>VZDJ01000116.1:25686904-26027872 GCA_008694505.1 Cyanoderma ruficeps | reverse complement strand
CTCTCTCTCTCTCTCTCTTTCTCTCTATCTCTGTATCTGTGTATCTCTGTATCTCTATATCTCTATATCTATCTTTTCATAGCAGTTGCTGGAACATGCCAGAGCTCTGAGTAGCTCAGATTAATCTTCCAGGGGTTACATTCAGTTTCCATTCCCACTCACTCCCTCTGGTTTAGTGGAGGGGAAGCTGGAGCAAGCCTTTACAAATCTCAGTCAATAAACCAGAAATTGCCTTTCCTTTTTCTCCAGGTCTTCCATTACAAGCTGGGGGAGGGAGGTTTGAATAGGGTTTTTTTTGAAATAAAAGTCTGGCTGCTAGAGGTTGTTCACATGGTTGGGAAAACAGGGTTTTTAAATGGCTCTTGAAATTTTTAAAGACAGAACAGTTTTTTTTGGAAAACACCTTTTCACTCTTCTGGCTTTGGTTGCTGTTCTGTAGGAACACAGTAGCCAAGTAGAAAGTTAGAGTTTTAAAACTTCCTGTCTTTGCAGAGCGGTTGTCTCTCCCTTGTTTGGAGAAGTGGTACCAAAATAAATAAGTAGATGGTGAGTGGATATTTTTTTAACAACTGGAATTCTGCATTAAAATCAGTGAACACTAGTCAGCAAAACCAGTGAGCCATCACAGGAGAGTAACAAATTACTACCTAATATATTGAGGCAAGCTTGAACTCCATGTGACACTTTAGATCTGAAGGATTACACTACAGCTCAGCTTTATCACCTTGCAAGGGAGATAAATGTGATTTTAGCAAACACTGGGTGCATTGCTACCCCTTTTTGAGAGTGGCTGGGGCACAGCAGTTTGGAGGGGATGCCTGTCATCACCAACTCTTGTTTTTCTTCCCAAACATCATTACTTCTTAATCAGTTGGATGTAATTATGACATGATCAGATAGGAAGAGCAGACTCTATCCTTAAGGGAGTCTCCATGTAGAATTTTGCAATTACAGTAGGTTTTTTCTTTAATCAGTAATGGTGCAATTTGCTGTTGCTTCTGGCGTGGTTTATTTGTCTCTCACGGGAGTAGAATTTTAAGTTCATACCTATTCTAATTAAAACCCTCCAAGGAGCAGGAATGCAAAAATTGGCATTGGCTTCTCATTTCATTTAATTTGCTCCTCGCAAATACAAGAAGCAAAGCAAACTGTGATATGGTAACAATGGTATTTGAAAAATTCTTACAGCTTTTGATTGTAAGTTACCTATGACCTTCTCTTAGAGATAAAGGGTTGCTTTTCCTCCTGAGAAACACCTACTGAAATGACTCTGGCTGTGAACACAAAAATAAACACTGGTGTGTGTGTGTGTATGTGGGGGTGTGTATATTTATATATTTATAGTCACCATCTTATCCTTGATTTAGCTTTTTTCCCCCAGAACACACAGTCTCCTCTCAGCCACGGCAGGAACAATTCAAACCTTCAGGCTTCAGTGCTTTGTGTTTATGACTCTTCCAGTCCACTGAGGGCACCAAATTGTTTATTTTTAGATTCTTGCAATGTCAACATGGGTGTCTTCTCAACAACCCGAGAAGCTTTGCTGTGTTTCAGGAATGTCAATGAATCATGGTTGTGTAATCTCTTCCTGGCTCTCCTTAAACTTCACCTTTCCACCTGTTTAATGGGATCTGTGGTCAGCAAGCAAAGGAAAATTCATAGTTATCTTTGTATCTTCACTAGTCTGGCTGCAGGTGTTTTTCCTCTGCCCCTTTCCTGATGTTTGGTGAGTGCCTGTAATATTTTGTTAAGGATGGCAGGTGGATGAGATACAGCAGGAGGCAGAGAGAATGAAGTTGATGAATTCGTGAAGAAAATCTTCATCCCCTAACTTGCAATTTTCAGTCACTATAGTTTTAACTAAAGCAGCTTTCTGCTGAGTGGTCCTTAGCAGCCTGACAGTAAATGACTTGAGAAGAGGCTGTTAGAGTCAAATAAAGTACAGGTAGGAAAATAATCTCTCTTGAGTCCCAAACTCTGTTGGGATTCCCAGCCAACAGTGTTTGCCTGCCTAGTAATTTCACAGCTGTGGAAAATGCAGGTCCAACACTTTCACACTATTTTTTAAAATGAAGAAATGTAGTAAATAATTACAGAGGAACTTAATAAATAGAATATGTTTTTCTTTTTCATCTCTAGCCATAATTTCACATGTCCCATGAGAAATGACGATGGCTTTACAGTTGTGAAGGAAGCTTTAACCATTAATTCAGAAGAGAAGGACCAGTCTCCCAACTTGCTTTTCACTATACTTTCAAATTAAGAACTCTGCCACAACTTTGAATCTTCTTCTTTCATCCCCTCTGCTTCACTCACAGGAAAGATGTAAATAACAATGTGAATAATAATTATTCATTGCAGTGAGAAGTGCCCCAGAATTTGCTGCATTTGAAAAAAAAGGACGTATAATTCCCTGAAAACATACAATGTTCTTTTCGAGTAAACTCAAAGAAATACTTGGCATTATTTACCACAGAATTTTGGACCAGCAGTAATTACCACTGGAGGTAAGAATTAATTAATGTGGTGGCTGGAGGTATGTTAGCACTATGTGAGCATCAGGAACAGACTGGAGCCACCTGACAGCGACATCCTGATATGCACTGGATGAAATGGAAGGAAAAATGAAAGGGAATCATAATTCAGGGAGTAAAAGTTGTGAATCCCAGTGGATGCAACAAACCCAGAGAAGAGGCTGTGTAGGGTAACAGCAAATCACATTAAAATGCTCCAGGCAAAATTACTGTGCAGAAAATCGGGAATGCATTTTTGTTCCCAGTTGACCATGAGAAATGGAATGTATACAGATGTTATTGCGCTGTTCAGAAAGTATGTAAACACCCCGGGTGAGCCCCAGAGCTCAGAGGGGTTTGCCCAGCTCCCATCTGTGGGAATGGGGGCTGGATGCTGGGACAGTGCTGTCCCCTGCTGATCCCTGCAGCACCGGGCTGTGAAGGGAGAACCACAGCAATGAACAGGAGCCATCAGTTCAGAGAGAACTGAAATCAGCTAAAAGATGGGAAAGGGAAGAATGCAGAGTATTAGCTGCAGGATGCTCAGCAGTCAGATTTGTTCATAGGAAATCCAGGGAGAAATCCGAGCAGGATCACAGCACGACGCTGCAGACAACCAGCAGACTCTTGAGGAGCTGTGGCCCCTCTGGCAAGTGCTGTGTCTTACACATTTCACAGCAGAGAACAGGAACAGAAAGGTAACCACACGTTAAGATCTGTGTTTAAAGAGAAATGAAACAATAACAGGGACGTGGAATAACCAGCTTTGTTTGTTTTTCTGCTTATTCAGAAAACAAGAGGAAGAAAGGATAAAGCAAATTGTGTAGAAGCAACTTATGTCGAACTGACTTTGAAATTCCCTCTTCAGCTCTGGGGAGGAAGATGCATCAGTAGAACTTCTATTCAGAACTTCTACTTCAATTCAGCAGCAGTTTTCACCTTCAAAGAGCTTTACAATTACTTGGTGACTTTTACTTTTCTGTAGTCGTGAGAAAGGCTGTGGAATATGACAGAGCTCCTCTTCAGAACTCTTGAGTGGCAAGAATTAAAACCCTGAGTTGAAAGTATTCCATATTAGAAAATCCAGCCTATTCAAGCTTTACAAAATTTTATGCCCATGTCCCCAGTCACAAAGAACTCTTTCTGTTTTTAACACCCTCCACCCACCCCTGTAAAATGAGAGCAAAGATGCCCTGGTAATGGCATCATTCTAGTAAAAGCATAAAAAATAAATTAAAAAAAATCAGTCAGGGAAGTCAATAATAATCCTGTAACTTTGGGAGCTGTCCCTGAGCTCTCTGCACAACCCCTGGGGCAGCATGGATGAGGCTGAGATACATCTGGGATCACTCTGCATCCCGCAGACCATGTGCCTCACTCTGTCTGACATTTTAGGGAGCAGATTTGTTGGTCCAGCTCAGCTTGGTCTCATTTCTAAGTGTGGCTTTATGAGCTGGCTCCTGAGCCCAGATTATCCACAGGAGCAGGGCTGAGGAAGTGCAGTTCTATCAGCCTCTGTGAAAGTGAGTGTTTTCCTTTTATTAAGGCCATGCAGATGATTTTTGGACATTTGGCTGTCCAGAAAAGTCAAGGAAAAGAAGACAATGTCACTCCTCCATGACACCCAGTTCTTCTGGGTTAAGAAAGATCTGTTTAATGGGCAGCACAAGAGCTGAGACCTTCCACAGCTCCATAAACTGCAGTACTTTCCACAGCTTCCCACTAAAGACCACCTCCATTACTTCACCTGGATTTTGCCTGCTAAAGGCTGGATCTCAAGCATCAAACTGGGTCAAAATATCCGTTCTTCCAGAATATTTCAATTCAAAGGCCTTTCTCTTCATGTGGAGTTTCAGTATTCAAGGAAAACGCATCATAAAAATAGTTTCTATTTAATTCAGCATAAGCCCAACAAGCTGTAACAGGGCAGGGCACAATCCTAAAATCTCTCAGCAGTTTGGACTTTGTGTGCTTTACAGCAAAACAGAACACGTTTAGTATATGTGAAATCACTTTGTTAAATATAGTGCTGGCCCCAGCCTTTTTTTATCCAAGCATTATCTTTGTTCATTGCCACTAAATTTAGCTGGTATTCTCCTCAGAGGCTGGCCTTTACAAGACTGATTGGCTATTTACTTTTTCTCCAAGTGTCTACTACATTCTTCCTAGTAGCACATTTATTCCACAGATCTTCCCACTCATTAAACGAGTTCTAAACTTAGCAGAGGCTCTCCCAGCTTTAATGCAAACCATGTGTGAGGCTTCCAAATGACTCGCTGAGGGCAGGAGCCGTGCAGTGCTGTTGTCTGATAAACACATAAACAAAAACAACTCAGACCAACTGGTTCTGAGCCTGAGGACAACACAACTGAGCTATTTCAGTGGTGCTGGGGTTGGGAGGAAAGGCAGCCAGCAAAGGGGGTCAAGTACAGGCTGCTTCTCTAAAGCANAAAAACAGATTTTTAATTTTTTTTTTTTTTTTTTTTTTTACAACTTGCTGAAAACTTCAATGTATCTGCCTTGCAAATGTGCAGCCAGTGTCACAAAACCCAAAAGGCAGAAGCAGATGCGGAAGGAAAAGGGCAGCCAAGCCTGGTGCTAACGTTTTGAATGCAAACCCTGCACACCAGTTTCATCATCCACTACCTGCTCTGCTCCTGGGCTTGGTGGTATAAGGATGGCTTTATTGACATGGAGGAATTCCTGATTGAAAATCAAAATATTCAAGTTTTGTTGCAACTTCTTGTTATCGAGAGGTGATAGTGTTTTTTTTTAAAATAATTTGGATTCTTAGCATATTTTGTTTTGCTTTAGGTTTGGATGAGGTTGTGTTGTCTTTTGTTTTGGTTTATATGGTCTGAAAAGGAGACCAGAAGCTTCCTTTCCTTTTAGAAGAGTTTTTTTACTGCATTTCTTGATAAATTCGGAAGTTTTTAAGTAAAATCTTCTCAGCCTCAGGATGACTGCTGAGCAAATATATTTGACTTCCAAAGCTTCCTGAGGGGAAGTTATACACTATGGAGAAGAAATTCTCATTACTTTGCTATAGAAAGTAACACATTCCACTCTTCCCAAACCTTGAGAAAACTTGGGCTGCCAATAAAACTTGGTAAGAATAACCATGAACTATGGAAAGTTTTTCTTCTAAAAATTATTTATGAAAAAAACTGTAATAGTTGTAATACTGATTGCCTTGAGAGGGTCCACTTTGCAATGCAGAAGGTGCAGCAGATCTGCTGGTAGCTCAAGTGGAAGTAAAAGGAATCCTAATGCATTTTAGCAGCTACCACAACACATGGAAGAGGAGAGGATAAAATATATATATTGGTGTTTGAATTGCTGAAATTAATGAATTACAACTTCTATTCAAACTTGTATCAGCGTAATAACTTCTAATGTCATTGTACACCAGGAGCCAGAGCATTTCACTGCCTTCCTTTCAAAGATCTAAAAATAAACCACCCAAATACCAGCAGGCATTAACAGCACACCCTGGGAACACGGGTGTAAAGTCCTGGACGGGGACACAGACAGCGCAAGGTCGCTGCTGAACAAGGAGGGGCTGTGCTGTGTGCCAGGGCTCTGAGGCCACCACAGGCACTGCCCAGCTCCCAGGGCCTGTCCCCACCCTGCCCATGGCCCAGGACCCTATTTCAGCCTCCCCAGGGATGTCATTCCCTGTGATGCTGTAGGGCTCCTGCCCTGCCAGCTGCCCACTGACCCTGACATGCCATATTCCTGCCATCCTGGGCCCTTCCCTGTCCTCAGGGATGTTCCTGATGCCTGGGGCTGCCCCAGCTGCCCATGGCTGCCCTGCTGCCAGCCTGGGGTGCTGGCATGAGCCAGCCCTGCTCATCCCGTGGGGATCCCCCAGGGATCCTGTCCCCCAAGGAACAACCAACCCCAACGGTGCCCTGATGCTTTGGAGCACTGGCATTGCCAAAGGACAAAAAACACACCAAGCTGCTTTCAATTACCATTAATGACACTTAAATAGGAGTGTAACGGGGAGCAGAAGATAAATATGGGCTAAGTGGCCCGTGGAAGCAGTTTCTGAGAGGTTTGCTCTAGGCTAGGAGGGGAGGAAAAACAATTTCCCTGTCACACTCACCTCGTTCTCTGCACTGCTGTTCTCATTGCCCATCTCGACTCTGATGTCCAGGATCACACAGCAATTAAAGAAAGGTCACTGGAAGAAAAGAAAAAGCTCTTAATGTGCTGTAAAAAAACCCAAAAAACAACCAAAAAACCCCAACAAAAAACTCTGGAAATTTTGGAGGGCTGTCATCTCAGCCCCATCAGTTGCCCCTCCTGACATTCAGTCTTGCAATGATTCTAAGTCATAAATTGGGGGGAAAAGAACTCTTTATGCTTTTATTTCCTAATGTCTCTCTGCTGTCTTCCCCAAAGACAGTCCTTGAAACTCAGCTTTGTTACTCTGTTTCTGGATTATCCCATGACATTTGAACACAGAGACATTTTCCTTGCCAAAATCACTTTGGACGGACAGCCCACAGGAAAATCTTACTGGTTTAACTGTATTCGAACCATTTTTATTTCTTGAAATTCCTGGGCCGAAATGCCTCCTCATGTTGTCAGAACCGTGGTGTTAAATCAGACTGTCACAACAATTTTCAATCAATGCACTCAGAGGAAAGAGTAAATGGATTTTTTATCCTGATCACTGGCATTGTTCCCTGCTTTTCTTAGGCATTATTCTGTTACAATGTTGTGTTCTCAACACCTTCTTTAGACTTAAGAGGCTCTCCCTACCATAATTACTACTGGTTTTATACTAGTTCAGCTCTAATTATTTAATTTCAAAAAAAATCTCTGAGCAGTTCTAGAGTTAGGTGTCTCCCCAGGCATTGTTCATTTCTGTAATTTTGGAAAAGGATACTCAATAGCAAAAGTTCACATCAGAGATTCACTTATTCTTGTCCTGGACATTTTACTTGGGGGCTCATGCATTGAAATTCACCGTATTTATTGTATTACTGAATAGGTGAAAATTGCACAGTCTCTTCAGTTTTTTGGGTTTTTTTTTTCCAAATAATTTGGGATTGGCCTGCTTCGTGTGTCAAGAAAAACTCCATTAAATTCAGGCTGTAAAAGGAAGATTGCACTTGGAATGCCAGGGAAACCATACAAGCTCTTCAGGAATGCTGTTACTTGTTACTACAGTACATTTTTTAAAACTTAAAATATTATTTTTCTTCACAGGAGGCTTGGGGAGAGAGAAGTTTGGTGTTTTGCTCTTAAGCTCTGTTCTGTTTAAACTTGATTGTCTTCAGGGGATCCAGCAGTGCTTGAACTTGCTCCTGTTGAAATCACTGGGGCCAGGATTGCACTTCCAGTGATTAATTAGCAACGTGAGGTTTTATCTGCTGAGATTGCTGCCAAATCCTCTCCTGCTTTAAACAGTTTTGAAACTGTTTTGAAACAGTTCTGAGCTACGCTGAAGACTGGATATAACATTTTCAGAATCACTGTTCCCCAAGTACGAAATACTCCATCACGGAGCAATGTACACACACAAACCTTCCCAGCCTCAGCCCAGTGAAATGTTCCAAGACAACACATTAGGATTACAATATTTTAAGTATGTATTGCTATAATAAAACCTCTCACACTGTTAGAGCTGCTGATTAAAGTTTAAATGCACAGGAGGGGAAGAATAACTCCACTATAGCAATGTCCTTCCCTCAACAGCCAGCACAATTCTTTAAGAGTGAATATTGTGGCATTTCTGTTCCCCTCACCTGCTGAGCTTCTCTCTTCCCAGATCTTTCTCTGTCCCTACATCATGTGAAAACACCTGAAAATTCAGAGCTCTCTAAAGTGTTCTCTCACAATCACTTGCAGTAATAACATAAACTGGGGAATGAATGGAACTCTCCCAAATCCCCATGGAGTTGTTTAGTTAATTGGGGGTGAGGTCTTGTGGATCAATTGTGCAAAATGCAGACTTTGCTCATCAAGTTCTAAAATAGATTAGCCAATATGTATAACAATGGTGTCCTGTTTATTTTAGAGTAAATTCACTCCAGTGCATAATATACTGTCAATATTTCTGCACCAGCTCAGCCACACTGACTGTAAAGGACAGCAACTGCTAATAGAGGCCAAAGTTCTAATATTGAGTTGAAAGATAACAATATTTTATTTACAGTTTTCTCATTAAAATGCTCAGGAATCAAAGTAAAAAATGACAAGGGCACAGCAGAAGTGTCAGCTGTCAGAAATCTCCACTAACACATCACATCATATTGTCTACCCGCTCTTTTCTTTCCCTAGAGCATGAAATTTCACAATTTTCACACAATTCTCACATCGCCATCTGCTTAATAATGAAGATAAATGTCATAAATAGGAAATAAAGTCATTACAGATTCTCCAATAATGAAACAAGCGATAATGGCATTAAAGTGTGAATTACATTGCAGAGTGCTAGGATAATTTTTTAGATTACAGTGTTACTGTAATCCTTTTTACATACATTATTTCTATACCATTCAATGCACAAGCATTACTTAGCTTGCAAACTACAAGCACTTTATCATTCATATGTATAGACTTCCAAATAAACATTACAAACATGCTAAAAATCCATCCATTAAATATAACATAGCTTAACCAAAAGATAATCTTCATCATCTATGGTATCTTTTACAATTTACATGTCATTATTGAAATTATTTGAGCACTACATAGCTCAAAAACAGCTCACTGGTACCAAATTGATCTGTTCAGCCTGCAGAGACTTTTGAGCTGAACAACTGCTCTCCTGAAAGCAAACAAGAGGATGTTCAACGTTGCACTTACATTTCCACATTTATCTGGCACCTTTGGCTTCACTGACGCTTTTAGATCGAGTCTTCAAACCATTCCTTCCATCTTCACCCCACCAGTTTTCACCTGATTTTCCTCCTACTTCTCCTCAGACTCATGAAATGTAGGCTTTCCTCTGCGGGACCCACCTTCATAACCTGCTCAACAACCAACTTGCCTCCACCCCAGGCGAGAAAGAAAACAAGTTACACCTCCTGAGCCCGGCCTCCCCCTGCTCCTGCCAGGCTCCCTGAGTGCCATAAATCCAGCACTAATGTTTTTCACAAAAGCAACCCCAGAGAACGTCGATTTTGGGTCAAATAGATTTCACTTCTACCGTTTCTTGGCTTGTGGTATAAGCAGTGCTTCTTGTAAAAGTTGTTCAGTGAATTTTTCAGTGTTCGGTGTCAATAACACGCTGGAGTTGTGCATGAGTTGTTTTCCAGGGGAAATTACCATTGGGGGGAATATCTATTCTGTATTTTGTGTCCAGGTTTGTTTATATGTTTGAGCTCATCTTTAATTTTCTTGTATTACCCTTGAAAGCTGTCAGAAATACCTGCTGGCAGATGTTGATGTGTCTGTTCAGGTTATGGTGAATCATTTCCCATTTAATCATCCTGAAGGGTGGAGACGTGACAAAAACCCCTTGAAATGTGATGTTGCAAGAAGTACTGGTTTATGGGCGAGCTAATTGTTATTATTAACTCTGATTGTCCTTCCAGCAATGCTTCCACACAGGGGTGCTCAGAAACACAGCTGGTAGCCAAAGACAGAGAATTTATCATTAGTGGCAACTCCAAGGGATTAACGAGTTTCTGTAAACACCCGTGGTGATTTTTGGGGCCACAAACCAAAGGAATGGTCCACTGTGGGTTTACTGCACCTTGAAGAGTGTGAGGCAGTATTGCTGAATCCAGCATGGAGAAGTCATGTCTGACATGGCTGAAAGGGATTTCATAGGGCAGCAATATGTTCTCTGCTGACTTTTGTTGCACAAAATCTTGGTCTACAAACTCCTGACTTGGAAACATAAAGCCTGTGATGGGCTGGAATGCACAGTTGCAAGATCAAGGGCTACATGAATAGCTCTGCATTTAAATATTTCTTCTTTTTATGAAGCTGGTGATCCAGCATTCTCTGGTCTCCCCTGCCCACTTCAGAACCCAGTAAATCTGAAGTTCATTAATTCAAAATTTTAGTGTGCTCTTCCTTAGAAACAAAGTGGGGCCGTTGCACAATTGATTATCTTATAGACAACAAATTATGCAATGCTTTTTGTTTAGGCTCTCTGCCATGAATTTAAAAGCAGGGATCCTGTGGGAGCCTGGTAGTACATCCTCACTTCTGCTAGCTGCATTATTTCCTCATCAAAACAAACTGAACTCACATGTGGGGCTATTCCATTTCTAAGCTAAGGCCAGAAAATGCCACGAAGTGAAAGTGAAGGAGCTGCCTTGCAAAACAATTGTCTGGCAGAAACTTTGGGGAAAATGACCTTTAGTAATCAATAGATGATGATTTCTGATTGTGTATTTTTATCAACATACATGCAAAGCAGAATCCCTCTGTTTGGCCAAGTTGTGTAAGGCTTGCAAAGCCACACAGACAACTCCTGCACTGGTGCCAGAACTGTGAGCCCTGTGAAATGAGGGCAGTGACACCAACACAGCCACCCTGTGCTCTGATCCCTGGGCCTACAACGACCCTGACTGCACTGGCATTGTACCTTCGGGTCAGTTTTCTGACCCACTCTCCTGTCGGAATTAGGATTCACTAATTCCCTTCTATCCCATTTATCCCAAGCAGCCCTTCTTCACTGCAAGCTGCTCCCACCTTTGCAGAGGCTGATCTGCTGCTCTGCTCCAGTATGAAGTGTAAACCACCAGCTCTGAGAGAATTCCACATGCTCTGATGTCTCTATTTATTCTCTTTGATTTTATGATGGAATTGCTGGGGGAAGAAGTACTCACATCAGGCAGCTTTACTCCTGTTTGCTGGAATTTCCCCTGTGGTTCCTTATCCACACTTCAGGCTCATCCAGGGCGAGATTGTCTTTTCTTGATCAAAACAGGATTTGACCCAGGAAGACTGGAAGACTCAAACTAGGGGAAAATACAGCTCAGACTTAAAGGTAAGCTATGTAGTGGGTTAATAAGTTAGGTATTTCAGTAAGAGCCAAATAATTTGTCATGAGTGATCAAATTTAATCCCAGTATATACAGTATTGGGTACACTTACCAACCACACACTACACAGATATGATAGTTTCCTGTATATTGAAGATATGCTACCTTAGGTATTTGTAGAAGACAATTTAGTTTCAGGTCACTTTACTTTATGGCACAAATACTCCCAATTTAAGACAAAATGTTTTATGTTCCTTACTTTCACGTGATTGATACTACACATAAAGCATTGCAAAACTCTGCTGAAGCACTGAGCATACTATTACACACCAGCCATTCCTGTAGGAAAAAGAGGAAAGGGGAGGTGTTCAGAATTTTACTCTTCTCCAGTCCTGATGTAATAGTGCAAAACCATTCCCAATTTCTGCATATTCCAACAATATCACAGAGATCTGCAGGAATGACTGACCCATGACAGTCCTTCAGCTTTTGCTTTCTCACAAATTCTAGAAGAGCAAACACCAAGATCTGGGGCAGGGCAAACCGTAACCCATCATGAGAATTAATAAACAAGTAATGATTTTCAAGTGCACAACTTGAAGGGAAGGATGTTGCTTGGTAACATCAGCAGCTGGATCTGCCGTAGAACCGTGACGTCGCTTGGCAACGGAAAGCTGAGCTGGATTTTTGTGAGAGTTGTGAAATGGTATTTTCGTGCCCTTCCCCCAAGAAAACCAGAAACTGCCTGTGGAGATCACATCACTGAGCCCATGTAGGACTGAGGTTCAGGGGACAGCAGAGGATGCAGCCCAGCCTTGGCTGATCTGCCCCAATTCATGTACAAAGTGTGAAAGTAAATAAACAGGGACGCTGAGTTACCTGCCACTAAGACATGAAAGCATGTTTTAAAAAACAGGTTATGAAAGTCAAAAATTATTCTTCCAATTTCTGGCTAATTTTCAATCAGGATGGCAAGCTGGCCTGGAAAAATCCAATTGATGACATACTTCCATTGCTTCTAATCAGCCCCATGTGGCACTTCAGGGCACTCCTGCATCCTTCAGATGTTTCAGTTATGTTTTATAGCACAAAAGTGCAGAAGGTGGCACATATTTCTTTGGAGATTAATGGATTGGCCCAAGGTTAATAAGCTCACCAAGTGGCAGAACTAGGATGTCAACCCTTGGCTTCCTCAGCATGCTCCAGTTACCAGACTCTGCTGGAATTTGTTATTGGAATCTCCATCACGAGGTGCCTTTCCTAAGGGAACATGAGGGTGCTAAATAATTTTGGTTTCCTGTCTATCTAGTAATATTTTCCCAGCTGAAAAAAGAAAGGCTATCATTTCAGCTCTTAACAGAACTTTCCTTAATAGAACTTTCTAGTCCCAAGTAATAATAAATGAAAGTGATTATGGAATCTTAGGTGTGATTCTGATGTATTCTACTTATGCCTTCACGGCCTCTCTGGAAGACATGGGTCTCAGACAATTTTGTGTTTTATCTGCTAGTTCCATGAGGATGTCATGGCCACCTCAGGGTGCCTAAAATGGTGCTCAATGCCAACATCTGTGGATCTCAATAATCTTTTCCTCGTGCATTGAGCATTAAATGTTTTCAGGTCACGTACGTTCCCTTCTGCTGCACTGGTTGCAGATGTCAAAGTACTGCACAGGGCTTAGTCCTTAAAAGTGATGCCAAAAGTTTTTCATAAAATCTATATGATCCAAATAAGACTATCCAAGTATTGGAACATTTCTCTTTCCAAACCACATTTATACCAGCAGTTTTTCACCAGATTCCATATGCAGCACTTCAGTCAGTGGGGAGGCTGTGGATTCAGACGAAACACAGAACTCTGTGCACTGACTCTCTCTCCATGTCCACATGCACATTCCAGCGATGGAGAGCTGGACACAGATTCCTATTTAAGTTCTGAAACCACCACCAGGTAATAGGGCTCCGGAGCTATAGAGGAGGATGGCCTACATAGCTCACCTGGTCAATCTGATGCATTAAGTTTCAGCTTTCATGTTTTTCAGATTCTGTGCTGCCTAGGGGTGTAGTTCTAAGCCTCATATTAAGTGTTAATAAGGTCTCTTCACAGAGTAGGTAGACCAAACAAATCCTTTTCCTGCTGAAGACCAAGGACAACTTTCAGGCCCAAAAGCACAAACAAGGGTGGACTGAAGAGAGAAAACAAGAAGGATGGGACCTCACAACCTGGAGCTGCAATTGGACAATTAAACCCCAATATGCAAATAGACCAAAAATTATAAAAGTGTGAGACCTCGTGACCAGCCGTCCATTTTGTGACCATTTTGGGGCCACCTTGGGTGTAGCCCTGGTCAGGCTCTTGTCCTGCCCAAGGTGTTCCCTTAAAGACCTTTCAATAAATATCTACTTTGCTCTCTCACTCTGTCCAGTCTCTGCTCCAGGTCAGCTTTCCCAAGGCATCAAATCTATGCCTATCATTTTGCAGGATTGAAAAAAAGAAATTCCTTATTATTACTGCTGACCTTTTATAAACAGCTAATTATGATTTATGAACAATATCTCCCAGCTAATTATGATTTATGAACAATATCTCCCCAACACTTGTATTATGAGACATATGTGACTGTATAAGTCAGGTCCATAGGCAACTTGACAAAGTTTCCTTGTGTTTTCACACTATAAATGCAAACAGTCATTCAATCAAAGTGAGGAATTTCTGTTCCAAAATCTCTCAGCTGAGGCAGGAAGAACATGCCCTCTGACTTGGGGCAAAATTCTGGAAGTAGCAGTGGGAGGTCTGATGTGAGGGGAGGATTTTTAGAACCCGCTCTGTGCTCCTCGAGCTGCTCTGCCTGCTCTGGTGTCCCAGTCTCTGGGAATGGTGGGACACAACTCAGAGAGACAAAAATCCACATTATGTGAGGCAGAGCAGGAAACAAGGTGGCATCAGTTGGCTTAACACATCTAGAGGCACACGTAGGGCCTGGGAAGAATGCAGGATGAATTATTTCTTGCCTCTTTTCAGGTCCTTCCTCCTTCAAATTATTTTTCCTGCTTTCCCTTCTGAGTTTACCTGTTTCTTCTGTTGATACATTCCCTTTTTTCTCCTCCCTTTCTCCAAGAGAACTCAGTGGAAGCACAAGGGAGAGCAGAGTTGCCAGAGGGACTGGTTTTCTGAAAGCTGATGGGAATAGGCAGATCTAAAGCTGCTCAGGGGGGAAAGGGTTCCTTCCTGCTTGTTCTGCTTTAGCTGTGGGGTCTGAACCAGCTGCCAGCAACTGTCTCTCCCTAACTGTGGATGGCAGCAGTATTTAATCTCCCACTTTGCTGGCCTGAGGTGTGTGTTGACATGTCAGGGTTGGCAGGTTGCAGCTGCTTTCTGGGTTTTGTGCTCACACACCCTCCGTGCCCACACAAATATCCCAGGAGAGGAGGACTTGTTCCTGGGCTCTTGGAAAGCCTCCAGCACTCAGAGCCTCTCCTTGGGCTGAGGGAAAGGATGTTTATTGGTTTTCTTTCTGCTGACACAACACAGGTACACAGCCACGTACCACACAGTCACACGTATATATACACATGCATATATTACACACATACAGAAATGAAGATATCCAGATTATATCCTTCATCCTCAGTCAGAGGCCATTTAGCCTGAGGCTGTTTTTAATAATTTCATGCTAGCTGTTAGATCTATAAATTAGATAAAAACTCAGCTATTGTATATTTTGCAGTTGTCAATACTCCAGAAATGCTGTGTTCTATCGGTAGTGAGAGCAGGCTGTGAAAATAAATCTCTCAGGAGAGCTGCACATCAAGACAACTTGTTAATAGCCAGACAGGGGTTAGATTTCATATTCTAGTCCAAACAAGTGTATTAGGTTTTGCAGGACTAACTCTGGGAACTGAGTCACTGACTTCTGAAACTGTAGTCAAGATAGTGCTTGTAAGTTGTTTACAAAGATTCCCGAGTTTGGATGAAAAATATTTACTTTGAAACTAAATTTGTTGAGTTTCTTCAGTCTTCTGCACCTTGAAAACAGTTGGATTAAGTAAACACAACACTTAGATGTACTGTAAGCATTTAGTTGGATTACTTGTGCAAGTTCCTCACCGATTCCCAAAGCAGGAGGAGAATGCTGCTGACATTTTAGAAAAGCACAAATTGAGGCACAGGGGAGTTGAGTGATCAGGCTGTTACTGTGTTGTGTAATCCTGGGCTAAGCAGGAAAGTACAGCTGGTGTTCAGCCCTCAGAAGAATGATACAGAAGGAAGGTGATTACTGGTTTGATTTGGCATTACTGTTCTAAAGGAAGAGATTAAATTTTACATGGAATAGTCCCTGGATTATGGACATTTCTAAGTATGATCTAACCCTGCACAAAAAGACTCCATCACATTTCGAGGTTAATCAGGACCAAAATGCTTCCTCAGGCTTATTTGTAAGATTAGCCAAGAACAGTTTTGTGCAGAGTAGTATCATCCTCAAAGGCATCATAAATAAATTTTAAAAATCCCCAACAGTAAGGCTAAAATAATGTTATGTGCTTTTTCCCAAAGGACAATAATTGCATACTAATAAGAATGCATCCTTACAGACATTACCATAGTTTCATACCTGTTACCATGTTAAAGCTAATGCAATAAATTAATGCTTAAGCTGAATGTAAATTATAAACCTATTTTCCCCCTGACTCCTTTGATTCAACTAAGCAGAATTGCAAAACAAGGTTGAGAGAAGTCAGTGACAGCCAGTCTTCCTTGTATTTATGACGACCCGGAGACAACAAATGGTTCCTGAACTGCTTTATTCCCCTCCAGACCGTGTTTGATGTTTGCCTTTGAGGCAGTGGCTTTTTTAGAAGATGATCTAATGCTGTGCTGGTGGGAAGTGGTCCTGGTGATCCCTGGTGGTTGGTGGAGATAAAGTTACCTAAGCTGCTCACTGCTGTTACAGATGGCCCAACTCTTCATCCTTCTGACAGACCTAAACCTAATCAGCTTCACCTAATGACAGATTTAAACTCTTATAACTTATTGCCTTCTCCAGCTGGGTCCCCACTATTTATATTCATGTTCTCATTTTCCACTAATATGAACAATATCCAGTTTCAGAAGTTCACTCTTCATTTGCAGGTGTATTTTTTTCTTTGGCATTTCATCATCAGTAAGGAATATGCTAGTTGCAGGCTTTACAGTACCTTAACTCAATCTCAGTTTTGGTTTGGGGAGGGTTCCCTGGAGACCAGGCTCACGAAATAGTTGTTATACATTATTCTGCACTGCAGTGGCACTTTTAAGCAGGGATTGTAACATGGAATATATAAAATTTCTACTTTAAGCAGGAAACCATGACAGCATGTAGGCAACTAAGTACCAGTCACTAGTATCAAAACCACTCCTGTGCATCTAGAAAGGCACATATTCTTCTCTGAAAAGTGGGATAGCCCATAGATTGACTCAAACCTCTTTTAAATTCACATGTAAGAACAGGACTTATCACAAAATTATATGAGACTGTACAAGGTGTTAGTACAAAAGGCTCAGGCATAGTTTCTGAAACTCTTGACATCTTTTCACCAGTAGAAATGATTTCATGGTGCCTTGACTGAAATATTTGTTTTGGCCTGGTGAGTCTTCATGCAGGAACTAAATATTGCACGTAGGACAATTAAGAAATGTTGAGGCTCATTTATTTCCATGGTCAGTGCTCCTGACATGTTTCACCCCTCGGTGTGAGCATTGTGTGATTTATGAGTCTACCAAAAAAACCCTCCACTTTATGTAGACCATGAATTTAAACCTCCTGCCCCTTGTATCATGCAGAGATTTTCATATGGGTTCAATAAAACTGTGCAGTGCTCCAAAAGTGTGGCTAAAATCAGGTCTTTCTCATCAAGAAAGTGGTTAAGTGTAATTTTCACTTTGCAGTTGCAAGCTGCATGGAAACTGTGAGTAACAGGCAATGTAAAAAGCAGGCATGCAACTCATCACAACAGATACTAATCATTACCCTATTTAACAGATACTAATGATTACCCTATTTTCAATAGTATCGATATACAGTAGATATGAAACACAGACACAAAAATATAGGCAAGAGATCACACTGCTGTTAGAACTGACAGCTTTGCATAATGGAGCACACACATCCCCCTGAAGTGCTGGAGAATTTGTGCTAAAAACACACATTAAATCAGAAAAAGTCAAAACCTGCAGATTTATGAAGCTGTGCTGTAAAAACTGGGATTTTGATACTCACAAACAGCTTCTTTGTACTTTTCCCTCCCCTTCCCTTACTGCAGCAATTGTGTTTCTGGCTTTAACCAGGAGTTGCTCACGATGTCAGTTTGTCAACATCAAACATTGTGCTTCAGAAGATCTAGAAGGATCCTCTCTGCCTTTTTTGGAAGGTTTGTGAAAATCTGACAGTGAACCTTCAGTGCACAGAAATGGTGCTGTTTGGCTGACACTTCTCAGAATCACAGAAAACAGAGCTGAGGAACAAATTCTTCCCTATTTTAGTATCTCCCCAAAAGAGGTATTTTTTTTACAGGTCTGCTGGAGGAAACACATTTTGGGAATGGGACAACACATTCTGAAATAATATTTACCAAAGAATTTCTTTGTCTCAGTTGGTCAGTTCCTCAGATCTGTTCTGCAGAAATATCTATGATGTTGGTTCACTGATAAAGTTTTCTGGTTTATTTCGTTGTTTCTAGGGAGATTATCTCATCATCCTGCTTTCTTACTCACAATTCTACTGGTCCTGTTCCTTTCTAAAATATTCCTGTAGAAAATATGGCAGCTGTTCATATCAAAACAAAAACAACAGCATCATATTAATCACATTATGTTTTGGTAGCAAGAAAAAACTGTTTTCACCCCGTCAGGTTGCCATGAACCAGCAAATCTTTTCTGATTACTTATACTCAGAAAAGCAGATTTCATCTCGGTAATAAAATAAATCATTCTTACCTTTTATTTATGCACAGACCCATTAAAGTCCTACAAAACTCCCCGCAGCACACTACTGTTTACACATGAAGCAAACAAATATAAATATCTGAATCCATTTGCAAGTACTCAGAGCTGGCTGAAGCTTGGGTTTGCCCAAGAATAAAGAGAACTGGCTGGGATCTTATGCTTGCTGAGAAACCAGAGAAGTAAATGAGTCTGTCAAGTCCTAACTAGCATTTAATGACAAATTTAATTTGGCAAGAATATATAGTTCAGTATTTTGTCAAGCTTGCTGAGGCTTGTATATTCTGTATATGGATCTTGACCAACTGCTGTATTTTCATAGGATCCTGCATTAAAGAGCTTCTAATGAAAACATACAAAAGTTAAATCAAACTTTGTTTCATCATGTGATTTCTAGAACACAGTACTTAAAAAGGATTATGTCAAGAAAAATAAAAACTATAATCTCTGATGGCTCAACTCTTATCCCGGCTGTCAGCAGTGCAGCTCTTCAAACCATTAGTTTCTGCAATTAAATGTGGCATCAATTAACTGCACTTAAGCCATTCATTTAGCATTAAGCCTAGATCATAGAAGTAGGGTAAAATGTTACTCTTTTCAAACTTGTTATGGACTTGACTGGTAAAATCCCAACTTTAATGTAACTTAGATCAGCTTAGGTTGGCTTTTCCCCAGACTAGGTTGCTTCCCACCGACTGTTCGAATGCTTGATGGAAACACCAAGCAGGTAATTCATGCCTGTGCAAAGTGCCTGCTGATCTCCTTAGGCCAGGAGACCCAACAGCACTCTGCCTTAGAGATGGAAAAATGACTGCATGTGATGCAGATGCAGAGGGAGATGCAGATGTCAGGTTAATTAAAACCAAGCCAATGAGGATTAGATCATCTACCCCTAGGCCCATCTGACTTTTCTGGTCAACTACCAGCACTTTTTCCTGTCCAAAATCCATATAAAATAAGATTTATAGAGTACATGTATTAGCACTGAATTAAACTTTGAATCTATAATGAAAACATTTTGACGTGAAGGGATGGATTTTTTTTAACTCCTATATGTATATTTCTGCAGGTTTCTAATCCATCTTTTTGGGCTGTGTAAAGGGAAAAAAGTCTATTCCTAGGTAGCTAGCAGCTTGAAAATGAATAGTTGAATCATGAGGACAAAATTTAAGCTAAAACCACTCTATTTTTAAGGTAAGATAAGATTTTGGGGGCAATATCTGCTTTATAATAGATAGAAGCATGCCTGCCATTGTCATCCTGTGCCTGTCAGTAAGAGTGTTAGTTTTCCCTGAAGATAAACCCATTTTTTCAAACTTGGAAAACAGTTTCCCAAACACGATGATAATATAAACCCTGTTCAATAATAAAATCCAGAAATAACTGAAGTGACCAAGGACTTACACACTGACAACGGAATTCAATATCATGTCATCAATGTTAAAAAGCAGTGACAATCAAATTTTTGCTGATCTTATTTTGATTTAATTGGTTTTCCTAATGGGTAAGACTGGAAGTGACTTCAACTACCTGAAGATCTGTAAGTTTCGGGTCACCAGAGGCAATATTGTACCTACAACTGCTCAGTGTTGTGTTTTAGGGCCTGAAACAAACTTTGTTATGCATGAAAGACAAAACATCGTAGACAGTTCCCACTTAAGAACATCACCAAACATCTGCATAATCTGTCTAGTGAGCAGCCAGCTCATTTCATCCCTGAAATTCTGCATGAGAAACACACATTCTTGTTGTTACATGGCAACTTCAAAACAACAAGCAACCCTTACTGACACAAACCCTTAGAACTGTTTCTGGAAAAAAAAAAAAAAAGGCAAGTGGAAGAGAGCCACATTTAACAACTCCAGCATTTGCAAATAGTTATGACAGTCTGTAATGTTGTAACTTGTTTTTAAAACAGCTATTTTAGGACATGCACATTTAATTATCAGTCTCTTGGTCTGAGATACTGACTGAACAAGACATCATCCTGTAGACACACTATATAGGGTATGGGATTGTAAAACAAGTTATACAAGAGATCATGAAACTATAGAACCTCAAAGGAGACACTTTCTTTTCTGGTACAGAGAAAAAAAAATTCTTTTACTTGTCAGACACTCCCTTTGCCTTTTTGTAACATCTAAAACATAATTAGTAAACTGTTTTGAGTCTAGACATTTTAAAATGTAAAGAACTCATAAAGAATTACTTACCCAATTTTTCCTCTAGACTAAAAATGAAAATGCACCACTCTGTCCCTGATTTTTATAACCTTCTGCACTCCTTCCCTCCTAGCTGGTGAGTGGATCCCCTTTCTCCCTGGATCACATGAAAGTGTTCTATTAATGTGAATTGGCTGATGTTTGAGAACACGATGCTGGAGAGCTATGAAGTGTAAGGAATCTGACCCAGGGAGCTGTGGGGCTATGACACATCAGTTCTTCTCAGGAATTCTCAGTTGCTGGATGGGAACGACACGGGACAGGTCCTGTACCCTGGGAGCAGCACGTTGGCACTGTCCTTGCTGTTGTTGGGATATGGATTGCTCAAGGCAGGGACACAAGTTCCACGTTAAACCAATAAAACTGGAATTTTACCCTCTGGCTTTTTACTCCAGGACTGGAACTTCCACATATCAGGCTGTCCCTTTCACCTGACCTGGAAAGCAAAGGTGGGGAAAACTGATCAATTTAGCACGTGACAAATGTAAATAACAACAGCACTGCTGAAAGTGACAGCTGCCTCAAGAAAACCACTGCGAGTCAGCGCTGCTCTGCATCTTTCCTAAGGAATGAATGCCTTGCTGGAGCTCAGGATGAACATTCCAAGCCTAGGAATGCTAGCAGATTACCTGGCAGGATGGAGAGAAGGAAAAAGAAGTCTTCTGCCTCCGCTGCATTCTCCATCCCTTTGCCTGTGCTCAGTTTTCTCTTGCCCACATGGGCAGAAAAGAGGGAAAATTGTCTCTTCCCACATGGGATGAGATGGAGCGTTCAGCCTCTGCTTTGGATGGAGTGGTTGGGGTGTCACATGTGTGAGCCTTTCAGGGAACCAAGCCATGCCACTTCAGCAGAGACTTCTCTCAACCATAACCCCCAAAGCACGTGCCATTGCAATAGGAAACCCACAGCAATCACTGAAATGCCTTTTAAGTAGAGCATGTTTTCACTTACGTGGTACTTTTGGAAAATCCTCCCTTGGAATACACAGAAAGGAAAAAAAAACCCCATTGCTTTCCTAATGGGTTGTGAGTTACAGGCCTTTAAACATACAAATACAAATACAAATACAAATACAAATACGTGGATTTCTTCTGGTGGCTCCTTCCTANCAAATACAAATACAAATACAAATATAAATATATCCACATCAGGACAAGATATGAAGAAATGATTGCTGGGATAGGATTAAACCTATCACAGAAGTGTGCCTAGGCTTAAGTCAGTTGTTTGCATGCTGTTGGCAAAGCCTAAGAGGTGACGATTTCTAGAAGCTGCTATGAGAAATAGTGAATTTATGAATTTTCTGTTAATACAGAAATTATTACTGTATTAAAATTTTTAAGTCAAAAAAATTGCCATGCAGTTATGCAAAATATGTGCACAAATCCTTAGAACACTAAATGGCCCTCTGCTTTTGCAAAAATCTGACATTGTTCTGCATTTGCTTTTAATTTGTTTGTTGCTCCATTCAAGATGTGCTGGATGGACCACCAAGGCTGTAGCTGTCTGGCTATTCTCCACTCTGAGGCACTACTGATATATTTCCTACTCCTTCTTGCAAAGATTTTATTTTATTTTATTTTATTTTATTTTATTTTATTTTATTTTATTTTATTTTATTTTATTTTATTTTATTTCGTTTCATTTCGTTTCATTTCATTTCATTTCATTTCATTTCATTTCATTTCATTTCATTTCATTTTTCTACATTGCTGTTTGACTGTTGGGAAAAAGTGGAAGGTTTTCAGCATTTTGGCCTTCAGCAACATGACTTGCACGTGTTGTTGTTGTAGCAACCCGGTGTCAGTCTTTCACTTAATGAAACCTTCCAAGTCCTTAAAAAGAAAGGGTTTCTGGTGCCAGGGAAGATTTTATCCTACTGGGATTTTTTGCTTGACATCCCACCAAACTGGGCCCTGGTTTTTTTAATAGTTTTATTAATAATTGCTCTTTCATATTTCTCTGAAAATACCTTCTTAGACTGGCACAATGTGCACGGTGGTGTGATGGGCTGTAACCTAATCCACACTGCTGAGGGAATATCTGGTGCCAGATTTTCACCTCCCACAGGATTATCTTTAAATACAGAAATAAAAGCTGCTGCAAGAACCAATTATACTAACTCACACTTCTGCATTACTAAACCAATTTTTTTAATATCAGTACACTCATTAATGAGTTTCCCCTCATCTGTGTTTGCTTGCAGAGGTGGCAGCTGAATGCCAAATATCTCAGATCTTTTTTTTCCTGATGTTTTCAATTAGCCCAGGACCCATTTCAAATACCAGGATTAACATTATATCAGGAACAGCCATCACTGGGCAATAGGTCGTGTTGCCATGTTTTTAGACAACTAATTTCTTGCATTATCTCTTCATCCTGAACAGGAGCATTTATTTTGGTGTCAAGGGAAATGCAAAAAGATTTATGCTTTAAAACCACAAGGAACACTCCTGGGCAGTGGCTAAAAGGTCTGATTTAAAGACAGATCTTTTCCCATTAATGCCTGGGAAGATCTGCTAGCAAATCAGGGATATTCACATCAGGAGACCAATTTCCAGAACTGGACAAGTGATTAGATTTGACAGTAAATGAAACAGTGGTAAATCCACATTTCAAGGGCTCTAGATAAGAGCACTGGTGTGCTGGGCAAGTCCCAAGCTGAGATGCACTGTGAATCCCTCTCGTAATTCACTGCTCAGCACCATAAAACCCCCACATTATTGCTCTGTATTTGGTGACAATGGAATGTATTTGGTGACTTTTGCTTGCTGAAATACAGTATCTGTATGGTCATGGTATATACAAATTGTACAACATTAGGAATTAAGAGATCAGCTGGAGGTCTGCTGCTAAATGGCAGAAACTCTGCATTTATTTCTGCACCTTGAGAGAAGCAAAAGAGGGAATGGTGGAATCTGCACACAGTGAAATCTCCTACTAGATCTGAAATGTCTGTTTTAGGATTCCTCTATGTGAGTCTTCTCACTTCCATGAGAATGAGGTTTTATGTATATGCATGGATAAGGACTGAATGAACATCTGACAAACAAGAGTCTTGGTGTGTAGAGACAACTGGAAAATGTTGCAGTCAGCTGCACATAGGACATTTTCTTCACTTACATTTTCACTGTTGACAGTAACCATTGACATAGATACACAATAATCGCTAGGAAAGCAGAGATCTGATCATCTGGATGAGCAGAACTCTCCAAACAAAAATGCAGGGGCAATGTCCTGCAATATTGCGGAATGTTGAGTTCCCATTAAGCATAGTGAGATGACAGTAAAAAATTCTAACTCACATTTGCTAAGCCTGTATTTGCATCCTGAATATTTTTTACCATGTGTTTGTGTGCTGCAGTGCACAATGGGCCCCAGTTCTTGTTTGGATCCTCTCTTGAGCCTTTCTGTGTCAGCATCCCAAAGCAAATTACTCATATTGAATTTGCAATGCAAATTTGACAGCACCCTGCAAGTCACACAAAGAATAGAAAATTGTTCAAGAATTCAAATATAATTTATTAATGTTCAACTGAAGGATTACGTATTTTAAGCATACATTTTGAAAGATAGCTTGTGCATAGTTACAGTTTGTAGTACTGTAGTTACAGCTGAGTTACTGGTCTGGGGAAACTGAATTAGAACTGTGTCTATACACTGAATCTATATACTGATCTCTGAAGATGTTTAAGGAAATACTCACAAAAATCCCGTAAAACCCCTACACAATAATTAGAACAACATAATAATATTAATCAACAGTGAAGGGCTAAGTGTTATGACTAATATTTAGCAGGGACCAGCAGGACTAGGAAAGTGATCATCCCCCTGCTCTCAGCATTGGTGAGGCCACACCTCAAGTGGTACATTCATTGTTGGGCCCTTCTGCTATAAAAAAGACATTGGGGTGCTGGAGAGTTTCCAGAGAACTCTTCTGAGGAGTGGCTGAGGGGGAGCTGGGGGTTTTTAGTCCCAAGAAAAGGATGCTCAGGGGGGCCTTCATCGCTGTCCACATCACTGATTCGGAGGGTGCAGTGAGGTGGGACCTGTCTCTGCTGGGCCTGCAGTGAGACGACCAGAGGAAATGGCTTTAAGCTGAGACAGGGACATTCAGATTGGATGTCAGAATTTTATTTTATTTTTTTTTCACTGTTTAGGTACTTAGGCATTAGAAATAGGTTCCCAGGGAGGTGGTGGAGTCACCGTCCCCGGAGGTGTTCAGGAGGAGCTGGGCAATGTGGTTCAGGGGTTACAGTGACAGTGCTGGGTGGACAGCTGGACCAGACGATCTTGAAGGTCGCTTCCAACCCTGATGATTGTTCCAACCCTTGTTTCTAACTAGATGGTCTTTAAAGTTCCTTCCAACCCAAATCATTCTACAGCCCTATAATTTATTTCATTTGCCAGAGCACAGATCCCTGCTGCGTGACTAACGGGGGCATTTTCGCGGACACATCCCTGCACTAGAGGCGCTGGGAGAAGCGCAGCGCGCCTTTCTCTCTCATTTCCCCGGCTCCCCATGGATGTCAGCTGTTCCCCCTTCCCTCCTCACGGCCCGCGGGTGTCCGCGCCCGCAGCGCCCTCCCGAGGCGCCGGCGGAGCCTCCCCGGCAGCGGAGCGGCCTCGACGGCCCCGCCCGCGCCGGGCTCCAGCACCGCCAGCCGCCGCTCACAGCGCTGGGCCCCGGGCAGCGACCCGCGGATCGGCTGTGAACACCTCACGAGGAAGGAAGTAAATGTTAAAGGAACGCTGAGAGATCGGTAACCACCTCTGCGGCGAGTCAGGAAGGCCCAACGCCGTTTGCAGTGGAACAGACCGCGCAGCCTGCAGAGCCGGGGCGGAAAACGGCGCCAATAGGGAAGATCGCGGTCAGAGAGTGCAGCGGTTCAACGAGCACCGGCAGTGCCCGCAGACCCCTCCACGATCCTGAGACCGACTGCGCAGGCTCGCCTCGGTGCGTGCATCCCGGGAAACTCGCCGAACACGGGAGGCGGGCTCATCCCGGCGGCATCCAGCGGGTCCGGGTGACAAGCGCCGCGGCCGCGCACCCGCCATGTCGCAGACCGGCGACGGCGGCGAGTCCTCCCCGGCCTCGCGGGGCCGCCGCTCGCGCCCGCCTCACGCTCAGGGGGACACGGCGGAGGCGGCGGGCGAGAGGCTCCGGCAGCTGAACATCGGCGAGGGAGACGACAGGGAGCACAACAGGATGATCCGGAGCCAGTATCGGGAGCTCATCTCCAGCGTGCAGCGTAAGGAAGCGGCGGGGGAAGCGCCGGGGCTGCGGGTGGAGGGTCCGGGCTGGCGGCGGTGGGGGGCCTCCGGGGATGGCGGCCGGTCCGTCCTGGGCGTGTGGGGAACTGTGGGAGCGATCCTGGCAACTCCGGGTTCCTCGGGCTGCCGATGCTTCCTTTGGGTTTGTATTTAGATCGAAATTGGACTCCCAAGGAAGCACGGAATCGCAAAATCACGGGTTGGTTGGAAGGGACGTTACGGGTATTCTCGTTTCAACCGTAGCAGGGACACCTTCCACTGTCCCAGGTTGCTCCGAGCCCCGTCCAACCTGACCGTGGACACTTGCAAGGATGGAGCAGCCACAGCTTCTCTGGGCCTCGCCACCCTTACAGGGAAGAATTTCTTCCTGATACCTAAACGTGGTCTCCTTCAGTGTGAGGCCCTTGCCCCTTGTCCTGTGGAAGTCCCTGTCCTGGATCCCCTGGGATAGTGCGGTTACAGATTTAGCTGCACTAACACACATGCGGTACCGGCATTGGTGCAGGGGAACAGTCGGCTTTAGACCTGGAGATGCACTGAAATCCTTTAATTTTGCTTTCGTGGTATATGAGCTTTAGTTTGATACTGCAGGTATTGTTATGTGCCTGGAGCAGAAAGTTATTCTTGGACCTTCCAAAAAATGCTGTGTAGTTTTTAGCATCTCTGGAGACAGGTGTGTGAGTCCTTCTCCTATGTGCACTCGAGTGAGTTGTGCTGTTTTCCTCACAAAAATCTGGCCACAGTTGTGTGAGTAGCACTGCCAAGTTCAGCAACACGTGGGATTAGTTGTTTTGTGAATACTTGATAAATTTCTGCAGTTGTTTTACAAGAGGCTGCAGTGCAGTTTATGGGTGATCCAGGCTGTTTATAGAAGTGACCACGCATACAGTTTTAGGGGCTGGTTTGTTTCTTTCATGGAAGTTCCACTAATTTCCCCAAGTCGAGCCTGTTTTCCCTGTGAGGTAAGTGATGAGTGATCTTTCCCTTATCTAGACCTTTTTGTTCTATTTTCTCTCCTTGGCCCAGCTGAGGAGAGGAGTGATGGAGCTTTGGTGGGCACCTGGCCTCCACTCAGCATCACAAGAGCAGTGTTTCTCAGTGCTCCTATATTTAAGTAATTCAGGATTTCCTTTGTGTCTTTTCCCACAGAAAATCGAGAAGCCATGCTCAATTCCAGAAGCAACAGGCTGACAGAAGCTTTGGAAGAAGCCAATGCACTTTTTGATGGAGGTAAAACCAATTCTGTGGTCTTCCATTGATGTGTTGGGCCAAGGGTGAGGTGATGATGCAGTACAAACAAAAGAGGGCAAGAGTGAAATTGAGGTCCAAGTACTTAATCAGAATTTGTATATAACTTAAAATAGCTATGTTAAGTTGAAGATTGGTTCAGTAAGTTGATGTGGGAAAATAAATATCATTATTTGCTCTTAGAAATAACTCCTTGCTTTATTTTGATTCACCGGAACAATGTATATCAGTAACACACACAAAAAATATCAGTGTAGAGGGGTTCATTTCACTTGGAAAGGTGGAAAACATGTGGATAAAATGCAGTTGTTCAAGACTGTATGTTACTTTTCCATGGTTTGTCATTCTTTTTTTTTTTGTAGATGCAAATATCATTATAAGGATTATGTAAGTGTGCTAGAGGTCATTGCAATACAAGGATTTCCAAAGCACTAAAACTAGGATAGTCCCTATGCTGAATCTGATAATTCTGTTTGTGACAATTTCATATTAATCACCATAAAATCTTTCCTGTAACAGTTTGCCGTGCACGAGAGGCTGCACTGGATGCCCAGTTTCTAGTTTTAGCATCCAATATAGGGAAGGAGAAGGCCAATGAGTTACACTCAGAGATGTCAGCATTTGACTCAACTGCATTTGCAGAAGACTTGGTAAGTTCCAGGCTCTGAATTTGCCAACATTTCTCTTGGAGGTTTGCCCTGTTTGTTACAGAACCATAAAGCCTCAGATTGTCAGGCAGTACACGGCAGTTCTGGTGGAATTTAATGCTCTTCCTATGAATTTCTGTGATAAACTTTCTGGTTACTGTTGTTAATTGTCTTAAACTACATATTAAGCACTTGCAGGAAGGGAAAATCTGACTTATAATGCAGACACCTCCCCCATTATTGCACTGCTGCTGCTTCATCAAGGTTCAGTCAGTTTGTGCTCTTAAGGTCTTCTTCTCTTTTCTCAGTCACTCTTGTGTTGTTTCTCAGCTAAGTAGTTTCTTTATCCTGTCCACTGGTTTCTATGTTTTTGGATAGAGTTCTTGAGGCTTTGTGTCACTGACATGAAATGGGACTTAGGGACACTTGAATGCTTTCAGGCTGGACAGTTTGTCTCTTTGTACTGTGACTGGGGGGAAGAGTCAGATCAGAACAGCTTTTAAGCAGGTTGTTGGCTTTTTTGCTCCTTGGAAATGCTCCCTTTATGTTACAGCAGATCAACAAAGAATCATGAGTGTTTGCTCAAGTCTATAAA
Source organism: Cyanoderma ruficeps (assembly GCA_008694505.1). NCBI lineage: Eukaryota > Metazoa > Chordata > Aves > Passeriformes > Timaliidae > Cyanoderma > Cyanoderma ruficeps. The sequence goes on along the minus strand of VZDJ01000116.1, from coordinate 25,999,435 downwards.
AAACATCAAGTTCAATTTAAAATTCTTCCTGGGTGTGTGGACTGGCAGATACAAGGATAGGCCAGAGAAGTTCTATGATATTTGAGGGGCTGGGCTTCCTGTGAATGTTTGGTGTTCAAAAACTGTGAGACAGCTGAGCTCTAAAGTGCAATATAAGTAATGTTCTGCTACTTCACTGAAAATGTGTTGGAATCTAAGCAGTTTTGTTTACCTCTGGCTTTCATTGGTTGCTGAACACAAGGGTGAATTTGAGTGTTTATCTGTTTTCATGGTATCCTTAGGAAAGTCAAAGTTCTTAGGCAGTGGTATTAAATACTAATGTATCAGGCAAACACCACAATACAGTGTTTCACCATTAATTCACCTCTAAATGAATTTTTATTGCAGCTTTTTTTTTTTTTTTCTTTTTGTAGCTGACCTTCATGGGTATAAATCGCACTGAAGAAACTGATGACTCTGAGGATGGTCCAGGTGGTTTTTTACCTGGAGATGCCTGGAAGAGAATGGGAGAAGAAGCACTCAAGTACTTCAAAAGGGCACCTGTTTTTCACTACATGTAAGTTTCTTCCTGTTTTTCACTACATGTAAGTTTCTCCAAGGAAACAGTGTGTACTGCAGCTCAAGGTAGTTGAGCTCAAGGCCTTAACTGATTCTTGTCTTTGATGCCTTGGCTTGAACTGAGTTTAATCTGAAGTCACAGCAGAGTGTTGACAAGGTATGATGTCGCCCTGATTCTTTAGCCTTCTGATTGTTTCTAGTTCTACTGGAGCTTTCTCATGATTTAAACATAAACAAATAGTGATGTTTTTGTAAACAGCATTCTTTCTAGGGAAAAGGACAAAGTAATAGACCTCTGAGTTAACCACTGGGGTCAGAGAGGTGGTCCTCTCGTCCCCCAGTCCTTGTTCACATTCCAAATCCTATTTAAACCCCAAATCATAATAAATGTGCCTTCTTCTTTTCCTCACTTCAACCTGACGGGGAGTGTGGTCCTTTCGTGTCGTAAACTACGGCAGGATGAGGCTGTCAACATACTGAACAACTTCTGGGGCTGGTTCCTTGCAGACATCTCTCAATGTGATGAAGCTTAATCTTTAGGTATCACTCATCACTTTGCACTTTCTTGAGGACATCCAGTGCTCAGTATAAAGATTCCTAAGCATACAGTGTAAACCAGATTTGCATGTATGTGTTCTTTGTGTTTTGGTTAGGCTGGGATCTTTCAAGTCTGAGCCTCCTGTACCAAAGCAACGGATTGAGAGGCAGAAAAAAGCCAGCAGAGGAAAAGCAGAACAGGCAATGCCTGCTCAGGTTTGTAAAGTGTTATGTTTTATTAACCATTTCTACTGGCAGAGTTATTACAAATGACAATGAACGTGTGGTATTTGTGGCATCCCACCCGTAAGGGGAAGGGAGTGTCCAAGATCCAAAGATGCTTGTGCTGTGCTTATCTGCAGGAGCCAGAACAAGGATGTTTGTCCCAGAAAAGTGCTGCCCTACCTTCATATGGCTCTTTCTCCAGCTCTATCCTGTGGTTTCTCACAGTGTGTGTTTACCAGCACTCCTTGGTTGTTATTGCCAGCAATCCCTGGTTGGCTGTGTCCAGCTGGAGTTGGAGGCACACACATCAGCTCCTCTCCTTCTGAGCCTCTACTAAAGGATTCAGACTCCATTATTAGGCTTCTTGATTTGTTTTGTGTGGACTGCAGCATTTTGCTGAGTGAAGGGAAACAGGATTTACAGACCAATTTCGTGTTCAGAAATAGGGTGTACAAACTGATTTTTCAAGTGAGGGACTTACTTGTTCTGTTACCTGTTGCTTTGAAAGGAAACAAAATAGAAACTTCTTTACATTAGCGTGGTTTCCATTTTTCTTTAAAGTGTTTAACAGGGTGTGGCGTTTGCATTGAAATGTGGTTAATGGCAGCAAGGTAATTACCTCACATAACCACTGGTTTTTGTGCTTTCTGTTTCCTTTGTGTCATTCACTGGCAGAAAAGCAAAAGTCTGGGAATACTGACAGAGGCTTACATCTGAAACTGCAGATAAAATTTGTGTTGTTGCAGGGGAGGTGAGGCTGTGATAATGCCAGGGTATAGAGGCAAATGGTTGATCGTTGCTTTTTAAAAGGCAGCCTACTCAATCCAAATAGTGATAGAAAAGATTTGTTATAGTTTGTACTGGGAAGAAGAGGAGCTGGAGGGTTTGTGAGTTCTGAATGATCATCTTCATTAAACTCACAGATTGTAACACTGTGTAACCCAGCTCCTCAGAGCTGTTGGAAAGGAAGTGTACACCTGTACAGGGGCTCAAAACATACAAACATACAAACCATGGCCGTTCAGATTGGTATTGTAAGATGAGAATTAAAACTCTATAACTTCTTGAAGGGTGGCTGTAGACAGCTGGGGGTCGGTCTCTTTCTCCAGGCAGCAACTGACAGAAGAGAGGACACAGTCTCAGGCTGCATCAAGGGAAATATACATTGGATATTAGGAAAAAGTTTTTCGTGGAAAGAGTGATTAAATACTGGAATAGTCTGCCCGGGGAGCTGGTGGAGTCACCATCCCTGCATGTGTTTAAAAAAAGACTGGATGTGGCACTCGATGCCATGATCCAGTTGAGGTGTTAGGGCTGTGTTGGACTCAATGATCTTGAAGGTCTCTTCCAACCTACACATTCTGTGATTCTGTGAAAACCTAAAACTCTTCAAAGTTGCCTCATGTTTGCATTGAGTGTGTTTGTTATGTTGCATGCAAGGAGAAAAAATCAATTTTTATGTTACACATTCACAAGAGGCCTGTTGGGGTCGAAGAAAGCCTCAAGCTGAGGCCATGGGCAGAAATCTCCCTGGTCAAGGTGAGAGAAATATCACCCACAAGGCCTCATGGCAGCTCCCTATGTAGATTAGACTAGAAAGTTCTCTGTTCCCCTTGTGACCATTGGTTACTTTATGCTGCAATAATTTGTATATTCCTGATCCTCTCTCCTGATGGGTTCCCTGCCCAGAGACTCCGCCCTATCCTACCCCATAGAAATTACTGTAACCACCTGGCTCTCACCCTTTTTGGTGCGCCCCATCCTGAGTTGGGTTTGGTGTTTTGTTGTTTTGCTCCTTAAAGTGGTTCTTTTTCAGGTCACCAGATCATGTCTCTCATTTATATCACCACCAAAGGGACTTTGGCACCCAAAATCCCGTGGTGGCACCCGGCCTTCCTATCCGGACCTGGGCTGTCACAGAGGCCTTTTGCATATTCTGGTATTTCAGCAACAGTTATTTGAGGTGAATCTCTGTTTCTTTTCCCCAGTTAAAAAAAATGGAGGAGTCTCATCAAGAAGCTACAGAAAAAGAAGTAGAGAGGATCTTGAGAATACTGCAGACTCATTTTGAGAATGATCGTAAGTATGATTAAATTAAGCATTAACTGGAGAAATGTATATTCTCTGCCTTCTACAGTTGGTATTAGTAAAACTACAGAGACAAAACGAGGTGAAGTCTGCAAGTAGAAATCTTTGTTGAAGCACATATATCAACTATGTATTTTTTATGGACACTAATCAGCTGTTGTTTAAAGTAAATGTAAATCCTTTCTCTTGATTAAAGCCTGCCATTTGTAGATGGCAGTCAAGTAGTCAAATATATGGATCTTTGTGGGGGAAAAGATGGAAGAAAATAATATACTTTATAGAACATACGGTTTTTGCAGGCAACTGGGAATTCAGCATTGTAACTGAATTGACAGACATCCCTTTAGCTTTTGAAAGGTGTACTGGCTCTCTTAATTTTGTGTTTACATCTGTTATATACTCTGTGTATACCACCTGTTTGTTTGTTTGCTTGTTTGTTTTAACAAAGCCATTTTTGCATCCCCAGCTAATACACCCATTTACTTCTTTGATTTTGTCATTGATCCGAACTCGTTTGCACGCACTGTGGAAAACATGTTTCATGTGTCCTTCCTTATCAGGGTAAGGCGTGACATCTTATTTTAAAATACCACTTTAGATACTAGAATTAGAAATACTGACCTGTTTTTTTTTCTGGCTTTGATACTGAAGAATTAAGATTTAAATGTGAGGAATACTAATTTATTTTCTATAAAATGTCTGTGATATTTTGGTAATTGAATAAAAAAGGAAACAGAGTTGACTGACTTTATTTTTTTGTACTGCAATCAGTTTACCAACAAAACAGTAATGATATTTTTGCAGTCAACATGTTTATCAAAAAAGATTCTGGCTCACATTTTAGATGTAGAACAGTTCTCATAGAGTATAGGAGAGTAACTGAGGCTGTAGAAAACTATGTTAGTGGAAGGTGTTACATTCTTTTGGAACCCATGGATTTGTACTTCAAAACTATGCTTAGTTTATCTAATAAATAAAATTAATTCTGGAAAAGATGAAAACTGCCAAGGGTATTTTGACTAATTCAGGTTTTCTATTGGATAGAAACGTTATTATGAAGGGTTAGCTCAAGTATATTTAGAGAATAGTAACGATTTTAATTGTTAATTAAGCAAAACTTTTACAATCCAACTGTTACACACTGTGCTATATGGGCTACCTTCTTTATGCATAAGTGCTGTATTAAACTGTTTTTTTCTAATATGGTATGCCAATGAAGATTCTTTATCAATATATGTACCTGTTCATGATAATGTAATAAGTAAAATATGAAATTTCAGTGCGTTATCCTAACTGGAAAGCTGTAAGTTATGAAACTTTAAATCTCACCGTTGTTTAGGATGGTCTTGCTAGAATAAAGCTGGATGAAGATGAGTTGCCAGTAATAGGTAAAATCTCGCTTTAAAATACTCTACTTGGTTTTTGTAACAACATTACATGTTACGTGTTCACAAAGTTTTCGGTATATTTTTAACTGGGGATATGCAGTGAATGTAATTGAAGGCAGGATGAGATTTATGAGAAGCTGAAAGGATTGAGTCTTTTATCAATGTATGGAAAAAGACCATTATGCTGATTTGTACAAATTAATTCTATTACTAGAAATCAAAGGTTATTACCTTTCTAGTTACATTTTTTGCTAATAAGTACATGAACATTGTTACACTTGGCTGAAGAAGGGTGTTTTTGGGTGTAAGAACTTATCTTGTCTCAGAGTTGGGAACTGCTGCAGCTTCAAAACAGTTGGAAGGGAAATGCCATTCTTCATATGAGGTTGGCTTTCATTCCCACAGGATATCAGTGGGGTTAGGACTTAGGTGGGATTTTGTAAGGAATTAAATATTTAGGTTCTTCTCCTAGATTTTTAAAGACGTGAGGCTAAGGAAGTATCTCCAGCAGTACATGGTACAGGCTGCTGATAGAGACTAACTGTGTGGGATGTGTAGGATTGATCCTATTTTTGTGGAGCTTTTGTGTTCCTGGTTTTTTTGTGTTTCCTGTCAGTTTTTGGAAACTGACTTTACAAGTGTAAATCCTGAAGATGCTGTGTTTTGATCAGAGCCCACAAAACCCAGCGGGGTAGGGGAGGAGGACAGCAGAGCTGGAGCACGGAATCAGGTCATCATCAGGCTGGACCAGAGAGAATGGAAGGTACCACGGAGAGCATTCGATACTTGGGAGCAGCTCTTTTTTTATTGAAGCCTCTGAGAGCTGTGTGTTACCTGCTCTGGGGAGGGCAGGTGTTCTGTGTACACTAACACTGCATTTGACAGTGTGGATGCCAGAACAATCACAGATCTGTGGGATGTTTGTAGCTGCAAGAAAACTGAGAATTGGAGTAGTGATTCCATCTTTGATTCCTGAAGTGCTTTTAAGCTGTGCACTGACTTGTCTTTACTGTTTTACACAAGGATTGGGTAAATATGGAATCTGTTTCTTCCCTTCTGTACAAGACTTGTCTCTGGAGGAGAAGTTCTCCATGCAATTTCCTCTCTGTAACAAATCTTAGACAAAAAGCAGTTTTGAGCACACACAGCTCTTTTCTTTTGTCCTCACTCAGAATGTGCAGGAGAAATGTAGTAATTTGAAATAGTGCTTTACTGTCAGAAACTTTATTGTTTGATTGGTGGTAATTAAATTGAAATAGTTCATCTCTGCTGACTGACATTGCTGTCATCTCTAACCAGGACATCATAGAAACATTTGAGATCACAGAACCCATGATTCCCCCTGTTTCTCGGAGCAATGAAGAGGAAACGGAGACAGAGTAAACTATTCAAGTAAGTTCTTCTACCAAATCCAACTCAGTAAATTCCTTATGCACGTGGAATAACTGCAGGGAAACTCTGGGTGACTTCCAAATGCCGAAGAACTGTAAGCAAGGTGACACTAACATCTGGAATTGCTGTGTTCTTGTCCTCTCCATGAAACAATATGTAATCTAGCCTTGTATGCAGTGATGAACTGGGAAAAAAACCCTTTATTTTTGGGTTTGATGGTCAATTAAGCGATGAGTTATTTTTTGGAACTTTCTACTCAGAATGCAGTGTTGGAAAGAATCACAGCTTAGTTTTTCTGTTTGGTTTCTTAACTTCCTGACAGCTAAGGTTGTTACTAAAGTAATATGAAGAAGGACTTAGAGGGAACCAGGCTGTTTCCCCTTCTGCTTCCATAAGATTCTTCTAGTGATAGGACTGAAGTCCTTACTGTCACAGCTGTTTGTTCAGTTCCAGATCTTAATGCATATTGTCTTACTGTCTTCTCTTGTGTTTTTTTTTTCTTTCCCTTTAGGTGCCTTAAAGAAAATACCTCAAAACATTTGTTTCAACAGTTGTTTTATACAGCTGTATTATTAAATGTTATATGTTGTATATGTTTATATGTATATGTTGTTAAAAAAAATAAATTTATTTTTTCTGGAACATCTCAATGTTTTATACGAACTGCTTTGTTTAGAAGCATGGAATGGGTTTGGTCAGAAGGGACCTTAAATATCATCCAGTTACACCCTCTGCCATGGGCAGGGACACCTTCCACTGTCCCAAAGTGCTCCAAGCCCTGTCCAACCTGGCCTTGGACACTTCCAGGGATCCAGGGGCAGCCACAGCTGCTCTGGGCACGCTGAGGAAGTTTAGACTTGTGACAAAGTTATTTATATATTATGGCTCAGTTTGCTGTTCATAGAAAGTTTACTGGCACTCATGAACTTAGTAAAAAGCAAACACTGTGTCCCTTCTTTCTTCCTTTGTCTCACCCCAACAGTAGCAAGTGGAGTTCCCAGGGTTAAACATCACTGCTGGGATAATCTTGATATCCTACATGATTTTGGGTGCTGCGGGAGAATTGATACTGCCCTGCTGTTCTTCCTGTTCTGGAAATAAAGGTTCGAGTTTGGAAGTTCTGTCTCAATTACAGAGAGCAGTTCTCCCTTCCATTATTCCAAACTCCTGTATTTCTAGGGTAACTGGGGCATTGGACAGGCCAGCTCTATGGGGCCACAACACTATTTTATTAAGAGTCCATGAAGTCTTGTTCCATTTTCAGAAAAGGCTCTGCGGAAGAGCTCAAGATTTCTCCATCCTTTTATCCTGGTGTAGCAGCTGAGGGAGGTACACAGGGATCCATGCCCCCTGGAAAACCAGTGTGCGGGTTGAGAAGCTGCTCAGGCCGTGAGGGTGTGCGGGGACACGGTGCGAGGAGCGGCAGCGATGTTTCCCCGCCGATCCGCCCGCGGGGGAGGCTGGGCCGGGCGCGGCAGCGGGCGGGGGCGCTGCGGGGCCGCCGGCGCCATGCCCGCCGCCGTGGTGGAGTACAAGGGATGGAAGGAAGGCTACGGCTGCGGCTACTGCGGCGCGGCGCGGGGCAAGGTGTCCGCGGGTGAGCGGGGCCGGGGGCCGGGCTGGCCGGGCCGGGTCGGGCCGCGGAGCTCCTCAGGCGGCGCCGGCGCTGCGGCCCCACCGCGCTGCCCGCGCGAAACATGGCGGCCCCGCCGCTTCCTGTGCGCGCCGCCCGCGCGCCGCCCGCAGCAAAGATGGCGGCGGGCGCCGTTTCCGGGCGGCCCGGGGCGCTGACCTGAGGCGGGCGGGCACCGCGGGGATGGCGGCGGGCGGCGGTTCCCCGAGCATCGTCGAGTACTTCGGCGGGGAGGATGGCTACCGCTGCGGCTACTGCAGGAGTGACACCGGGAACCTCTCGCATGGTGCGGGCGGGGCGGGCTGGGAGCGGAGCCGCGGGCGGGCCGCCCGGAGGGGGCCGAGAAGCGGCGGCTGCGGGCGCGGGGCCGGGGAGGGCGGCGGGGACAGGCGGCGGCTCGGCAGCAGCCCCCGCCAGCCCAACCGGGAGCTCGGAACGGCTCCGATGGCCCGCTGCTCCCGAATGAGTGTGACAGAACTCAGCGGCAATTTTGTGTTGTTTTCCTTGTATATTTCTGGGGAGGTGGGAGGTGCAGAGGGGAACTTAGCGCTGGTACGGTCAGGGAAATGCGATTGCATCCCAGGGTTTGTGTTGAGCTTAGGGTTTTTAGATTTTATCTGGTTTTTGAAGTCAGTAATTACGATATTTAAGAACGTCAAATCCGTGAAAGACATCTATGCATAAGTGGCCATTGGTTACTCAGATTTGCAGTAACCACAAAATCACAGAATGGTTTGGGTTGGGGGGGACCTTAAATGCCATTCAGTGCCACCCCTGCCATGGGCAGGGACACCTTCAACTATGGCAGGGTGCTCCAAGCTGGCCATGGACATTCCAGGGATCCAGGGGCAGCCACAGCTTCTCTGGGCACCCTGTGCCAGGGCCTGCCCACCCTCCCAGGGAACAATTCCTGCCCAATATCCCATCTAACCCTGCCCTCGGGCAGCGGGAAGCCATTCCCTGTGTCCTGTCCCTCCATCCCTTGTCCCCAGTCCCTCTCCAGCTCATCTGGAGCCCCTTTAAGCCCTGGAAGGGGCTCTGAGCTCTCCCTGGAGCTTTCTCCATGCTCAGCACCCCCAGCTCTCCCAGCCTGTCTCAGAGCAGAGGGGCTGCAGCCAGTGCTATAGAAATTGTTGCATTTTAAAGGCAAACCACGGTCAATCAAGTGTGTTGCTGTGTTATTTATTTCAGGAATGTGGGCACATTCGATGACGGTTCAAGATTACCAGGATCTCATAGACAGAGGATGGCGAAGGTACATTGGAAAAGAAAATGCGAAGCCATGTTGTCAGTTGAGATAAAAGTTAGAATCCACATTTAAAATTTAAATCTGTAGGAACATTTATATATCCACGAGTAATTTTTTCCAGTGCTCTGTGACCTTTTGTAACGTGACACTGTCAAACAGGAAAACATTGAATGGTTTTAGAAGGATAATACAGTCAGCAAAAAACTGAAGAGCTTGGTCTTTGACTTTTCATCATGGAATGTTTTGATGTGATTTTAATAAAAAAGCTGCTTCATTTCTTCTGTAGTATAAACAACAAAAAAATCAATGCATGTTTATTACTCTTTTCAGAAGTGGAAAATACGTCTACAAACCTATCATGAATCAAACATGTTGTCCTCAATACACAATAAGGTAAGAAACTCAAAACACACTTTTGTAAAGGATTTGACCACTTCAAATATGTTTCACCCTTTGTGTTTACTGCTTGAAATCAGACTTGAGAAGTTTATCTACTTTTAATGATATTTTGAACAGTAAATATGTATGCTGTTGGGTTTGTGCATAGGGACATCAGCAGCTCTGGGATATTTTCCTGTAAGAAGCCTTGTCTGTTACCCACAAACACTGCTTTAGCAGCCTGAATAAGAGGCTTACAGTTGTATTGTAATAATTCTAGAGATACACATAAAAAACGTGCCATAAGGACTGATGTAATTTTTATAAGTGGTTCCTTAACCTTTTCTTCCTGAAACAATCTTTCACAAAAGAAATGTACTTTTTTTTTCTCTTTTTTTAGGTGCCAGGCTTTGCATTTTCAGGCTTCCAAGTCCCACAAGAAGGTTCTGAAGAAAATGTTGAAATTTATTTCCAAAGGAGATGTTTCGAAAGTAGCGAATGAAGGTAAGAAACTCTGAGTGTTTGGAAACCAGTACTGTGCATGGTAGGAGGATTTAAATACCTGCTTGAGTGGTCAAATGGGCTTTGAATTCTGTGTGTAGACCCCTGGCTGGGCTGTGTCTTGATCACTTCAGTAGCCCAGAAGCCAAATTGTTCAGGTGGCTTGGGTTATTGAAGAAAATATTTCCTTTTTCCGTAGACCAGCTTATTTTCCTGGGCATGTCCTCACTTTCTAGCTGGGTGCTGAGAACTAGATGCTGTTTTTACTTCTATCATGAGACTGATAATCTGGAGAGGACTAACTAGAGCAGCTGGTGACAGAGAAAAGGAAGAGCAACCAAAGAGGGTTTTTCCAGGTGATTGAAAATTTATCCATTTATCCAGCACCAAACCCAGCAATTCTTCGTGGTGGTGAAACTTGTATTGGTTCTGAATCATTACAATTTACCTCTTTTGTGTGTGTGGTATGCTGGGTTTGTTTGTTGTTACTTGTTTGAAGCTACAGCATGAAATAGTTGACTGTCCAGTCTTAGTGGAGAAAATAAAACTGTTCTCATGAATGAGTTGATGTTCCTAATTCAGGCTCATAAAGGAAACTTTGTTTTCAGACTGTTGCAATGGTCACTTTACCTGTGGGAAAACATTTGTAAAATTGGAAGCCAGTTAATTTAGCGTTGATTTTAATTGTGGAAAGTGTGAGCTGTGGTTGTGCAGAGAGGAATTCACTCACGCAGGTTTTAATTACTGACAGAAGAGCCGATGGATTCCCATATAGAGGATGTGGCCACGTGTGATTTTCCATACAGAAGTGAGTCTCAGGTCAGTCAGTCTGACCTGACTCCCTTGGCTGTGGATCACACTGAGAGGGTGGAGGATGAAGACAAGGACTCGGGAGAAACAAAAGAAGAGGGGAACGTGCAGAAGGTGGAATCGGATTCTGCTCAGATCTGTACAGACAAAGACACAGCAGTCCCTGCAGAGCCATCACATTCAGCTAAAGCTGTTCATGCACCACCTAAGCCAGGTAATTTCTGGTAGTAATTGGAATGTGCTGTTGTCGTTTCACATCTTCTTGAAATCCCTTCTCTTCATCTTGCTTAGTAAATTAATAATTGTTTTATTTTATTCTATTTCCTGTCCACCTTCCAATTTATGGAATAACATGTAAAAATTGAGAGGTGCTGGGTGTTACTTGTAATGTTGTAATTCATATTTTGTTATGTTAAAAAGTTATATTTATCTTTTTGTCCTCACCTTAAGCTGTGGCTGCCCCATCCCTGAAGTGTCCAAGGCTGGGTTGGATGGGGTTTGGAGCCACCTGGGATAGTGGAAGGTGTCCTTTTAAAGGTCTTTTCCAACCCAAACCATTCTGTGATTCAGTGGCTGCCTTCTCTTGGGACATGGGTGATTTCTGGAAGGAAGATGGTAAGGGGTGGATGGATTATTGCCAGAATAATTTATTTAAGGTAGAATTGCTGACAGGCACTTTGTAGCCCAGAGGCTACAGGTAAGGCAACCTTGTCTTACTGATAATTTTTTTTCCCATTTTGTGTAGCCTGTTCTGGCAGAAAAAAGGGAATTTCCTTAATTGTGGCTTACTGGTACATGGTGGGGAAAATCCTAGTGGAAACTTGTGGCTTTGGAGTTTCTGCTTATGTTGGGACATCCTACAAGTTTCTGATTTCACCTGTTGCATGTTCTGCCAGTATTTAGGAGAACAAAGTACTTTTGTCTCTTTCTATAGCATGGCTGATTTCAACTGAAATAATATTTTTTCCTCAATAACCACTCATCCCTGTTGGATCTGATTTTCACCAGCTTAATAAGCAATATTTGCATCTAGATAAAAGGAAAACTTTCAGAAATGCTCAATCAGAGAATTAATAGTGTTGCATAGAAATATTAGAGAATTTTTTAAATTGTCTTTTATGTTTTGATTTATACAAACCTTTACAGCCCTTATCTAGTTTATTATTTATGTGACTTTTATTGTGCAAATTCTCAAAGCTCTCTTGTTTTAAATAATAACTGAAAAACTTTGGCCTATGTAAACTTAGTGTTGGAAAGAAATGAAGTGGCTGTTGACAGCAGATGGCAGACTTGGCTAAAGAATAGGAATATAAAAACCTGCCTGTGCTTTGGAAAAGGTGAGGTAAGGTCTTCAGTTAGATTAAGAATAGCTTCGGGTCAAACTTTTAGCACTGGAAATGCAGATAAGCAACACTGTAGTGCATTTCAGAAAAAAAAAGGTTTAATTTTACAGAGCAGAAATATTCATTAACATGCTTCTTTCTGGGGTTTCTAAAGATAAGAGTAAATAATAAGTGAATCAGAAAGCTTATTTAATTTTTTTTTTTTTAATGCTAGCTGGTGTCACAGGTCAAATTTAGTTTAAAATTTTCCAGATAGAAAGATGTTTAGTTTTTATCTTGGAAAACGTAGACTTGGTTAGTAATAAGATTGTTTAATTGCATTTTTATTCCTTTATAAACAAAACAGGTCATTGTCCTCTAGGAATAATGGTCTGTTTCTGCACAGTTTCAGATAGAAAAGAAGGTTTGCTTATATCTGTGTAGGCACAGTCACTGCTTGAAGAAGTTTTTCTTGCTAATTTACAGCTTACAGAAGATGGGAGACACAAAACAGATCCTGAGACAGATGAAGTACTCATTCTTCAAATGTATCCTGAGAGTTTTAAATAAACTCTTCCTGTGATTTGTTTGCCTGAGGACAGGTCACACAGTGTCTGTAATTCCCTCATGTCTTTGCACTTGTTTAGGTTTACAGCTCACAGCTCTTGTGTCAGTAAGAAACAAATGGATCAAGATGGGAAATAGTGCATAGGGCTGACTTCTCTTTTTGGCAAATGCCATTTCATAAATAGAATTCTATAAATGGGTGATCTGTTAAAGACAGAGGCAAACTGCAAAAAAAGTGAATTCATTAATTAAAACAGACAATCTGAACGAAATTTTAAGCAAAGATGCAAACTTCTGTGGCCTTTTACTCTTCCATTGCATGACCATAGTAGCATTGGCAGCATTTCTACATCCTGCCTATGAATTCCAGGTGAGCAAAAATAAATGTTTTATTTTGGGGTGTGTGTCTTTACAGGAGTCTGTGGTGTAGCCACGTGGGCTTTGACTGCAGAAGAACAATTCTCTGTGATTTTGTGGCTGTGTTTTTGTCCTTCAGTATTTCAAGTTCTTTAATACACCCTTGGCTTTGTTTGGGGTGAAGTGGTCAAGGTGATTCCAGGTTAGTAAATAGCTGTGGAAGAGTCACTGCATTAGCCTGGCATCAGGTGTTGGTGGTTGTAAATGTGAAGGGCCGTGATGAGTTCAGACACCACAGTCTGCAGGAATTGCTGATTTTGGCCATTTCTTTCCAGTGATGATGTGAGAGCTGCTGGTTTGTTGTCAGATGTGGTGTTTGACTCTTTGTCTCTTTGCCTTGTAGGGAAAGGGGCTGACCTGAGCAAGCCCCTGTGTCGGAAAGCAAAGGACATCAGGAAAGAGAGAAAGCTACAGAAGCTCCTGCAGAACCAGATGGGCACAGTAGAAGGCTCCCAACTCCAAGGAGATCAAGCTTTCCTCTTGCAGAACTCTAAATCTAAAACAAACCAGCCTAAAAACATCGAAGACTTTGTTTTTGTCCCTCTGCCTGATGATGCACGGCACAAATTAGAGGTAATGTCTCGTTCACTGCTCTCGGAGGCAGACGAAGGAAAGGTTTTGTTAAGGAGTTTTTGAAAAAGCTTAGGTCTGCATTTATGGCTTTATGGAGTAGTTGTGGCATAAATCTTGAAATATATGTGGTACTGGATGATGTATATTTATATGTTTACATATAGATATGCATCATAGGGGAGCATATATATATATATATTTATATAAATTACACAGCTATGGTGCAGCTGCATTCTTTTCATCCACAGGAGGGTACTCTTGCACTGCAATCAGTCCTAGCAGAGGCCAGTTCAGTTACTAAAATAACTTGCAAATTAATTTCATACAGTGTGACTTGAAAATGAAAAAGTTTGAATTAACCAAGTGTTAAATAATGAAAGAAATTCAGTGTTTGGCTCTGCAGTATATAAATACTTAAACTGTCTGAGTTAATGAAACTTGACAAGGGAGTAGTAACTTCATGAAATTAATCAGATAAGAAGATAACTTGCTCTTTACACACATCATTGGTGTGTGTTGATGTCTTTGAAAGCTGTAAAAATGACAGTAAAAAAGTTTGCTTAATAGACTGGTTACCACAACATCTACTAGAGACAGTAATCTGGAAGGCTTTTAGACTTTCTAGCATTTGTTAATCATAAAACCATTTTTCTTGTTATTTTTTTCCATAAGCTGGAAAACTAACGAAATATTTTCCTGATAATTTTCAATGAAGTTACTGGAAATGAAAATATTTACTGACTAGAAGGCACGAAATGGATCCAACTCCCCAAGTCCTTCACATTTCCAGAGAAGTTGTTTAACTGAAACATGATAGTTTTGTCTGAGCATCTTCATTTAGAACATGCAGGGAGAATTACAAGGATTAAAAAAAAAATTGTTCTTTGTGAAAACAGAGCCATTCTGAAAATTAGAAAGTTTTTGAAATTAATATGACCTTAATTATTTTTGAAAAGATGTGCACTTCTGCCTATGTGGTAGCATTCTTTTGCTTAGGGAGCAATCATTTTTACTAAGAAAAATGTCTAATTTATAGATTATTTTTTAAAACTATTTTTGTGTGTTTAAGGGTGATGGTGCAAACACTCATAACTCTTTATTACAGTTAACTCATAATTGAGTATGGAAACTCGACTTTGTCTTCTTCTTTCAATTTCAAAAAATCCCTGGCAATCCCTTTGGGATTATTGCCATAGAAACATGATTTTTGGATGAAGAGCAGAGATTTGAGTCTTCCAAGCCTTTCAAGTATTTTTGAGTATAGTGTGAGACAGTGAAAGATTATTTTAATTAAAATGATAACCTTCATTCCCTTTGTTGGTATTATTTCCTGAAAGTTGTGTAGCTCTTCTCTAGGCATTTTAGTTAATTTACAGTTTGAAAACCTGTGTTATTCAGTGTAAATATAAAAGCCTTCAGTAGCATAATTTGAGCTGGAGAATTAGAAGGCTGTTGGCTAATAATAATTAATTTGTGATGGCCCTTGTGCAGGAGGGTAAAATTTCTGTGCTGTGATGTTTGTGTTATGTATAAATGTACAGTTCTTGCATGATATTTCAATAATAAATGTGTTTAACTTCTTCTGAAGGTGAGGGTGGTGAGATCATCTCCACCAAGTTCCCAGTTCAAAGCCACATTTCAGGAGTCTTACCAGGTCTATAAACGTTACCAGATGGTTATTCACAAGGACCCACCTGATAAACCAACCATAAATCAGGTCAGAAGGCCAAATTGAATTTTATGCAAAGCTTCCCCTCCATTTCACACGTCCTGCTTCTAGGAGAAACAAATGTGGATTTTATATCCATTGGATATTCAGGAGCTTGTAAAATACCGTAGCCAATAAAATCAACATCCTGAAAGTGCAAACTCTTGATACATCTTTGCCAGTGCCACAGGTATTTGGTTTTAGCTGCAGGCAGAAAAGTTATGGTTGCTGTTGGGTAAGAAATGGAGAGGATGAGGCTCTTGGAGATAGAGATGGGCCTGAAAAATACAAATCTCATAAAAACTAAATCAGGCTGGACACTCAGCCTGATAACTGGCTTCCACTGAATGTGTCCATCAGAAGGATACAATAATCAGGGCCAAGATGTGAGCAGTTGTTTTATCGCACGCACAAATTATTGGTTTAAGGTTCACCAGAGTGAAATGATTCTTTTCACCTTCAATTTAAGGCTTTAAAAAGTATCCTGTGTACTCCATCTAAATTTACACATTGTTGCTGCTTGAATAGGTGCAGTGTAATGAATTGTGCAGTGAGAAGGTGGAGTGTAAGATGTGAGAACTGTCAGATGTGTTACACCTCTATTCTAGAAGGAAAAAAGTATCATGAGTTGGGAGAAACTGTGTATGTAGCAAGAACAAGTAATTGTTGAACCAGGGCAATCAATGAGCCATGCGCCCTTAAAAATAAAACTTTTTAAGAAATCCTTCAGACTGTGTGGTAAAACTAAAATTTGTAGTTGGTTTGTTAGATATCAGTAAAAATAGGGAGTTGTCTCATGATGTTTAAGGTAGAAAACTGACTTCAGAGGCTTTGAAGTGGATAGGAGGAGATCTTTCACTAGCCTGACCTTCAGAAGCAGATTGCCTGATGACAATGCACTCAAAACAGAATGCTTGTTCTTTCCCTTGCTCTGAAGGTGAGGTTAGTACCTGTCTCCTTTGAGGACCCCCAGTTCAAATCATCCTTCAACCAATCTGCCACTTTATTTGCCAAGTATCAGATGTCTGTTCACAAGGACACACCTTCTGACTGTGGGGAGAACGAGGTACAGTCCACTGCATGCACCTTTCTGCAAACAGCTGCTTCCAGTGCACGACTGAATGGTGGGAAATGCTGTCTCTCGGAGCTAATCTAAATATTAAATTGTTGAAATGGCCGTTGCTGAGGTCTTTTGATGGCAAAATCAACTTCTGCCTTAAAGTTCTTTGGTACCTTTTTTATGTTTCTCCCTAATTTTTTGTGTTCTCGCTTAATTTAGCAGGTGAAGGTTTTAAAAATCTCAGTTTTATTCCCATTCCATTGCCAAGCACACTGCTCAACTGGAACTCACCTTTACAGTAGGAATAGTGCAAAAATATCTCATCAGCTGATCCTCTGAGGCTTGGTGAGGATATGTTGCATGTAGACAAACCCTGCTCTTAAAAGGGTGTTTACAGAGGATAATTCTAATTTAATAAATTAGAAATAATTAAAAAGAATTAAAAATACTCATGGGGTTCTGAGCAAGCAGCAGTTCTCCATTTCTCTGGCAGGTGGCACAACAACCTCCTCATTGGCAGAATTAATGAAAATGCTGCCTCAGATCTCTCATTTCTATCTACTGCAGATGTGCAGCTTTATTATTGGTCAGCTACTCAGGATTTTCTGTTCCTGAGAGTGAACTACCTGCAGCAGTGAAACCTTGTAAACTGGGGCTCTTTTCCAGCTAGAATTGTAAAACCACATCATAATTTTTGGCTTTAGTTCAAAAGAGTGTAAGGGGAGCTTTTTTTTTTTGCGAGATGTCTGTAATGCTACTCTGGAAAGCCATAAAATCCATTTCACTTTGTTTAGTAAAATAATAGCTCTCATAACAGTAAGTAGTAGTCTCTGCCCTTTTTATAATTGCTGGCATAAGTGGGTTTAATTATAATAATGTAAAAATTGGAGGCGTGCCAAGAGAGATTGAGCTATTTACTAGATTTGTCCCAAGCATTACCTGGTCAGATTGGAGACTTGATTTTTTTCTGCTGTGATGGAAGGATTTCAGCCTAGAGAGATGTGTTAGGGACACTCAGGTTTCTACCAGCTGAAGGTGTAAAGGCTGTCCTGGGAATTGCTGTTGAACTGGAAGGAGATGGATTTCTGTCCACTGCTAATGGTGTAACAGATTTTTGTCCTCTTTTTCCTTTTACTTGCCATAGGGGTTTCCCTACTTTGCCTTTATCTCCTCTCTTTGGCCTCCTGTTAGTGCAGTCTTAAATAATTCCAGGGGAAACAAAACCTTCTCTGAAGCATCTACTGAATGTAAAAACTTGATCTGATGCTGATGGGTTCAAATTTAGGTTCTTTTTCAGCCTTGGTAAATCATATTTTGTGTCCATGAGACTGCCTGGCCAAGAAGATTTTTTTATTCACAATTCAGAAGAAAAATAATAAATGCTGATAACAGCTTTGTTGTAATAATTCATGCATGGAGAAATAGATAAATATGGATTTGGAGTCTATTTTTTAAATTGAGTAACTTTTAGTAGGCTTTGGTTATATTTCTGGGAGAAAATATGTGGATTAATATATAGAAGGATGATCTGAGAATAAGAAGAATGAACTTGTGTCTTGTGTAATCCCAAGATTTGGCTCTTTGGATGATCCAATTCCTTTGGATTTATGGGAGCTCTGTAATGGCTGGTCTGTGCTTTGCTAAGAGCAGTCCTTATCTGCAAATGTTTTAACTCTTGCTCAGCAGCAAAAATCCCTGTTTCTGGGTAAGAAATGCAGGGAGGGCCTTGCAGACCACAAATCACCTGGAAGGTGCTGTGGTCCAGCTCTACCCCAGCTTCAGGATGATTTATAAAATACGTGGGGATAGATATTTCAGAACATTTTGCCACCTGAACCTCTTGTGTTTTAGATGAAGCAATAAGACAGATGAAATTATAGATACAGGTGTGGAACTGTGGAGGTCTGGATCAGAGATTTTATGTGACAAAACATATTTTTTTTGCCTTTTCATCCCAGGAAGGAAACTTTTTGATCCCAATGAAATAATCAATGGCTAATTTGGATAGAATAGAGAGTGTCTTTAGCAGTTCTTAATGAAGTATCATCTCATCAGAGGCATCACATGTCTGACCCAGTGTCAGAATCCTCAAGTCTTTCTGCAGCAATCTTTGTCTTTAAGAAACACAGCTGAAGTGGGACTGAACCAAGCTAGAAAACATTTCCATAAAAGATCATAAAAATTCTGCAGTAGTTTCCAGAGAGAGCAAGACTGAACCGTTTATTGATGTTTAGACCTCCTGAAGCAAATTTTTTTAAAACTTTTTATTTAACTTTTCACGAGGGTTTCGTAATGACAAACTTGTAGAAAAACAGTATCTGTCTGTTCCCTCTGTGAAAGTAGCTGGACTCTCTCTTTGCTTTGTGCTTAGCTAAATATTTGTCTTGGAAGAAAAGAATTTCGGGACACACAAAAGATACACTGTTTGAAAAGGTGCAAAAAATTACTGAAATATGTAGAGTGAGGTTTTTCTTTCACCCCCCCCCTTTTTTTTTTTTTTTNNNNCCTTTTTTTTTTTTTTTTTTCTCTAATTGCTTCCCAGGAATCCACTTGAACTAATAGAGAGAAGTGAGTGAGAAGTCTGGGAAATGCCAAGGAGCACGTTCTGATCAGTTCCAAACTGGTATCAGCAGCCAGTTGCAAACTTTTAGGTCTCTCTAACCTAGTTTCCCCTCTTTTATTCCAGTGAGAGAGTACTAAAAAATCAATAGCCTTTGTGGTTATTTTTAGCCTTCTATACATTTTTTTACGGCTCCTGGAAGCCGTGACAGAACATCTCACTGCAGTGAACTTGGATTTCACATCCCTGGTAGCTCTGACTCGAAGACTTAGGATTGAGTATTTCTATGTCAGCCTAAAAATACCTTTTGTGTGGCCCTCGTGACTGCAGTGCTGTGGATTCATGGAGTTTTTCATGAAACGTCTGTAAGACCCCCAAAAAATTAGGTGTCCAGACAATTAAGTGACTTGTCCACAGTCATAACATTTAGCTCAGATGCTTTTTTGCATCTCAGTTTATCTCATTCTTCCTGATTTTGCCGCTGCATTTTCTGTGAAAATCCACATAAAATTAAATAATCTTCATTGTAAGACTGATAAACCTCCAGTGTACTGAGAGGAGGTTTCTTCTGAGCAAGAAAGCCACAGTGACTTTTGTCACTCCATAAAGGAGTTGAAATTGTAACTAAAATGTGTCAGCAATTGCTCCATTAGTCCCCTTCTTGCACTGAAAACTACATTTGAGACATGCATTTAAACTTTAAATCCCTCCTTCCTTTTAAACTTTAAATCCTTCTTCCTAAGTTTTGAAGGCTTTTTCTTCACCTTCAGGTCTGTGGATCTCTCTGAAACTCTCCTGTTCTAGCACGTCTGTATTTTTGTAAGCAACTGTTGAAAATGCCAAATAGCTACAAGTGCTATATGCTACATTTTATATGCTGTATTATTTATGTGCTCTATGCTACATTACATATGCCATATTTTATATGCTACAAGACACCCCTGGGATAAGTCTTTGATTCCTCTGCTGAACTCTAGTTTATTGCCCAGTTCAAGGGTGATTTGGCACCATCTTTTCCTATAAAAGTACTACATTTTGTCCCATTTTTCTGATTTTTACGGAAAGTTAAAGAATTTTGTTCATTTTTCTCGGGAGGGGTTGTTAGCAGGGGTTGTTCTCCTCACCTTACTGAAAGTCTGACTCAGTTTTGCTTTTTCAGTGCACAGCTTCATGGTTAAGACTGATTCTAATCTGTTTTGGGCGAGGAAGATTATTTCAATTCAAATATGGCAGCAGAGAAGTGATGGACTGGATTTGCAGGTTTTATGATTTGTCATCATTATTTTTGATTTTACTATGAGCCTGGCACCTCTGTGAAAAATAAAGCAAAAACATCCTTATGAGCAAACTGCTTGGTTTATTTTAATCCCGTTCAGGGATTGGATTTTAAAAAACAAAAAGAAGGAAAGCCCAAATCCCCATCTCCATTTCTCACCCTTCTGCATCCCAAGAAAAAGGACAAGCACTCTGTTTTCCTTGACAGTGAATTGCAAATATGATCAAACTCCTAATACTGTCGAAGGGGAAATGATAAATGAATGCTTTTTGGGGTGCCTTTTTGTGGAATATCTCAGATAATTGATAAATCAGGATGGTTCCTGCTGATGACACCTGGAATGCTTCCTCCTGTGACATCAGGAACCTTCCAGAAGTCCCTGAGCTGCTGGTGAAACCCGCTCCAGTTTAGCACCTGAATCTCTTCCCCCCTGTGTAAAAGGGAGCAGGTGTTAACACTCTGCTTTATGACCTCTTTTTAAAGCTGTGCACGTGCTCTTACTCCAGCAAGAAGCTTTGGGTTGAACCCAACCTGCCTTTTATTTTTCTGCCTTTTTTCCTCCCTTTGATTTCATTCTCTTGTGATGTGTTTCTTCTCTTAGGTTTATTAATTATGTTTAAACTTCCTCGCCGTTGTTGAGATGATTCTTTCTGGCAGCTGTAATTAGTTTGCACCAAAGCAAAAAAGTCGTGGATTTCTTAGGTATTATAAAGCTTTTCAAAGTTTATGTAGATCAGTTGGAAATTAAATTAGAAAAGCATGGCTTTGTGGAAGGAATTTGAATTGTGCTTGTGTGACATAGTGTGTTATTTTACATGCAGCATCAGCTTTGGGCTGTGTTTCTTTCATGGTTTATTGAATAATTTTTAATTGTGTTCAGGATAATCTCGCAGTGTTAGATGAGTTTGTTAATTTAGAAATTGAATCTAGTGGTTCCTTATTTTTGCATAAATGTATAGACTAGTTTAAGAAAGTTATCTGACCTCTGGACCAGGTATCATCCGGTGAAATCATTTATAACAAGACTTGCAGTGTTTTTTTCCCTTAAGGTGGTGATACAAATTCAGGTGCAGTTAAGAATTTTTTTCCTAGCAGAAGTTACGTTTAGGTACAGTTAAAAAGTCCCCCTTCACCCTCAGAGCCAAGGGATTGGGCAGCAGGGCTTGGAGACTTGATGAAACTATTTGAAAAGTGTCCTGGGCTCAGATTTCTCACCACAGGGTTTAGTTTGCACTGTACAGCTAAAGTTACAGATTAGGAACTATTGGGGGTCTTCTGACATGAAAATTAATAACACATGGTTTATTTTTTCTGAAACCTGCACTTTCTAAAACCACTGGCTGTAGGGAAAGATGCACTCAATACTGCAGGAATTCGTAACTCTGTGTTTTTATTTCAGCAAAATAACTCAATAATTCAAAACCTTAATTACTTTTTCTTTTCTTTAAATATTTTGGTGTTTTTTTCCTTATCCACCAAACCAAAATAATTCTACAATTTAATTAAGATACCACAGTCATTTGTTCTTCCAAACTCTGTGTAATCTGGGTGATAGTGACTAGGTCTGAAATGGTAAATTAGAGGAAATGCACAATCCCCTGCCTTCACCATCACAATATAGAAATTCAGTGTTCTTCCATAAAGTCCAAAGGTTTCCCATCAATCCCTAGATCAGCACAAGATAAGCAAGATGAGGCAGGAACTGATACTGTTGGCACTTTTTAGTGTTGCCTGCCTTCCTCTTCTCCCCTTCCCTGGGAAAAATGGGATGGCTGACAAGCAATCGCCCCATTTTTTTGTATTCACCTTTAATTAATCTCAGAGCTTAATGGAAATCTTGACAACGAAATCTTGACAACAGTCAGGTTTTTGTAGGTGTCTATATGGATTCTTTTTATCCAACTTTTAATTAAAATTTACTATTTGCAGTGTGGGAACTGCTGACTTATTAAATCACCCAGCCATTACGAGAGGGGGAATTAAACTGTGTGTTAAAGAAGTTTTTTAACAAGGGAATGTTTGGGGTTAAATACATACCAGAACTCTGCAATGTGTTTATTGTGGACTCCACCAATAAGGAAGTATTTGTATCAAAAAAGTAAATGATAGTGAGTAAATAAATATTGTATTTTATTACTGTAAGATTCCTGGACAAGCTCCAGATCATTAGAACATTGCCTTTTTGGGTAATTATTGGCAGCACATCATTTTGTTTTGAGTCAAAAAATCCAGGTTTGAAATGCTTGCACTTTCAGGAGGTTGATTTTCTTTCTTTTCTTTTCCCTTCCTCTTCTTTAAACTTAAAATGAGCTTGCTTTTTAATTTGGAATGTAAATTAATTAATTTCTGTTAAGAGGTAGGAGGGCCCCAGCCCCCTTGCTTTGGTGATAGGGGAGGTATCAATGGAACAGTGGGAAAAGACTCCCTGTTGCAAGGAGTCACAGGGGAGGGTAATGTGTAATGTAAAATAAAGGACACACAGACAGACCTGTATTACAGGGTGATAATTCTCTCACATCACATTTTTAAAAACCATCTCCTGTTTCATGGAAAAGAAAGTGCTTTGCATAGTTAATTATTATATCTATTTGTACTTCTAACCAGAATGTGAGAGTTGAAGGGTTTAAATGAAATTTCCATGAACAAAGTCTGATGATGCTTTTCAAAGACATGGATTTGAAAGAGTGTATTTGACTATTAATGTGTCCTAACACATTGCTGATAGTTTTCTTTCTTTTTCTGCTTTGCATATTTGGGCTGTTTTCTTGGGCCTCTGTTACTGCTGAATCCACCTCGATGCAGTTCACAAGATTCCTGTGTGACTCCCCTCTGGAGGTATGTGTTCATTCAGCGTGGGAGTTTTGAAATGAATATATTTAATTTATTTTGTTTAATGAATGTATGAGTGTCCTCTGCGCTCTCTGTGGACAGCCAGCCATCGTTAGAGGTGGTGGAGGTGGCTGGCTCAGAATTCCTGTCTTCACCAACTGGTAAGGAAGATTCTGCTGTGTTTCCAAAGGAGCCTGAGGACTCCTTTGCTGGGTAATAAGCTACCACTGAATTTCATAGCACTGCATTAAAAAATAGAAGCAACAAAACCTGTGTGTTTTGTGGGTTTTGATTTATTTCTATGAAAAGAAAAGAATGTATTACTAAATAACTTGCTGAACTTGTATTTGACTGCAATCTGAGGTAAAAGTTGAGGAAAGATGCTGTTCCTGCATTTCGAGTGAGCAAACTGATTCCTTGCAGTGTCTTTCTTGTTAGTTAAAGGGTTTGGGCCGGCGTGACTGTAATGAAATTGTCAGGTTATAGTAATTACACTGGTAATTTGATATGTCGCAGTTTGAGTGAATCCATGTGTGGAGAGTTCGTTGCTTTTCTCTGCTGAGTCCACTGGCCTTTGCATTCCTGAAAGCTGAAGGGTAATAGAGCTCATTAGACTTTATAGGAAAAGGGCTTTTATCACCTCGTCAACTCGTGCAGCAGACTGCCATTATATTCTTAATTTTGTATGGCTACGGAGATGCTGATGCACACTGCCCTGCCAGGTTTATACCCGTATTGTTTCTTACAGACACTTTTTATTGACATTTCGAAGCTTGAATTAAATTTTGTGTGGCACCACTACAGATGTCTTCAATTAGATGAAGTTAAATAAAAGGGGTTATATATCAGAGGCCAAGGGATTCTTGAAATTCTTTATTCTGAAACAGTTGCCACAAGCAAATCTAGCAGTGTGTAGTCTGTTTACTCTTTTGAACAAAATAATTTAAAATAAAATTTAAACCTTACATGTTTTCAGTTTGTAATTTTTGGAGTTTTTAATGTTATCATTAGCTGCAAATAATATGAACATCGAAACTCTTCCTGTCTTTTTTATTTCCTCATTTTATTATTCAGTTTAGTTTCTGTTTTGGCTATGGGCTCTGGGAGAAAAAAATGAATGCTTTAAAGAAAAGATACAGTATGAAGTAGCAAAAAACGAGGCAATTTTCTAGCAGTGAACAGCATAATGTAAAGTCAATTGTTTAAGGTAGTTTTTTTATTCATCTTTTCATTTTAGAGGCTGCGTTTAACCATTTGCCATATTCCCAGTTCACACAGGCACATGTGGAATGGTGGTAATGGTTCAGCACAGCCAGAACACTGTGGGCTGGGACCCGGCTCTTGCCAGGGTGGAAGGATTCCTGGAAGAAAGTTCCAAGGGAAATCCAAACTGTTCAGGCTGATTCCTTATTTTTGGTGCTCAGTGAGTGAGGGGGCTGTGCTGGGCCAGCTGTGTCAGCATCACTGATGGTCCTCTCAGTGTTTGTCCTGCCCCAAGCTGTTCCAGCTCGTCCTGCAGCAGCAGCTGGAAGGAGCCTCAGCACTCGGGTGGGCTGTGATGTTATGCTGTCAAGGGATAATTTTGTTTTGTTCTCAAATTATTTTCTAATTGCTGCTTAGACTGGGTTTTTTTCATCTTGACTGATGTTAAGCATTAAAATGACAATTTTGTAAAACTGTTGTCAAAGTCATCTCTTTGAAAGAGCCGATGATTTATGCCCATTGTTTTGGGTGTGCTACAGTGATATGTTTTCCAACATGCATTTATGCTCCATGGGTTTATGAACATTTGGTATCTCCTCTGCCTTTTTGATCACTCAGTATGTTGGGATTTTTCTAGAGCTATTTACATTCAGTTCTTTATTAACCATCTTGAATTGTTAAAAATTATCATCTTTTTTTGCTACAGCATCATTCAGTCTTCACTGATTCACCTACCAGGCTGGAGAATGTAATAGATCCAGCAGGGTGGAAAGTGATCTGTTTTCTGTTGTGCAGATGATCATTTGTTCTCCTATTAACCATACTGAGATGCTTTTGGATTCTAAAGAACTGAAAGACAATTTTGAATTTCGATCTTTGCTCTTCAAAAAGCACATCAGCCTCTGCTTCTCGTTATTTTGTTAATTGATATGTTTTAATTTTTAGGAGATCTGGTAAGTGAGACCCTTACAACCTATAATTCTCAGGATCACCATCTTAGAAGGTGATATTTGAGTCACATTTGATGCAGTGTAGCTCCAGTTCTAGACTTTTCCAGTCAGGCACAGAACGTGGCTCTGTAAAGAGTGTCCTACTAATCCCTGATGAAGGTAGGACAGAGCTCTGGAAAGGAAATGTGTTGCTAACCAAGACACAGAAATCTACCATATGGCAGGTTTGTGTGTGTGCCATTGGGAAAGGAACTGCTGGAATTAATCACTTTGCTTATTTGGCAAATAATTTCCACTGCAGTGGAGAAGACAAGGCTTTTTTTTTTTTTCTTTGATAACATAAATTTAATATCTTCCTCTTCCCTCCATGTACAGCAGAGGGTAAAAAGGAAAAGTAGAAAATAAGAAATTTCATGAAACCTCCCAGAGAAAAATAATCATGCATTGTACAGGCAGGACCCATTTTTGGTAATTCTAATAAGCAAAATCCATGTTAATATTAAAGACTGACCAATGTGCTTTGAAGAAATTGGAGTGCTCTCACCATCATTGAAGTTCAATTATAAGCAGTTAGTGCACTGAGGTACTAATTGGGCAATATATAATGCCAGTTTTGTTAAATATTTAAATTTGAATAATGGGTTATAAATTGTGAGCAATCAAACGTGTCCATGGAATCATTAGCTAGCAGGATATGAAGACAGGTAGAGTTAACATGTCATGGAATATGTCGTATTTTTCTCCTCATGACAGTGTAAACATTGGAGAGCAAATTGTGGTTTCCATTTCGTCCTGGATTTTTTCAGTATCGTCAGATTATAATAATCCATTGTATTGAAATAGGATTATAAACCGTTAATTTTAAATACTTTTGGTCCTTCTGGATTGATTCCAGGGCTAGTGCATAATTTGGGGTAGATAAGATAAACCCTTTGTGGTGGGGCTTGCTCCCCTGATGCCACTGGTGTATTTTACATCACCCTTGACAGACACGGTCCCAGCGGAGATGTCAGTGGTGTGAAGTGGTGGAGCCTGCTTCAGGAAAATGTTTCATACTCTAGACCTGTTTCAGGTCAAATTGCCTGGATAGTGCACAGGAAATCGAGCTAAAGGAGCCAAGTATTCATGGAGAAATGGGAGAAAATGTAATACTGACAAGCATTACAAAGGATTACATTGTATGAGAATTTTCTGAAGGTGGAGGGAAATCTCACTCTTTTTAAAATGTTATTTGCTTAATGTAACAGAGATCCCTGACTGTTTTGCCTGAAATCAGTGCTGTGCTCATTATGTTTTTTTTCCAGAACATAGACTCTCTTAGGTTCATGACATTTCACTGTAATTGCATTAGTGAAATAACTGCAGATTGTACTTTACCAAAAGTTTAACTGATGTTAACTTCAGTTTGCAGAGGTCCAGTGACCAAATCCATGCTCTGCTCTTTGGAGGTTTGGGGTCAGACACAGACACAGCATTTGTTTAACTTCAGAGGACTTTGCTTTGAGTGAAAATCTTTTCCATGGTGGCTTAGACTATCTTCTTTAACATTCATTAAATCCTATATGATGGATTTTTGACAAAGAAAGAAAAATCTGTTTTAACTGAAACTTATTTAAGCAAGTCTGTGTTCTATTACCAGCCACATTTCCCCATGGCTTTGAGATGTGTCACTTTTCTGTCACTGACTGCACTCTGAGAAGAGAACTTGTGTTGAGAAATCCTTAGAGAACATCTTTTACCTGACTGTGTCCCTGCTTAAAAATGTTACCCCTGACCATGGGATTTCATTTGGCTCTGTTGAAAAGTTGATGATACTGAACGAAACCATAATTGTTGGATAAGTGGGCTTTACCTGGACAAGAGAAACTCAGTTTAATGTGCTATATCTGAGTTTCATGTTCTGATATACTGCAGATGGAGCTCTCCAATGTTTCATCGTTTCACTTTTAGAGTATTTGTAGCTCAACAGTTCGTTTTATAGTATATAACTATATAAAAACTCAAACATATTGTTATGTGGCCTTTGTTTTGGGCCTTGCTGGTTGGGTAAGCCAGTTGAAATGATTTTTGTTCACGTGATTGATTTCTTTTGACACATGTGGTACCAATTAGAGTAACTTCTCTTGCCTATCATCTCTTCAGTCTGGGCTACTGTATCAAAATACTTGATTAAACCCACCTTCTGCTGTTGTAATGCAAAACAGTTGGTAATAGCAGGCGATATTGTCAGATTTATTGAGTGAGAAGCAGCTTTCTGAAGATCTGGCAATGCAGTGAAAAACATGACTAGATGGATAATTAAGTTGAGCACGGTGGAATTCAGGATTAAAGTAAACTTGACGTGGGAGAAAATGGCATGCCAGAGTTGGTTGTGTAATACAGTTTCAATTAGGGAGATCATTTTCTTCTTAACTGCCAAGGATCAGTTTCTGGCTTGAGGTGCTTTACCCCATCCAGAGTCAAACTTCAGTGCACACCCGAAACCACAGCACACAACAATAGCCAGTCCCTTGGTGTTCTTGCAGGATTTGCTCTGACAAAGAAGAGGTTCTGCAGATTTTGTTGCCACACAGTTTCAGGTCCTTGGATAAAAGGCATTTTGTTTTTTACAGAGAGTAAACGGCACATGAAGAATAAGCTGCTCAGGTTTTTTTATAAATGATCCTCTGAAGTAAATTTAATGGCCGCTTTGAGGAACTCAGTTTCTGTGTCAAAAGTGCTTCCAGTGCTTGGGGATGTGGAAGAGAGGATCTGGAGGGTCCTTGCTGTGACAGGGAGTGTTGGAGGCACCAGGTTTGCATGTAATAATTCATTAATAGCTTGATGAATCCCGTTGTTTTGTCCTGTCAGTACCATAAGTGCTGGATGGCTGTTTCAGATTCATGTTTGGGATGTGTGATATGTGGGTTATACCCATCGTGAGTACGGAGAAGGGCACAAAAGATCCAGTACAAAACATTGTTTTCCCTGCCTTCCAAACACCTTTTCTCCTTTTCTTAAAATACAGATGGCCAGCAGCATTTTTTACAGTATTTACCTGCGTGTTAAAATTCTCTTTAAAATTGGTTTCATACCAAAAGTCTGTCAGAGGAGTTAATCCTAATCCCTCTCTTGTTCTTGCTTAGGCAGAGCATGCCCCAGATGGACCAGAATGTGGCTATGGCTCCTTCCACCAGCAGTACTGGCTAGATGGGAAGATAATTGCTGTTGGTGTCATCGATATCCTGCCCTACTGTGTGTCCTCAGTCTATCTCTACTACGACCCAGACTTCTCTTTCTTATCTTTGGGAGTCTACTCTGCCTTACGGTAAGAGGACGTCTTCCTTATCTGCTTGGCTGGAATAGTAGGAATTGATACTTGGTTCTAAATTTGGGGGTTTGTTTTTAGTCTAAATACACACTAGTAACACTACCTTTGGCAAAGTAGTTGTGGGGTTGGTTGCCTTCCAAGTAAATTTTTAATTGTCATTCTTGGCGAGGGATGTATCTTTCTAGTTTGCTGAATACTTTTACAGGTTAAAAAACCATGCAGAAACAAAACGTCTTGTTTTTATTGCCCCTGAAAATAATTTAATATTGCTTGGTTTCAGCAGGAAAAGCCCCTTTTTTTTTTTTGTCTGAATAGAAATAATTTTTCCTTTGACCTTTTTCTTAGCCCAGTCACCAAATGGAATTAATCACTTTTATAGTTCTATGCACATTGAGATCATAAATAACAGATTACCTAAAAAGTGTTGTCTTCTGAATTAGTGCTCTTCTGCTGTACTAGCACTAAGTATATTTTTCAGGTGTGTTAATCTCATTATCTTTCTCTTCAGAAATCCTGATGGAGAGAGTAATCCTATGAATTTTAAAGCCTTAAATTAACTATCCAACGTGGCCTTGCAAAACAGTAGGAATTGTGGGTATTGCTTTTCACTGTGAATAAAACTTGTATGTGAAACTGCAAGTTACTGCTTTTCTTCCATAGGCAATTTTATGATTCCATTGTTATTATAAGTGAAAAAAAACCCCAAACCCTAAATGAGTGGAAATACTTGTGTAACTCTTACTTTTTCCTTACCTTTTTTTGCCTCTCTGTTTATATGACACAAGTTGGCCACAGACAAACGTGGTGTTCCCAGGGAGGTGCTCGTGAAGCAGCTGGGTTTGAGCCTCATGCCAGACATGTCCATTCACAAGTCTGAGGAGCTGCAGCAGGAATCTTTTTCACCTGTTGAGATGTGCACTGCACCTTGTCAGGTGCAAAAGGAGCCCTGGAACTGGGAGATCCAGATTTCTCCTTTCTCCAGGGCCTCCTGTTGAGAGGCACCTTCTCAGCTCTTGTTCAGTGTCACCCTCCAGGCTGGGTGAACAGCATGACTTGAACTGTGTGGAGCACAAACACCACTTTTAGGAAACTTCTTACCACAGTTAGTTCATAAACCTTTGCTGTAAGTAATAAACCATGTGCAATTTAATATCTCAAAGGTCTAATCTGATTGGATTTTAATTAGAATCTGACAATTTTATAGAATTGATCAGAATTAACAAATGTGGAAAAACGTTGGAACTCTTATGACTTAGAACTGATCTTTTTCTTCCTCTTAATGGTCTAGATTTTTAGAACTATTCCATTACAAATGTTAGATGCTTGAGAACAGACTAATTTTTTTCCTTGCAAGATGAACATTTAAAATACTGAGTCCTCCTAAGAATTTTTTTTTGTTTTTTGTACAGATCACATTACTTCATGTAACAATAGACTGACATAATCCATGCTTACGAATTCTTTAAATTATTTTAAATTTTCTACATAATAAATTTCAAGCTTTGTCGCTGCACCGTGCGTGCATGGCTCGACTTGTGAAAAAGCAGCTTGTAAATTCTGCAGCATTTAAGGCAATAAAAACGAGTTCCCAACAGTCCTGGAGGGAGCCAACCTCGTTCTTCTTTCAAAAAGGAGGAAAAAAAAAAAGTAGAGTTAGGGAGGACTTAGGAAGTTGCAAAGGAATCTGATACTTTCAAAGCTGTTGCCAATTTTACTCTGAGGAGGTTGGACTGCATTGCTGTCACTTCCACTTCGTGCCACTCTGAGAATTGTTGGTGCTGAGTTGCAGAAAGGATGGGATTTGGGGGTCATTTGAAATACGTAGGCATGTAAGTAGAGGACCAGGGGAGAAGAAGCTGCTTGGAAATGCCAGTCTTGCCAAAAGGGAAAAAAAAAATCAAGAAACACTGAGTAATACTAATTTAATTTTAAGGGATAAATTACCTCCAGTGTTTGTAGATGCTTCCTGTATCAATGTACTCTTATCTTGGATGAGAGAACAGATTGTGTTGGAGGAGACCTTTTAAAGATCATCTATTCCAGCTCCCTTGCAGTGAGCAGGGACATCTTCTTATCCCTTTGACACAGAAAGTGAGAACCAGCATCCATTTTTTATCAGATTTCTTACAGAAGTGATCTGCACAGATAGAAATGCTGCAAAAATAATCATTATAGAGGAAGCACTGGCTGAGTCTTTGTAGCAACAGTGCTCTCCTTGTGCCAGTAAAATAAAAAGCGAATTTTTTTTGGAATACATTGACATTTTTCTTTCAGAATAAATGAGAAAATGATACCAACTAACATGGGATGGGTAAAAATAGCTTTTGTTGCATAAAGGTGGATGTTTTTTACATGCAAATTGCTGGAACATAAATGGTAGAACAAACAAGAGGCTTATCGTGGAAGCTCATTTTTCAAAAACACTCTGTTTTCCTGAGCCATGTTAACCAGTAGAATTCCAGAATACCAGTAGGTTTCTGTAGAATTCCAATATACACAAATATTGACAAGAATCATATTAAACAGAGGGTCTTAGTAATTTTTATTTAGATTTCAAATCAGGCTGTTGGCAGACAAAAACACAAAAATGAAAGTATTTTAAAGCCTGACACGGTGTTGGGTATTTTGGTGATTTGTTTGTCAGGTTACCAAGTAATAATTTTCAGTTTATTATGTTTGGGATTTTTAAAAACATTAGTTTAGAGTTTATGATCCTCATTTTTATTTTATAGAAGTCTAGTCCTTTATATAGAATAAGAGCCAGGTAGCTATAAAATATTTCAATATGAAGAGGTAAAATGAATTAATACAGTTTAAGAATTGTATTCAAATGTAATTAGTCTTTTCTTTCCCCTCACAGGGAAATTGCTTTTACTAGACAGCTTCATGAAAAAGCTCCTGATCTCTCTTTTTATTACATGGGTTTCTACATTCATTCATGCCCCAAAATGAGATACAAGGTAAAGTGTGTTTTCACTTACTCCCTTTGTGTGCTGTTACTCAAAGCTTTTGACAGTGTTCACAGTAACATAATATTTCATAATGGTCATTTTGGATTTTAACGTAGACGTTGTATGGTTAAATTTGAATGCTGGTTACTATTTAACTTGGCTTAGAGATTTTTTTTTTTCCCCAATTTAGCTGCATGTGGTATTTATTACATCTTGGCTTAAGAGAGGTTTTCAAGGCTGTCAGATAATAGTTTGTCATTTGGTTACCTGGCTATCTTGTGTTTACAGTATCTCTTCCAATACACTAAAATTCTCCCTTTCTGAGGCTGGCAAATTTGTAACTGTTGCTTAGTGACTCCAGGCAGTGATAAGATATCTTTTGGGGCTTGGCTGGGTTTTACCCTTTATTTTTTGTTAAAGGCTAGGCACTTGCTCTGCCCATGAGAACAGAAATTTGGTGAGCAGAGATTTTGAGCCAGAGCACATTTTGAGGAGAGGATCAGGAGAACCCCCAGAACATTTACAGTGACTGCTCTGGCTGCTTTGTAACCCCGGCTGACTTCACCTTTGTTCAGGCCTCAGTGCCTGAGAGTGTCTCTCTTGTGGTTTTAGATCTTGTGAATATGGCACCTTTTCTATTTAAATGTATCTCTGCTTTTGGATATTATTATGATACAATTTCAGAGTACTGAACATTCATAGCAGTTCGCTGAACACTTACAGATAATCGTTCTTATCTGTTAATAATGTGGAAAGATAAAAAGTTCACAAAATCAAGAGAAAGAGGCAAAGTGTTTTCATTTCCTTTTTTCCCCTCTCCAAATGTGAGGTGCTTTTCAAGTAGGTGGAAATTGTGAGGCTCACTAAGGCGATGGTTGTGAAGGAATTTCATCTTGATTATGGCCTACACTACAGGTGATGATGGTTCAGTCTTCTGAAAAAAACAAATCCCTCTTATTTTGTTAGATGATGTGTTTGTGTGTGTGTGTGTGTGTCCCCTTTTCCAATTTTCATGTCCATCTGCTGGCCAAACAAAGATTAAGTTTGATAGAAGAACATGGGTGAGTTGGAAAGAACTGCCCTCTGTCATCTGAATCATCTTAAAGGCTGTCACATCACCACCTTGATCCAAAGGTTTTGATTATTTCCTTTACTCTTTGGAGATATTTAAAAGTTTGGGGTGATTCGTTGATGTTGAGACTCTGCAACCTAACATTGCTTGTCTCTTCTACAACCTGCATGGTTTAAGACTTGTAAAAGGACTGGATGTCATTTACCAGGGCACTCAAGAAACAAATCTGGCAATAATGGGAAAAAAAAAAAAAGCCCATTTCTGAAAGATATCATGGCTAAGAAACTTTGGGTTCAGCTGCTTGTAGTGCTTTACTAAAAAAATGAACCTCGTGTACATGGATTAAATAAGGTCATACATGAGGCATTAAAGGAGCCACTCTACATTTGTATTATTTATTATAATGTTTTGTTGAGCCTGTTCTGCAATTTGAAAATGATTGCATCAAGCATACAACACTCCCACAACGCTTCTAGATTTCATTCTTAAATAATGGAAATTGATTAAATTGTAGTGGGAGTATTTTACTTTTTGTTTCCTTCACAAAAGCTCTTTTTCTTCCCTTGCTTAGAATTAATGACTATTTGATACGACCTTGATTTGGTAGGATGTACATTTTAGTCTTCTAGAAACCTACATATGTCAATGTGTTTGGTAATTAAAGCTGGGCTTGGGGAGGATAAGAAGAAAACTCTGTACATGTGTGATTAGAACACACATAATGCTCTCTGCTGGGACAACAATAATCTAATAAATGAATTGCAAAGGCCTTTGTTCTGTTTTATATTTCTTTTCCTGGATGCATTTGTTTCAGAAGGAAGACAAAAGTAATGGAATTGAAAATCAGGTTGCCATTAATTCTGTAGTTCCACTTTTCTCTCACTGAAATAGAACACCAGAACCAAATCATCAAGCTGAGCTCTGAAATGCATCTGGATAATGCTGCTGCTCTTGGGAAGTGATTGGGAGTGGTGAAGTGGGGTGGGGAAGTACTGATTTGGCAGATGAAGTAATTTCAGTAATGCCTGGTTGACTTAAGAGGCATTTTGTGTCGAAGACTTCGCTTTATTGCAGTTTAATTAAGATATTAGAGGCTCCCTTCCCTTAATGATATTGCTGTGGAAGAGTGACAGGCTGTGGGTGACTGATGTCAAACTGGTGTCAGGTAAGGAAATTAAATGTAGGAGAGAAAGAGAAGGAGCTGGAAGCTATCCACTGGGTTTGCTTGTCATTTTCTTTGCAAATTATTTGTCCTGGGATGTTCAGAAATGGAGGCTGAGCACGGGAGCACTTCTCTGACTGAGAAGTGTCTTATGAGAACACAGGCACTTATTTACAGTGAAGGCACAGGGCTTGGGGAGAGTTATTGGGGGTCAGTGTGGCCATTTCATCTGAAGGATTCTCCTTCCACAACTGGTACAATTTGGTGTGTGAATGGGGTGTAATCCAGAGGAAGATTGGAGGCCTGAAAGTCCTGGAAGCAGATCCCAGAGCTGGGATTCCTCTGGCACAGTAACAGAGTTGGAGAATTCTGGATTCTCAGGCAGGAAGATGAATGGTTAGAGTATCATCTAACCCACGGATCAGACATAATTACCGAGGTTTTTTAAATAAAGCTCCTTTTTGACTCACTGTTCCCATTCCTTTTGTTCCCCAGCAGCCAACATTGATTGCAATGTGATTTTGGAACAGTGGAGACCCAGTGAAATGACTTTAAGAGGGGGGGAGGGACTCCATTGCAATATTAGGATATCTTTTAGTTCCCAGCCTCTCTCAGATTTGTTCCCATGCATGGGTTAATGTTTACAAACTGGTAAAATAAAATCTACATGAAATTGAGACAAAAGGATTCCTGTAGTCCTATTATGTTAATATGGAAAAATCCAGTGAAAAACCCTAAGCAATGGCTTTGTTCCATTTTTTTCTGGGTAGGTTAGGGTAATACAGGATTTGAATTGTTCTCTAAAGAAATTCATGACCTTGTGGGAAATCTTCTCAGGCT
Source organism: Cyanoderma ruficeps (assembly GCA_008694505.1). Taxonomy (NCBI): domain Eukaryota; kingdom Metazoa; phylum Chordata; class Aves; order Passeriformes; family Timaliidae; genus Cyanoderma; species Cyanoderma ruficeps. The sequence goes on along the minus strand of VZDJ01000116.1, from coordinate 25,964,876 downwards.
GTGTTAGATGTGGTAGTTCTCACATTGGAAAATAGTCTCCTGGAAAATATTCCAGCAGTCATGTGATGCAAAGTCGTTTTCCTAATGCATTTTGGAGTGTGTGATAAAGTTTTAAGCATAAGAAACTATTTTACTTGAAAATGAGTTTGGTCTCAGGGTTGCTTCTCATGTGTTTAAGTTCTTTCTGTGTAATGGTTTGGGGTTTTTTTGAGTCCTTTCTTGTTAATGTTTTCAGTTAGATGCAGTAATTTACAAGTGTATTTATGGAATTACAGAAATAAAAGAAGCACCTTTAGCAAACAACCATATCAGAGAAACGCTTGAGAGGATGTTGGATTTTCTTCCTGGATTGATATTCTGTTTGTTTTATCCTGCATCTTTCAAGTAAAAAAATTCACTTTGTGGCTATATGTTACTAAATTCATATTTTCTGATCCTTTCTGAACTCTTTAAGGTCCTTTCTGTTCTTTCCATTGCAGTCCTTTGACACTGATTTTGAGTCTCATGGTGGTGACATTAAATACATTCTGAGGTTGTGTTTCTGGTATAAATAATAAGCATATTTGCTGCCTTGTATTAACCATTTGGCCTCTGTTGACCTTAAATCCTTTTCTCCTCTAAGTTCTTGTGCTGGGTAGGATTTGTTGGTGGCGTTTTCTATGTGAGTTTCTTTAATTCTGATTTTTGTGACACTTTTTCAGTGTTGGTATTTGCATGCAAACCCTGCAGCTGGACCGTGGGGCAGTCCTTGTTTTGGTCAAGGATGTGCCTCCCCTGGAGGCCACCTCACTGATGCTGCTAAATAACTCTGAGAGCACTTTGAAGTGCACAGCAGATTTAATGTCTTCGTGCTGTGCTATCTCTGTGTGCCATTTTAAGACCATTCTATGATGTGAAGAGGTGTTTTGACTGAAACCTTTATCCAGACTTGTATGCAGGCCAAAGTAAATGGAATTATTTCAAACAGTCTCCTTTGGTATCAAGTCATGGCCAGACTTCAGATAGATGGAATACTAGAAAGGGCTCTGAAATGTCAGAAAAGAAACAAAAGGCTGATTCAACTGTGATTAATCATTCTTAAACTAAATACCTCGGACCGACTGTGGTCGCAAGCGGTGCCCCTGGAATTTTATGGCACTTGAGAGCCAATTTCTTTGGCTGCTTTCAGGAATTTCAGCATCACTCCTCATGCAGCAGTGAAATGCATCCAGTGGTAGCCATGTCCACGTCCACAGGATCCACAGGAGTCTGGCTCATCTTCCCCTGGCCAGACTCTTTCACCACGTCTCACGATGGAATTCAGTTAATGTTTTCAGTAAGCTCGGATTTGCTGTGTAAAGTGAAATTTGTGAGGGAAGGAGATGTAATGTGACGTTGCCTTACCGTGATCCTCTGTGATCTGCACATTTGCTAAATGTCTCACCAGTTCCACACAAGAAGAGCTGGTGTTGACACCTTCGTGTGTCATCTTTTTATTCAGCCTCATTTTCTCGTTGGTATTGCTATTTACCTTAAAATGGAAAGTATGATTAGCTGGGAGTAGTTTGGAGGACTGACTGGAGTTGCCCTGAAACTAGTGGCTTGTCCAGGATTAATTTTCTAAGTTTATAGGAATAAACCTGCATTGCAATTAGTACAAAACAGCTTTTTGTATAAACAGGTCATAAAGATGACCTGGAAATATCCTGGAAAGTCAGTGCTTGTTATAGAGTGCCAAGTTGCTGCTTGCAGCACCATTTGATAATAAAGAAGTGAAGTATCTACATTGTAAAACCATTATTTACTCCTAAGAAAGCAATAAAAATTTCGACAGCACAGTGGTTTTGCTCTTTTTGGCAAGAGTGTTAAAAACAAACAGCAAATAATAAAGACAAAAACATATAGTAGTAAAGTCCTGAGAATGGTAAATTGTGCAAGTGGGGAGGTAATTCCTGCTTTTGTGTTTTTTATTCTACTCCTGCCTTCCTTCTGTTTTCTCCCTGGACTTCCCTGGGATCCTCCTCTACATGAGCACCAGCAGCTAAAATTGAACATTGATTTCTGAATTCTGTGAGCTATTCTATTCAACTCCGAATCCTACTGGAGTTGTGTGTTAAATGCTTCTGAAAAATCAAGCTGCTTTAATGTTCCTTCAAGGTGTATCTGGTGCAAGAAGTCCTTATCTCTCTCAGTGTGTTTTATCAAATGTGTTTTGGCTAGGAGGGATGTCTGGTTTTTGGACATGAGAAGGCAGGTGCTCTATTCAGGATTGCAGAGTCCCTTATAGCTTTTTTTTAAACCTCTTTTTTCTTTTGTTTCTTCCTTCATAAAAGCTTTTTCCTTTCACCTTTTCTTATCTGAAAGCCTGCACCAAATAAATGGAACTTCACGTATTGGAATAAACAGCTGTGAGAATGTGGGACAGAATAAAAACACCGTGGGTGAAGAATTATTAGGTCTTTAGTTCTTGATGTCGTGCTAATAATAAATATTTAAAAGCTTTTCTGCTTTACTTTTAACAGCTTCTTACAAAGTGTTCGAGGCCGCTTTTTAGGTTTGTTTTTTTTTCTTCAAGACACTTCTAGAGAGGTTGTGAAAACCACATTATTATGAGCATCAGCAAACAGGAATAAAGAGATTCTCCATTCTGGATAGCAACAGCCATAACTGAGTGCTGACAAGGGATTTCCACTGAAAATGTAATTATTTAAAGCAGGATATCAGTTTCCATGTATATTTCCATGTTTTCATAGCAGGTAAAGATAATGAATGCAATTACTCAATTGCTTCTTTATTTTTTTTTCCTAAGCTGTTGTTTTTAACAGTCTATAATTGGTAAATTACTAAGTTTTTCCTCAGTACACGTATTGAGGCGGTGGTGAATTTTACACAGCATTTTTCTGCAGTCCCATCTTTATTCTGGAAACAGACACAGACCCCCTGCCATGTCTTTTTGCTTAACTTTCTTTCTCCTGGTAAAATATTTTCAATGGGGACTTTCTTTTTTTGTCAATTAGAATTCCCTTGGGAGAGAAGTGAACATGTCCCTGGGGATTTGTTTTTCCAATCTTAGAAATGTTTATGTTCCTAATGTTAGAAATCCATGTTTCTTTTTATTTGTTCATGGAGTTAGGATGACTGAAGTTTATAGCAGAAACGAAGTGAAAATAATATGTATATTTATGTTTGATTGTATTATTTGTAGGCTTTTATCAGGGCAGATGGTATTTGTTCTGTAGGTCTCAAATGACCTCTGAACTCAACAAGTCTCTTTCTCATTGTTGCACCTTGAGAAAATAAACTTGGTTTGGATCACGTTTTTTTCATGTGGTCCTTAAAAAACCCAACCATATTCTGTATATTTGGGATTCCCAGTTCAAATGTTGTGAAGAGTAAACACAGAAATGTGATTAATGTGGCATTAACTACCTACATTAGCACATCAGCAGGGATGTGCTCTACACCTTTTTTCTTGTTACAGGAATCTTGTTAATTTGGGACAATTTCACTATATATTTTCTTTTAACAAATGTGGTTTTGCTAATTTGTGTAAGATGTAAGTGAGCTAAAATCCTACCTTAAAAACCCAAGAGTCAGAGGCACAGTTTGTTAAATTGTTGGTCAGTTCTGTGCTAGTGGATGGTTTCAGACTTACTAGAGGTACTTGCCTGTCTCTGTCAAAAGGAGCTGCTAAAAAGATTTATTCAGGATCATGTTAATAAACCTGAGGCAAACCATCTTGTGAATGATGGTAGCTGGTGGAAATTTATCATGTCAAATTCATGACTCAGCATAGTCATAAATCCCCTGCTCATTTCTGACTTACACTAAATCTTGGTTGAAGGCTCATTTGGGGCCTCCATAGCAACCACTGGCAGTTAAAGTGAGAACTGTAAATTGTGAAATGCAGAGACAAAAGAGCTGTGGATTTTGTTTGGGTGGCTTTCTTGTGTCTTTGGTTTTCTGGGTTTTTTCGTTGTCTTTGTCTCTTTTTTTAAATGGAGAATAATATATTTCACAATTCATGTCTTTAATTTTTTCCTTCATGTGAGAAACGAGGTCAAAATTCCCATTTCAGAATTTTCCAATTATAGTTCGACAAACCCGTTAGTCCTTGCTAGTAAGTGTAAGAATGCATGGAATTAAGAGTATTTTTAAAGTTTCTATCAAGCAAATGAATTGATGCATTGCTGCTTCGTCAACTTTACTTCAGTTTTGTTGCTTTAATCATTTTGGATGGTCCTCAAACACTACTTAACACCCTGTACTTCTGAATTTCATCTTTGTAACTGTCTCTGTATGAGGATTCCCAAAAGTGAGTTAATTTGAACATTCAGAGATGGACACTGTGCTGTGCTGTGATGGAAAAGGTGAAAACATATTTATGAAGATAATTCTCTTCACTTTTCATGACACTGTTCACAGCCAGGTCAGTTCAGATGTTGGACAAAATATTAAAGTTCTTGTGCCCTACAGAAAAGTCAAATCTGTCACCAAAGTCTGAGTCACTGAAAATGGTTCATTTTATCTGTGCACCACATTTATTGAAGATGGCAACACTTGGAGTGTTGGATCTCTGATTTAACTCCAAATCCAGCTGCTCTTATTTTTGCTGTTTTGCTGATTATATTAGCTCTAATTAGGCAATATTGTCAAGTGGAATTTATTTGGTCTGAAAGCCTGGAGCTCCTGCTTTTCCTGGCTCTGCCATATTTCACTTGTGGCCTTTACAGTAGGAGGTGGCTGACGAGCCAGTTAATCTACACAAGAGATGTTTTCTCTCCAATTTTCCAGGAAAGGTTTAATGGGAGATACTTTAATGAGGTCTGGTTTAACTAAGACCTCATTAATTTTACAGAGGTATCACAGTACACTCCTGTGAAGTGTTACATGTAATCTAGATGACAATTCATTATTATGAATGATTGTTTTCTTTGTCTGAGTTTGTTTAGCTGCCTTCTGCACCGAGTCTCCAAGTAAGAGTGTAATTAATGAACAGAATATATTAATGAGGTTCTATTTTTTGTCCTCAACCCTGATGTTAAACACAGTCTAGTTTGCAAGAAGTTTAGCATCAGTACTTGGATGGGAGTGAGAGTCCCAGAATCCTGTAGAGGTGATTTGGAGCCAGGAGGGAAAAGTGGAATCATGGATTGTGTAGTCCAGCCCTTCACTGCAGTACAGGTTCAGTTATAATTTTGTTAACTTCTAAAACCTGTAGGATGTGAGCCAAGGGCCTCCCTTGATACACTCATGCACATCTCTGCCTTGGTGTGGGTAAATAAGAATACAGATTCTTATATATTCTTGTTCTTTAGTGGTCATCCCACTGAAATTCTTTTCCTTAATGTCTCACCTAAACCTTTCTTCCGAAAGAATAAGATTATTATTTCTTTGTTGTCGTGTTTAATTTTATAGGGTTTTTGCAACACCCTTGTTTTCAAACCTGATGGCTACCAACATGTCTCTTCATGGGCTTCTCTAAAAACCTCAACCAACCATCCAGCAAAACCACCCCTCAATTCCTTCTTTTCTCCAAGTCCCAAAATTTTTTAAGCTTTTTGTATTTTTTTAATGCAGCCTAGAAGGTTTTCATCAACCAATGTATTTTTGTCCTAGAGAATGGTGGCTAAAATTAGGCCCTCAGATGCTGAGGTCAGCTCATAGCATTTGTTTATATAACATGAGTTACTGCCTTCATTGTGCTGGAGAAGATAGTAACCTCTGGAGGCAAGGAGAAAGGGTGGGAAGGAGGAGAAGAAAAGGGAATTGTGCAACTACAAAGTTTTCAGAATGGGCTAAATTGGGATGTGGGCTGAGTTATTTTTAGTGTCAAGGTTCCTGACGATGTGGCTAAGAAAGAAAATGTTTGTATGCTGTTGAATTTCTCTGCTGTCCATTCTGCTTTAGCTCAGTCTGTGTTAAAACTCGCATTTTTCTTCCTTTCAGGAGAGAATATTGCATGAAATGAGTTGACAGAACATAAAGGGGTTTATGGTTTTTTTCCTTCCAGTGCTTATGGAGATCTGCTGGAAGAATTTTATCTTCCTTATTGTAGTAAATTATTGTTTATAGTATTTATAGTACATAGTAGATACCAGAAGTGACAGCTCAAAGGAAAAAATGAACAATTAAAATCTAGAGCAAGGCTGTGATAGTACTGGGGTGCAGATGATGGTAATTAATTGTGTTTTCACACCACCAGCATATCCCTGGTAGGGGAGCAGATTATTTCATGTTATCCTGTGGTAGCCACCACTGTTATTTAGATGCAAGTTATTTAAAAACAGATTTGTATTCTCTTCAATTGGTATTAGTGACAGTTTGTGGAGCTTAGCAGGCTCTTGGGTGGTGCTGAGTTTTCCCCAAAGATCCTTGAGGGCTCTGAGAGGCTGCACGGAGCAGGGCCCCAAGCAGGAGGGTCAGTGGAGAAGTGAAATATTTTTGTTACAGCTTCTTTTAAAGTTTTTTCTTAATCTAATTAAATCAGTTCCCAAAGGCTTTCAAGGGTTGGAGACCTGGGAGCTTGATGAGTTGTTGTCTTTTTGAGTGCAAATTAAAAAATAAAACCAAAAATCAACAACCCCAAAGCCCCCCTTGGTGTTTTCACACACTTCCCCGAGGTTTCTGCTTGTCCTGTGAGAATTTACCGCTGCCAAAAACTATATTTTGTTTAGTTGTTCTCAGCTGAAGAACTGAACTGTTTGAGAAGGAATGACTGAAACTGTTCTGAGTAGTTGTTTGCTGTGTTGGATAATTTGGGGATTCTTACTAGAAAGGTTTTGAGGGAGTAGGGCATCCTTTTTAAAAGCGTAGGATACTGTTTGCTTCCTCCCCTTTTCTTGTTCAGAATAAAAGTGTTTTAACAAATAACACTGAGATGGGATGACAAAAAAAAAAAAAGGGTGTGAGAAAGACTCCATTGTTAATTAATTGAAGAAGAATGGTTCTGTGGAGCCAAAGTACATGGGAGCCAAAATCTGTCTTTGTCCCAGCTCAAATGCACTGTTGTTCTGTGAATGGACAGAAGACAAGATGAGCTTGTTGTTCCATTGATCTGTTGATTTTATTTATTTATTTCAACTCTTAGGGCTAGTGTTCTCAAGGGGTGCTTAGTGATAGGATGGGCAGCATATCCATGATTTGTTTAAAGATATTTTTTCTTATGTTCTTTCCATTTTAGTCTTTACCAGCTGGCATTGTGTGGCCTGTTAATTACTTTTTAAGTGTCTTCCATTCAGAGGAAAGGGAGGAAGGTGGAGAGATGTTACAGTATATTTTGAGGCAGAAATGTTTAGGGACATTTTTTTGGCTGCTGTCCTTTAGATGTGCAGATCTCAATTAAAATTGACTCAAACTGATTAAAGTTTTAGTCATTTAAACTTATGCCAATAAATATTGGCATAATGTATGCTAAGCATGCAAGTGTTTACAACACTTTGCTGTCTATTTTAGAAGTGCAGGGAAGTGCATGAACTGCAGGATATGCATGCATGTAAGTACAGGGTGCAGCTTTATTGATTTTAAAATAAAGCAAAGTGATTGCCTGGGCAGCGTTTAGTTCTTTTTAAGTCTGAAAAGTCAAAGTGCTTGACTTCTGTAAGTGCAGTTCTAATTCAATAAAATAATCATATATTTGGGTGGATGTTTAATACATCCTTGAATTGCCAAGTTTTGGGATTACACAGCCTATAGTATAGTTACAAATTCCAGCCCATTTGCCCCCAAACTTGTTTTTTAATGTGAAGGTGTTTATAAAGCAAACTTTCCAGACATCTGGCATTAAGAGAAAACCGAAGTGTTGATGTTTCAGCTCAAAGACTTTGGGGATACATAATGTTAAACAGTCTGTTTTCCCAAACATGCAAGTAGACATTTGTGTACCTTTAAATGGCAGTAATTCAGATGGAAGCATAATGGACAACGTGTTCTGCCCAGCTAAGAAGAGTGTTGGGCAGTTTTTTTACAGGGCCACGAGCTTGATGGATGCAAAGCTGCACAAGGAATGGCTGCTACAAAACCTCCCACTATAATCTCATTTTGTTCAGCTTTGTATGATAAAAATGAACTTAGTTGACAAGAATTCTAGGATTAGAAGTTTAGTATCTTGTTTATAATTATGGAGACAGAGTTTAATAACATAAGGAGAAGTTTGAAAACAAGTCAATGTCAAAAAGAACATGTTGAAAGGATACAATTATTTTTACTGTACTGTGCCCTCAGGCAGTTATTATTTCCCTCAAAACAGCTTAACAAAAACTTCAGTACATCTCCATCTAGCCATATTTTCAGTGCCTTATTCCTACATTTGTTCAGTGTCCCTATTCTTGGATTCTTTCATCAATTTCTTATATCTAGCATGGTCTCAGAGGGGAGTGCATTGAAGCCTGGGGGCTCTCTCTCAGTTCAGTTATTTTTTCTGACAACTAATGTAGCTACAGCCTGGTTTTCAGTTTGGAGTGTTAAGGAAGAGAAGAGAGAAAGAGAAGAGAACCAAATAATGTCCTGGGCTCTGGGGAGACCTCAAAGCTCCCTGCAGTACCTAAAGGGGCTCCAAGAGAGCTGGAGAGGAACTTTGGACTAGGGATGGAGTGTCAGGACACAGGGAATGGCTTCCCATTGACAGAGGGCAGGGATAGATGGGATATTGGGAAGGAATCCTGCTGTCCTGTGAGATTGCCCAGAGAAGCTGTGGCTGCCCCATCTCTGGGAGTTCCAGGCCAGGTTTGATGAGCCTTGGAGCAACCTGGGTTAGAGGAAGGGGTCTCTGCCCATGTCGGGGTGGAATGAGGTTCCTTCCAACCTAAACCATTCCATGGCTCTGTGGTTCCAGGATGATGGGAAGCTGGTAGGGGCCCTGGTGGCAGTTCACATTCTGCTGCTTGCAGCACTGGGGCTGTTGCCTCTCACAGATGTTTGGCCTGGAGGTGGTTGTGCTCCCACTTCCCTTCCCACTTGTTCAGTCTGGGACACCATAAGCCAGCTCTTCTGGTGGCAAAACTGTCACGTTATTGACACTCCAGGCTTTTGTCTGTTCTGAGCCTGGTGCAGGGATGGCTTCAGCTCAGCCCTGTGGTTGGAGTTCCACGTCCCAGTGTGGTCCCAGTGTGGTCTCAAGGTGGTCGGATGCTCTCCTGCTGAGAAGGGACTCCTGGGAGAACACAGAGGTTTTGTTTACAAGTTCCCCTCTCCCAGCAAACAAAGCCAGGCTCCTTTAACAAACACTCCATGAACAAAACGGACCTAAAATTAGAGTGCTTGTTTCATGAATGAAAACTTACTATGCAAATAAACATTTTTAGGGACAATAGAAGAAACTTCTGTTAAAGCACACGTGTTTTGATGGTCTGGAATTTTTTGTACAGATTCTCGTTGATCCTTTGTGCAGATAGCTGTCGCTTTGGTTGCTGTTAAGGTTTAAGTTCTAACACATGCTTGGAACACTGGTAAAGCGAGCCTTTGTATTTATTTATTCAGTTTTTAATCTGCAGATGTAAGGGAGACAAGCGGGTTTTGATTTTTTGGCTGAGGTTCATTACTCTATCCTTGTAATACAAATTGTAGACGCTGAAAGACTGAGATTTGTCATTGCCTTTTTTCCTCCTTCAGATTTTTAGTCTGAATAACATGCTTGTGTGTGCATTGAGGATACATTACCATGAATTTCACAGTATTATTTAGTTAGGATCCTGCAAAAATGAAGGTTTTACTAATGAACTTTCCTGTGCTGTTGCCTCCCTTTGTCCTACAACTTTATACTTCTTTTTCTCTCCTAAAATTACTGTTAATATCTATTTGCCTGGATGTGCCCCTGTTTTTCAGGTTGTTTCTTCAGTGCTGGGCTGTGTGCATTTCAATGTTGAATGACTAAAGATAAATTACTTGGCTTTTGCTCAATTTTTCATTGCCGGGCTTAAAAAAAACTTGTCTAGTGTACCGTGTATTGATAGAAAGCCTTGAAGTTAAAAATCTTGTACTGTTCTGAATTACTGACTTCAGAATATTATTTCTTGTTGTTAGATGTATGAAAGCAGCTAGAAATGAGAAAAGCCGGACTGACAGATTTTTAAGTGACCTTGTTTTTCAACATGATCTAATTGTGTAAAGCTTGAAAACCCCACATAGCGTATCTTTATCTAAAGCCAACATCATGCAACTGAATTCTTAATTAGTACTAGATTTCAACTTGTGAATATCAGTGTTTCACAATTTTCAAAGCTGTCAATTAGTCTGTTATTTATTATGTCTTGAAATATTCCACAGGCTAAGTCGGTAGCTGGGCATGAGAAGCACGAAATTATTTATTCAGTATAAGGCTACCCTCACCCAGACTTCCTTGGGAAGGTCTTATTTTCTTGCCCTCACAGTCTGGATGGATTTTTGGCAAGTTCTGTGTGGTTTTGGCTGGGTTTTTTTAAAACCCTCTTGGAGGCTGGAGCAGGACTTTGGGGAAGTCCAGGATGGGAATGGTGTTCCCAGTGGAGTGTGATGGTCTGGGCAGTCACACAGGGAGAGCTGAGCTGGAAAAGAGCCTCTGAGTGGGATAAAAAGTTGAGTTTTGGAGCTGGGAGAAGGGAAGATTTGGGGCTTCAGGCAAATCTCTCTGAGGAGTCATTGGAGAGACACTGGGAAAGGTGGGGAAAGCTTGGACACTGATGGAAAAAGAGCTTGGAAGGAAGCACAGAACACGACATTTCTGGAAATAGACATGCAGGCAAAGAAGGGTCAAAAATGTCAGAATTCCAGAGAAGCTGGGCAGGAAGAAAAGCAGGTTTCCATGTGCCCTGTTGGTGATCAGTTCTGGACAGTTTTATCCAGGAGCTGGGAATGTGCAGTTGGATGAAGTTGCAAGAGCAATGCACGTGTTGTGTATGGATAAAATGAGTAAATGGAGACGTCATAGATACCTGAAAAGTAAAAATGTAGAATGTACCTGCTTTTCTCTTGTGTTGTCCTTTAGAATTGTTGCTTAAAAGGGTGAGAAAAGTCAGGTTGGAGTTGAAGTGAGTCTTATGTCACAAAATAACTTCTTGTCGTTATCACAGAAGATTTAGAAACTCATTTACATTGGTTCACTGTTTGGCACATTGTAACCACAGCCAATGTTTTATAAAATAAAAATAAAAGATTGTGCACCCTGCCCTCACACCCGTTTCTATCATGCTGGTGCTTTAATTCTGTTGAATTTTAATTTTCTGCTTCCCCGCAGCACAGTTGTACAGAAAAAAAAAATCGAAACATGCTCACTTTCATTTAAATTCTCTAAATTTAATTTTGTTTATCTATTTTTTCTATTAAGTAAACATTGCGTGTGGTGTTTTTACTTTGATATCTACATAGCAGAAGCCCCTTTGACGGGGAATTAATTTAGTTTTCCTGTGGCATATGTCCATAAGCTACAGATGAAAGCTGTTCTTTTAGATGTGACTCCAGCTAGTGAGATATTAATGAATGTTTAAAGCTATTCGATATCGGTGTGACAATTTTGTGCCTCTAAGGGTAAAGCGTGGGTATGATCTATTAGCTTGTGCATATTTTTCCTGTGATTATTTCACCTCACATTAAATATAAGAAAACAAACTTCAACACTTAATTTCATACATTTAATTTAATGAGCTCAAAAAATACCGTCGGTTTATGGCAGCCCTTCAAGAGAAAGACACGGCATCCACATGATTGAAACACTTATTTCTTTTTCTTGTTATTTTTTGGGAATTTTTTTTTTTTCCCTCTTTTTTTGCTTCTCCCAGCTGCCAAAATAAACTCCTTTTGAGATAGACCTGAGTCAACAGAGCTGGTGTGTCTCTAATGAAGCATTCTTCTTGAGGCCCCCGCTTGGTTTTTATCTTTTTGTCGTAGTTCTTTTTAATCTCCCTTTCCAAGTTTAATGCGAGGGTCGCCTTCAGAATTTCTGCTGCAGATTCAAAGTAAACAAGGTCCATTGCAGTAATCATATGATTTTTATTCCCCCCAACTCTTTTGATTTTTTTTTGTGCTAAAAAAGCAATTCGTATTACATTTTTTCTGTAATATACTTTAAAAATATCAAGTTGTTGAAAAAGTTGGCTAAAATTCAAGGAAGCTAATAGCCCTCAAATGTACAAGCTTAACTCTTCTTTATTATTGTTTTCCACTTAAATTTCTCAAACTCTGCTGCTTTTTTTTAAACATTCTTGAGTAGCCTCTCTACAGATAAGGCAGATTCTGGTTTCCATCTCCAGAACAATCTCTGTGGGAGTGTCTTTAATTAGCCTGTTCCCAACTGAGTTTTAGATGGCAATTTCCAATAAATGTTAGCTGCTTTTATATATTTTATATATTTTTTTTAATATATAAAAATGTATATATTTTATTTACAGTCACAAAATAATTTTTCCTGTAAAATGTTTTGAACACACAACCCTTTAAGTTCATAGGGAGTCTCAGTCTCTAAATGTGCACAAATGCACCTTGAGTTAGAAACATTCCTTGGAATCCCAGTCTCGTGGATGTGGCTGTTCTGCCAGTTTAGTGTCACTGATGCTAAACGTTAGTGCATGAGAGAGATAAAGTGGCAGTATTTGAAACTATGGAAAGTTTTCATATTCTTAATAATATTCTTAATATTCTAATGTTCTTAATATTCTGGTGGCAGTCTCTGGAATTCCACCCAGTAGAGTTTTCCTGTAAGTACCATCTCATATCAGCCTGGGGGGGTTTTTTTGTGTACTTCAAACACAAAATTAATGTAACAACATTGAGAGCTAAACTTTGTTTCAATAGTCTGTTTTAATAAAATGCCATTGTGTCCAGCACAGATGAAGAGATATAAACAAGAAAAAAAGAGAAAGGAACCTTGGGAAATGGTAAAGAAGGCAAAATAGGCACATTGTATTTTGGTGATGTAAAATTACTTAGAAAATATGCATAAAAAGTGGCCCTAACTTTATGTAAGCTCCATACTTGCAGTATTTCTCTTTGTTTCTCATTTTCAAGAGTTGTCTTCGAACTTGTCTGTGATTTGGATATTACTATTTCAGCTTTGGATAAACACTCACCCTAGGGCAGCCCAGAATCTATAAATTTGCTGTTGCTGTCACCAAAGGTCTGGAATGAGGGTACAATAGCAGTGTCAGGGTAAATAATGGACTTTATTGGTCTTGAAGGGATCATTCTGTGAGGTTTGTGCTTTTTGGCTCTGCAGTGTGAAACACCATCTCCAGGGACAATTCAGCCAGGTAGGTTTAGTCTGAACTGTGACTGCTGCTGAAATCTTCAGAATCACAAATGTAGAATTTTGTGTATATATCTATCCATCTTTCTTACTGAAAATAAGAGGAATGCAATGGGACTAGCCACAGATATTTAATGTCCTGTGTCAGAGTTAAGAAATGTTACTGTACACTGGACGCCCACTGGTTTGAGGACATCTCTAAGTGCAAAGAACAGGAATATAAAAGATTGACAGCTGCCCCCTGCCAATCTTTAAATCAAATTTTCATAAGTATTCATTTAAATATATGACTAGCTAGTCATCAAATTTTTATGATGTAATTCCTGAACATACAGATTTTCTTTTTCTTCTTTTGTGCAAGCCTTATCACTGGATTTATTCCAGACATAGTGGCTTTGATTCTGTGGCTTTTAAGAGAGCTTAAAACAAAAGGAAAGCTCTCACTTTACTGCTGTTTCTAAATGAAAAAGAACAAACTCTCAGCAAGAAGTCTTGGAGGAAGAGAGCAAAGTTTGAAAGTGGCTGTGAGAGGATGCCCAGAGCTGTGTCTTATCTCCAGCTCTGGGCAGTTGCATCCCAAGCTGATAAGGAAGAGATGATGCAGCAGCCCTCTCGACCATGCTAATTACTGCTCACTTTTAAACTTGAAACCAGAATTATCTCACCGATTAATACAGTGGTGTTAGAGAGGAGGACTGTTGGGGTGTGGGCATGGATGTGCTTTATCTCAAGCAGCACTTTGTTGGCTTCTTGTGGATCCCGTGGATGGTGTGCCTTGAATCTTGAATATTAATGTGCTGCAGGTCGGAGCTTGGAGCTCAACATAAACACCCAGAGCCTCCCTTGGCATGTCCGACTCAGTGAGTGGAGGGAAAGAAAATATGGACAGAAAAAAGGAGGAAGAAGAGCTGCCCAGACTTGGACACTAAAGGGAAAAGGGAAAAAAAAAAATCAAAACCTGTCCCAAACGTTCCCTTTTTGCCTCAGTGGAAAGCAATTTTTTCTCTGGCAGCCCATGAGCCTTTTCAGACACCTGTTGGCTGTTCCCCAGTATCAAAAACAAGCTTGAAAGTGTTCAATATTTCAGATAATTTCTAGGAAAGAGGACAAGGGGAAAGCAGCTATTTGGAGTGTACACTAAGCTACGAAGATAGCAAAATCCAAACAATTCAGGGGATTGTGAGGAATAGCACATGTTGGGAAAACAAACGGTGAAAGTTTCTGAAGGGATTTTGAGGGGAAGGGAAAGTATTTCTTTAAAAGTACTTCTTTGCAGAGCACCTTAGGCAAATAAGAAGCTGAGATTTACCTTCAATCTCAGCGAAATTGAAGATAAACTTATTTTAATTCCACTTTTGTGATGGGTTAGGAGCGTGTAGGCAGTTAATGGCCAAATAATTACATGATAATTGTAGGATACTGAATGTGAAACTTGGCTGCCTTCCTTTTTGACTTTTACTTATCTTAATCTGTTTTATGCTTACCTGAAATAATTTATTTATCTGAGGGACACTGTGAAAACCTTCTGAAACGCTATTTTTTTTATATTTAGTGAAGTCCAGCCAAGTGTGAATATATAGTCAATAATTGTAGGAAATGCTTTTGTTTGACATGCAGAAACAAATGTCAGAAATATTTTCACATAGGGTTTATCATCAGTTATTTCTCTTAATACATTACATGGACTTGGAAAATAAAAAAGAGGTACAAGTTGGCAAATTATGTACAAATTTGCTTTGGACAGTCAGTTTAAACATAATTGAGGAGCATTTAGAAAGACAGTTAAAAGTAATAGTGACATAATTAACTGATCTAGATAAATGTTGGAACTGGATGGCCTTAAAGGTCCTTTCCAGCCCAAACCATTCTGTGATTCCATATTTCTGTTGGAAACACAACAGCGAATTTTATTTACATTTCACTTATGGGAAACCAAAAAATATGGGAGAAGGTGGGTGTTTGCTTTAGTTTCCCAGTTTGAGGTGCCTTGGGAAGCACCTTACAGCTCCCTGGCTGCCTGTAAAATTCCCATTACACAGATTTTGTGATGATGTAACTGAATGGGAATGAACACATCTTTCTGAAGATCAAGGACTGGCACTTCATGTACTCGAGTTCTGTGAGCTGCGAAATAAATTCTGGCTGTTATTGGGAACATCTTTTAAGGATTACAACACATTATTCTTTAATGAAACAGAAAGGTGGCTAAGCTCTCAAGAATGCAGCTTTGGGATCCTAAAAATGTGGATCCGTAATTATTTCAAAGTTTCCAGCTTGGACAAAATTGGCTTGTTTGATGCTGGCACTGGAGTTTCAGGCAGCCTGGTGAAATCCAACTTATTAACTGAGTTACCCAGTGCTGTAACTCCTCTTTGGTACGTATTTTTTTGTAAGCTCAATACTTTTTGAAGATAAAGGTGAAGTTTTCAGCCATCTCTCCTGGATCAACTGAGCTTCTTGCTTCATTCTGTGCCTATTGCTTACAGGATTTTTGGTTGTTTAAAAAGATATTTAAACCAGTGACTAAGAGGTGGGGGTGAATTTGTGGAGGTAGTTTTGGGGCAAGGGGGGAAGATTTTGTTGTTTTTCTGCAGTCTTTCAGGCCTTGCACAGCTGGGTGCCATGTGAGAGGCTGGAGGCACAGAGGGGTTGGGATGTGCAGCTCTATATCCTGGAGAACACAGCAGGTCAAGGTGCCAGCCAAGGGCTCTCCTGGGGATCCCTCCACTCTTATTTCTGTTTCTGGAATGAAATCAGGGAGCAGGGGTGTTGCTTGGGCTGCTGTCCTCACATATTCGGGGTCACCAGATGTCGCGGGGTGAAGCTGGGCGTGGCCCAATTTAGGAACACTGGAATGAAGCTCAGGAGATGGCTGTTGCAAAAAACTCTCTCTTAATTTTATCTGACTCCAGTATTTGTAGATATGTACAGAGGTCAAGGGATTGGCTACACAGGTCGCCACCCTTCAACCTGGATGGTGGGCATCACCATCAATCATTTTTTCTCTCACAGGAGAACTATATAAACATTCTCAGAATAGACATTATTTACATGAAGGCTGCGTGAGAAAGTTCTACAGAAAGACAAAAGACAGAAAACTCAGGGCAACACCGGGGTCTGTCTGCTGCAGCACTGTGCTGGGGGATTCCAGCAGGAATTGTGTGTCAGGGGAAAGGCTGAATGCTCCTGCATGGGCAGCACTGCCCAGCTCTAATGGGTGGCTGTTGAGAATTTGAGGTTGCTTTGTGTAGCCACAGCACTTCTTTTTAGGCAGCTGGCTGGAAATGGAGATGAAGGCAGTCTTAAGTCACTTTTAATAAAAGATCAATGGCTTTATTGTGAAAAAATAGAATACAGATGTAAACTGTACCTGATAAAAGAATTAAATGTGAGTTTAACCTTCCTATTTTGTTTTTTCAGTGCTACTGGTGCTCGACCTTAATTTTTGAGACTATTGTCTTTCTTGGTAGTTTTACATTTTAAGTTTTACTTGGACTACAAAAACAAACTCTGCTGGTGTTTTTCATCTGAAGTGCTTACCAAATCCCTCAGATTTTGCAAAATATTTAAAAAGTAATCTCCAGACTAAAGTCTCATTAAAGCCTTTGCCCTTCCTGTGGAACAAAAGTTCAGAGAAGTTCTGGCTGATTGTAATTGGAAAACTGTAAAACAAAAACCATCGTGTGTGTGAAGTATTAATTTAGGCTTGGCAGTCTGTATGTAAAATTAATTTCCAGAAGCTTACAGTTAAAATGCAGCATATCTAATTGTATAAGGGAAAGCACCTTGAAGGCTCTTTCTTTTATATTATATGGCAGGAAAAATGCAACAAACATTTGTGACAGTAAGAGGTCTTGCAGGTATTTTTTATTAAAAACCAGTCACATTTATGTTGCAATGAGTTGACTTGGTAGAAGGAACCATGTGCTCAGTAATTTCTTAGCCATACTAATTTTCAGCATTGCTTTTTAGTCAAGCCATTTGATAGATTAGTCAGATATTTATCTTTTTGTATGTTTATCCAATCTTTTTGTATCTTTAATCCAATTTATAGCTTTAATCTAATTTGTACCTTTGTTATGCATTGGGTTGTTATGCTCCTTGAACAACGCAATTGAAATGGTTTCCCCCTGTGGCTCTTGCCCCTGTTTCAAAGAAGAAAAAGCAAAATTGGGAAAAGGACAGGTTAAGCAGGATGGTTGAAGGTATGGAATAGGTTTAAAGAATTTGTAAAGAATTTAATTCTCTTCAATCTGATGGAGATATCATGGAATGGTTTGGACTGAAAAAGACCTTGGAGATCATCCAGTCCCATCCCCTGCCATGGGCAGGGACACCTTCCACTAGACCAGGGTTTTTTTATTTCCAAAAACATTTCAAAAAAGCAAATTTTGTGTCTTGGATATTTCTTGGTGAAATGTAGATGCATAGAGGGAAATATGTGCAGTTGTTTTGTATTGACAGAGTTCATTTCATCAGCAGGTGACACTGGCTTTGAGAAGCTGAAACCTGAGACGAGTGCTTAGGGATGGTTTGTAAAATGATATTTTATGTTGAAAGTCTTGTAGTTAAATATTCCCAAGATGCTTTGGACAACTTAAACACAGTTCTGCGGTGCAAGAGCTTGTATATGATGAGATAAAAGGAAGCAAAATGTTTTCAGTTGTGAACTCTTACTGTAGACAGAATCACTTCTGAAATGAATGCTGATCTAATCTGAAGGCAAAGAGAAACTTATTTTCAAAATCAGTTCTGCAAATCTGATTAGGTTCTACTGTGATAAATCCCTCTGCAGCACTTCCTTTTAGGAGATCCCCTTTCTATTTTGGATTTATGTTGGGTGTATACTGCAAATCAATATTAAGAATAAGAAGGACTAGAAATAGTATGCTCAGAGGCAATTTATTTAGGTGATGTAATCATTTTAGAATGAGTAATGAAATTTGAACATTTTTCTTGAAGCACAGATGCTCGTGTACATGAGGCAGAATCTCTGTGGCTTCTCAGGTTTAGGTGTTTTTGCAGTTCAGCAATAAAGGGAGAGAGGAAAAAGGCAGGAGGTGGATTTGTAGTGGTTTATTTTCAAATAAATAAATATGTTGGTTTTAAACAAAAGTAAATATAAGGGTTTAAGTATTCTGAAGGGAGTAAATAAATTGTGAGTCAATGCTTATGGAAAGGGTGGGGGGAGGCAAAAGCCCTTAGAAATAATTTAACTTTATTTAATTAAATCCTGTGGGTTCCCTTTTTAATCCTCTCAGTGTAGACACAGTGCAGATGCCGTTCACTGGGGACTCACCTGGGTCCATCCTGTGTTCCCCCTTCCCCTGGGGAATGACTCATGGGATGTGGGTTTGACCAGCAGTGGAAATCAAACATCTTTACAGAAGAACCATCTTCCTTCTGATGTGTGTGGAAACACCTCTGGGAAGGGAGACTATCAAAGGGAATCAAGGGCTTCTTTCATTTTGCCTCTGATTCCACTGAGTGTCCTGGGTCAGTGATGTGTCATCCCCACAGCCTCCTGTGCCTTCAGGGAAGGCTCCTGTTTATTAACAACCTATTTATTAACAAGTTCCTAAATTTTGGGGTAGGAAAACACCTAAAGAAAGTCACCTCAGAACTATTTTTTCCCTTTCCTCTTCAAATTATGGTATTTCGATGCCCAAAATAAATATTGAATCTACAGCGATGGGTTGGATAATCAATTTTTCCTTTTACTGTGCTGCTCAGTGCTAAAGAAGGTTTTTATAAATTGCAACCAAACCAGTAATGCTGCAATGCAGTTAATTTTATACATCTCATTTTATGATAGACTGTAATGTTACAGAAGTAAGTGGGAAATTTACAGTAGGGCTGCACAGTGATTTTCATGTGCGGGATTCACAAATGTGGTAAATTTCAAGATGTAGGAGCAGGATCTTCTAGGGAATCTCAGTGCCTGGCCTGTCTTTTCTTAGAGCCATGAGTTTAACTCATGCTACTAGGAAAGATTAATTTGCCACTTGTATTTTCTGTGTTTAAGCAACAGCTCTGAAAGACAGTTCCTTGGCTATTTCTGCCTTCTTGGCCAGTTGAGAAAATGTCTTTAAATCAACAAGTAATTATGTTCTAATTTTTATGAAAAGGCATTTTTTTCCCCCCAAGTCCTTAAACTGTTTCATCTGAGTGATGATGATTAAAAGTTCTTTAAGCACTACCTTCACATAGCTTTCAACTATTTCTGTTTAGAGAGCATAACATTTCAAAGTGGTTTATTTAAAAATGTCACTTCCATTCTCTGGCTTTGGAGGATTTTCTGGGGCCTTGAGGTTTAAGTTTCTGACTTGGATTGGAGGAATATTGTTTTAATTTCATATAAAAATTTGTCTTTAATTTAAAAAATGCCAACAAAACCAACAGTAGTAGTTACAAGTCAATCCTGGATGTTTTTCAAATGAGATAATCAGTCATACAGACCTTTTCAGAAATCTGCCTCAGGTATTGGACAAGGCTCAGCATGAAGCTTGGTTATTTTTTATCTTTTTTGCACAGACGCTGATGACTTTTTATCAGAGATAATTCTCGTATTTTCTATCAAGAATTTGCTGTTGGTGGGAGATATTTTTAAAAAGTTAATTTTTTTCTTTAAATACCATGAAGAGTTGAACAGTAAGAGTATAAAAAGAATTGGGATTTCTGGTGGTTCTGATTCTCCAAAACTGGGCGTCACTGCCTAAGGGTGGCCCTAAAGGAATGTCTTCACCTCCAATCACAGGAATTTTGTGTTGTCCCTTCCCAAACCTTGCTCAGCCTCATGCAAGGCTTCTTCGCCTTTCTTCACAGCAGATAAATCAACTTCATCTCAAGATGATAATTTTAATTATCCATTTAATATAATTGATGTGAAGAACTCTTAATGGCATCAATTGCAGGGTGACTTCTGATAATGTCCAGTCTTTTAATTTTTAATTTGTATCCTTAAACTTTTTTATTCTCTTTACTGTGTGGCTGTTTTTCAAGCTGAGATGTGTAATGAATTTGCCAGTTAAAAATTAATTTGCTGTTGCCACCATATGGCTCTGAATGTTGAGAGTGTATGGATTGCATGAGTAATGGCTCAAAAGATAGAATTTTGACTTAAGTTATAGGCCGCTGAATAATCTTATTTTAAATCAAATGAAGATCTGATTAGGGGAGGTTATTATTGCTGAGGTGGTGATTTTCTGTGTAGCTGGAGGGAAAATAATTAAGGCTGTTTAGTTTCTGGGAATGTCTGCAAAGAATATCTTCTTAATAAATCAACCAAAAAATAGTAGAATTTCACTAATCATTACCTGTAAGCTAATCCAGGAAAAGCTCCATGAATTAAAGTGTTACTATTTAAGTAGCAATGAACAAAATGCTCCATCACTAATGTAATAAAAATAGCTGCTGCTTACTGTTCAGCGGGGTTTTTCTATTAGATTTTTTTTTTTTCTTTTTGGTCTCCATTATTTGCTAGAATTACCAACACTTGAGATGAGCTGCTTTTGGAGGTGCTGAGTTTTTTAGTGTTGGCCCCAGCTCAGCAGAACTCCTGAGGATAATTTAAATGCAGAGTTCCAGTAAGCAAAGCCAAAACTTTCCCAGTTCATCTTGGATATCGTGGAAGTGTGTTATGTTAATTTTACATTTTCATCGCGTGCCAAGGTTGAGTTTGTGCTCCTGAGATGGTGCTGAAATGACTAAAGCCTGCGATTTCACCGAGCACTCATTTGGTGTAGATTAGATTAAAAACTATTCCTTGCTCTTTGGAAAATCAAGCTGTAGCCAGAGTTCTTGTGCAAGTGATATGACTGCTTCTCTTTTTGTTGTTTTTTTTTTTCTCCATCTTTTCCCCTTGCCAGGGTCAGTACAGGCCCTCTGACCTGCTGTGTCCAGAGACCTACGTGTGGACGCCCATTGAGCAATGCCTGCCCCTGCTGGAGCACAGCAAATACTCCCGCTTCAACCAGGATGGAAAAGCAGGTGAGGCCACCAGGAATAAAATATCTGTCATTTGTCTGTCTGTTTCCAGTGTGTCAGAATCATCTGCTGCTGAAGCAGCATGGAAATCTCACCTGTAAAGCATGAAAAGTGAACAGTTCACAGCTCCTGCAGCAAACTTTAGTAAATAGAGAATTCTATCTTTTAAGTAATGGCACATTTTATTCTGTCCTGTTGTTCAAAATTAACACATATTGCTGCCTTTCAGATTATTTTCAAATGTTATTTGCTGTTCTGGGCATGAACAAAACCAATAAAATAATAGTTCCTCACTTAGGTTCCTGTTGGATGGATGCATAAAGGAATTAAATTGGAATCAATACAGGAAAGTGGAAAGGCTGGAGAAGCTTCAAGGCATCAGGTGCTTTTGTTAAGAAACAGAGTGGCAGATTTAGTTTAACAACCAATTAAACATTCAGTTTAACCGTCAGTGGATGTGAAGAACACCATAAACAGCAGAAGCACCTCGAATATCTTGATGTTTTGTGACACAGTTTTACACATTGTGTAAAATAGCTGCTTAGTGATTTACCAGCATTGACTGAAATTGTTACTGGCCAGAGCACAATACAGTGATGCTACTGTAAAACAAGACAATTAAGTGGAAAAAACCCCACGAATTTGCTTTAGTTACTGACTCTGTGGGGCAGGCCCCAAGGGAGCTGTTAGACCATGCTTGGTGTGCTGCTTGGGGGAAAAGGGAATAACTTAACTTTTGTTACTAATTGCGACTTGTTGCATATCCTATTTTTGAAGTTTTCTTTCTCCTGTGAGTAACAATTGAGTGTAGCTGTGATATTATTCAGAGATGTGTGGCATTATTCATCTCAAGAGCATGTGACACTGTAGTCTGTTTCTAGACACCAAAACACAGATTTACCTGTCTGAGTCTCCGGAGCCTTCAGCAGCTGCATCTTTCTTTTTACATTTTTTCTTCTTACTCTTTTTTACCTTTTTTTTTTTTTCTGTTTGATCCTTTTACTTTCTACTGTAGTTTAGTAGGATTCCCTAGGCAGTTAATTATTCAAAGGGCAGGATGTAGATAAATTAAAGGAATTTGAAAAGACTGCTTGAGCAGGACTCTGAAGTTCTGGGAATACTGTTGAGTTCCTTGTGTTTCCTCACCCTCTCCCTGTTGGTTGCTCAATAGGAACACTAATAATAATAATTATAAGAACTACAATGGCAAGATTCAACTAAATCCATCATTGTTAGATTGGTGAGGGGAAATTGGAAAAAATTACAATATAGGAGGAAGAAGGGAATGATTTTGGAGGCCAGTGGTGTTTGGGATACTCTTGGTATTGAGAAAGGAGAGAGTGCTAAACTGGAGCCTGTGAAGGTGTTAACCCCGTGCAAGCAGAGGGGCAGCATCTTGTGGATGGTGTGAAATCCCTGTGGCATAGCAGGCTTTTGGAAACCACGGGAAACAAAGCTTTGTGTCATTATCACAGAATATCTCGCTCCAGACCTCGCTGGAGCTGTGACTTGTGTCCTGTGGTTTAAGGAAATTAAAACATTGCTGCACGTTGAGATGCTCTGGGCCTGCGGGGAGCTCGTGGGCTCTGGGGGTTTGGGTTGCTGTTTGGAGGAAGCCATTTCTCACCACTGAAATCAGTTCCCTTCCTCATTCTTTACTCTCTCCAACAGTCACTAATACGAGTTTAATGAAGTTACAGTGAATTTTAAAAAGAGCAATACAGATGATGATGTGCTTTATTCCTCTCGAATCAGCTTTCTGTAGCACTGTCTGTAATTATGTTGGGTAAGTAGGGCGTGATTTATCAGGAGTGGGACTTCCAGCATTGAAACCAAGGGCAATAACCAGTTCCAGTGAACACCTGGGAGAAATGGTGTGACTTTCATTGCTGCCTGGGGCAGCGAAGCAGTCACTGGCAATGGTCATCTTCTATTGCTGTCTGTTATGTCAGAAAGTTTGGGAAATATTGTCTCATAATAATTGGCTCATAATTAGTATGAGACATAATTTTCATGTGAATTTTTGAATGTGTTTTCCCTCCTTTTAAAAAAAATCATTAAAAATTATGTAATAAATTTACCAATCGCAGGTTCAGGAGAGTGTGTTGTGTGGTTTGATCTTTTAAGCCTCTATAATATGAAAAGGATTTTTGAGTATTTATACACATTGCATCGCAGAGCTCCTCAGTAAGATTTACTTTTCTGGAATAAAAATAAAAAGATACTCATAAAAAGTGGTGCTTTTTTAAAGGATAAGAAAATATTAATTGCTATAACTCGTGCCTTGGAACAGATTCTTCATTTTTGTTGTCTGTTCACTGAAAAATCTAAAAGACCTGGCATCATCTTATAAATGAGAGAGATTTATGAAGATTCTGATATTAATAACCAGTGGCCAGAGATTTGTTTAGAAGTAAGTAGTTTGTGAGGTGGTGCACTAACAAGAGGGTTTGGATACTGATGCAATCTGGAAATTGAGATAGTGCTGAACTTCATTTAACAGCCAGTAGCTGTAAATACAGATGGAGATATGCTAAAGAAAGAAGAAGTTAATTAAAAGACTGCTCTGCAGTCAGTGACTTTGATAACACATCAAACTGATGAGCAGAAGTCAGTCACATGATAGCATTTGCTGAAATATTCCTGGGCACACCCATGGACTTCCTCCCAAAACTGCTCCTCAGGCTTTTACTTCATTGGTGTCTTCCCTAACAGCTTTACCCACGAAACAAGAGCAGTGTGGAAAGAACTGTAAATCATTTCTTTGGTATCCTGGCAATATTTTTGTCCTTCCACTTTCAATTTTCTGGACTAACTCAGTGTCATGTTTTCTCTCTTTCTAATATGTGTTGAGATTTTCAGTTTGTTGCTCCTGGGAGAAGTCTGTGAAAATATCTTGGTGAAGTAAAAACCCTACTTTTGGGATGGTAAAATTAGTGAGAAATTTCAAATCTTTCCTCCCATCAGTGCTGGACTGTCAAGACATTTAAAAAGCAGCTTCAGATGAGGGCAGATAAAATCCCAGTTTGAGAGTGGTGGCTTCAAAGCCTTCATAGTTAGGTGACTGTGTCACATAATGGGGGCTGTACTTGGTGCCAGCTGTGGTGAACATGGGGCTGTTGTCCAAGTGAAAAAGCTTTATCCAAATTTTTAGGCATGGCCCACAGCAATCTGAGTGGTGGAAGCTGCTTCCCACCTTCCTGTGTCTGCTGATGCTGTGTGAGCAGAGCTTTGAGAGCTGCACTTCAAAAGGACTTCAGTGCTTTTTCTGTCTTAACCATTTCGTTTGGTGAAGTTGATAAATTGGCTAAGCTCATACACATCTGTTCAACTTCCTGCAGATCTAATAATAGAGTGAAATCAAAATGGCATCGAATGGAATACATTAATTAAAATGAAAGTATTTTCTTCAGCACGTTAAAAAAAAAATAAATTTGCACATAACAAAGGCATAACAGAGGCTTCTCTGCCTTTGTGTGTTCTTGGAGACAAGACTGCTCCAGAGGGTATGGTTAACACAGACCATGATGGATGCAAAAGGGTGGGATAAAGGGAGAGAGAGGCACTTCTGGGTTTCCTGGTGAATTATAGTAGCAGACTAAATTATGGTCTATTAATAGACTAAATAGTATTAGACTAAACTGACCTTTTTGTAAACATCACAGTGAAGGAGAGTTTCAAAGAGAGGGATCTAAGGAAGTTTCTTAGTTGTCTTTTAGGGTTTATGGAGAAATCTTTTGCAGTTGTGGAAGAAATTAAGAATCTGGAGACACAAAGCAGTTTCCTTCAGAACATAGATTTGTCTGGGATAGGATCCTGTAGTGAGAGGTAGAACTGAGATTGCTGCCTGCAGGTGCTGGGAATGAAGGTGAAGTGAAGCAGAGTGAGGGAGGTTTTAGAAGTGAGGATCAGGGTGTGGGCAGCTGGCAGAGGCAGGGAGAGAAGATGGGAAGAATTTTATAGTAATTCATAGAGGTAGAACAGTGAGAAGAAGGGCTTGACAAGAGCAAGAAACAACTGATGGTAGGATTCAAACTTCTGATAAGATATTGTAGAGGTGAATCAGGGAGTCTGTTATTTGGATAGAAGATCTAAAGAGTTTATAAAGCCAAATGATTCAACAACCACCTTCCGCTCCTTGCTGCAGACCAGGCTTTGCATCTGCCACCTCTGCACAGCAGTAAAATCTTTCTTCTTCCAGCAGAGTGGAAGTCCTTAGAAGAACTCGGGCTGTAGGCTGTTTCCAGCTGGTGTGAGCCAAAGTGACGATAGGCAGTGGAATCCAGAAGAGAGGATTCGTCTGGTCTGTGCTTTCCAGTGATCAGGCTGTGGCTGCACAAAGGACAGATGTTGACATCCAAAAAGCCTTTGAAATTGCCTCATGTTCACATGCAAGCCTTAACTATCAGAATAAAACAAAACTTAAACCCAAACCAACACTGAAATCAGTGCCTGAGTTCCCCTTCTTGGGAGAAAGTCCTGGAACATCACACAAAACTATGGAGAGGTCAGAAAATCCTCACTTCACACTCCCAAGGATCACTCTATAGAAAACCCATTCCATGTAATACCTCCTGAGTTCACAGCAGGTCACTCGTTTTTGAGTTACTGAACTAAAGAAAATTACTTCAGATTTCCAGTCTTTCTCTGTACTCACAAGTTTTATTACATGTTTTTATCAGATTTTTAAAGCTTTTAGCTGAAAAAACTGTCTTTAGAAAATACCTTTCTATATATTTTTTTTCTATTCTGCTGCTCACAGTAAGCTAGAGTAGTAAAATGCAAATAAAAATCCAATTATTTAACAATGTCTGAATCCTCTCAGTAGTGATTGCATTATGTATCTTAATGCTTCTTGCAAACAACTGAGTGTTATTAGTTCCAGTAAATAAAACTTAAATAAAACCAGAAATCTGCAGGTGGTTATGCAAAACTGTTTATTTTAAATATATGTTTTTGTGCATAATGCTTCCACTGGAAAAAGAATTTGTCAAAACAGTTTCAATAACTATAATTTCTAGTGTTGTGTTTTTAAAACATTTTATTTTATGTGCAAATTTTAGTGTACTTCATTATCGAAGAGTATTTCAAACAAGTTTTATATTTATTGTGTATGTGAACACAAGTCAGCACAAGTTTTGTTGACTTTTTTTTTTCCTATCCAGTACAGGGACTGTTTAATTTTACAATATATTTAAAATTTTTAGTATATTAATGTGATACTGGTCTTGTTCCTTGTCTTAACAGAAAAGCCATGATCGCATATTTGTGTCCTGAAGGTGAACTGTGGTTGCCATTTGGTCACGTCTCAGAGTTCAGGTCCCTGGCAAAGGGCTGTGTCCATGCAGGATGGATGTAGGCAGAGGGATTAATGCAAAGACAGGAGATGTTCATGTTTATAAGGGTGGTGTGATGCAGATTAATGTTTACAAGGATAAATGCACTGAACTTCTCGAGACGACGAAAATGTGGTCGCAAAACTATCACAGATGGAAAACATTAAACCAATTGTTTAGAACTCTGCAATCATCTGGTTTGGGAGAAATTGCTGCTTTGCTCTAAGACAACTGCTGCTTATAATTTTAATTTTTTAAATAGTGTTGTGTATTTCAGAGAGTTGGGAAACAGTTTAAATAAACTCTGAGATATCACGAACTAAAACTTTCCACTATTATCGCAGCTATAGGTAATAAATTTGAATTCTGTAACCAAGAAAAAGACAGACATCCCAGTTCTTTCTAGCAGTTTCTCTAGAACAGATGCATCTTATGAGTTTCTATCTGTTTCTAATTAAGTTAATGAACACTTAGAGCCATCAGAATGCATCTTTCTAAATCCAGTGTGATCCTTGAGTGTACAGGATGTTTAAACAATGAAGATAAAGCCAATAAGGTGTAGCCAGGCACATTTTTCCCTCACTTTTTACTGTGTTTGGATTAAATTGAAATGACTAGCATGGGATTTTAACCTCACATGCAGCACTTCTGTAATACAAAGGAAATGTTATTCTCTTAATTTGTGAGTCTTAAGCAACTGCCACGGCGTAAATTGGGGTGTGAGTTAGAAAATGCAAACTTTTATAAATATTTGTGATTTTAAAGTTTGGATTTATTGATATTCTGAATATATTTGCTTTTAACATATATGTAGTGCCTCTCGAGCAGCACAATTGTCTGACTTCTGGTGTGGTTCATGAAGCCTTTGGTTTGGGCTGCAAAATTCTCAAAAATGTGTTAATCCACGATGACCATCATAGAGATTATGAAACAAATGGATGCATTTTGAAATTACTTTTTTTTTTTTTTTGAGGACTTTCTTTGAAAAATTAAGGTATCTTGGCATATTTTACTTCTCTTTGCATTGAAAAGATGATTCCTGGATGGGTTTATGCTCAAGATACCATTGCACCTTTTGAACGCTGTGATATTAGATTTTCCAGAAGAATAATTCTGCCTTTTTTTTCTTTCTTTCCTTTTTTTTGGGTGAAGATTCAGGAGAATATGGGGAAGGACAAGAACTGCCAAATCCTGTAGAAATCATTTTCCATGGGCAGAAGGTGTTAGGAGCACAAGAGCAGGAATGAAAAGTTCAGTGATGTGGGACAAGCAGAGCGATCGTGCAGATTTATTTCGTGCTGAGGACAATGAGCGTGTGGGACTGGTTTCCAAATGTGTAAAAGTTAAGGGCTGTAATTAGGCCCAGGCACAGAGCAGCCGTGGAAGGGACACCACAGGCATGTGCTGAGCCACACTCCCAACATCCACCAGGGAAAACCTGTGCCAGGGTCAGACCTTCGGGAATGATCCTCATTCACTCCCTGCTTCGGTGACATCATCCCAGCCCCTCACGTGGAATGTAATTGATTCCATGTTTTAATTAATTTAGCCAGCAAATTGACTGCTGTAATCTGATTTATTTAGCTGATAAGCTACTGCCAATTGCTTCAGTTTTTCCTATTTCATGGAAATGTTTGCATTTGTAATTCTCAGTTTGACTCTCATCTCTGGTATTTTTCCTCCTCACATATCAGTCTTAATGAGGACTTTGCCTTTCTTTTTGGAAGATCCTCTCACTGCTTTCTGCCACGTTCACTTCTATGCAGTTCAAATATTCTAATAAATAGTATTTAACTCTTTTTTTTCTTTCAGAGATTTTTTTCCCCTGTTTTCTTCTCATTGTTTTGGAGCTCTAACTCCTTAAAGCATAATCTCTAATTTTTGTCTTTTGTACTGGCTTTTCATAGAATGGTATCGTGGAATAGTTTGGGTTGGAAGGGACCTTAAATCCCATCCAGTGCCACCCCCTGCCATGGGCAGGGACACCTTCCACTGTCCCAGGCTGCTCCAAGCTCTGTCCAACCTGGCCTTGGACATTCCAGGGATCCAGGGGCAGCCACAGCTGCTCTGGGCACCCTGTGCCAGGGCCTGCCCACCCTCACAGGGAACAATTTCTTCCCAATATTCCATCTACATCCAACCCTCCTGCAGCTTTAAGCCGTTCCCCCTTGTCCTGTCATCTCCACCATTGTCACCATCCCTTATCTTTCCCATTCAAGGTGCATTACTATTCTCAACCATTAATTCACAGATTTAATCATATGTTTGATGTGTCCCTTCCACCAGGAACAGAGTCACTTTTGAATATGTTCTTGAGATGACAGGTCCCTTGTTAAAGTCTCTGCAGAGATACCTGAGCAGTTTTCATTCCCTGCTAGCCAGTGACTTAGAGTTGCTTTCATGTGCTGTTTCCAAGTGCTTGTTGGATTTTAACTGTGATTTCCCCTTCTGTCTCTGAAGAGAAATTAGTAACTCAAAATGCAGAGCATTCCTGTGTTCTTCTAAATAACTTGAATACTTCAAGGAACAGAAAAGCTCAGCTAACAATGGTTGGAGTGAGGAGGGGACACATCTGATGCAGCAGAAAGCTTGGTCAGGTTCCCCAGTGCTGATTCAGAGCAAATAAAACTTTCCTGAATCAGAGCTGGGCATTAGAAATGCCTGTGAGGTCCATCAGAAATGGGTCAGGCCACGAATGACCCTGTAAAGCTTTGACTTTGCAAGTTCTGATCTGCAAAACTGCCTTGTGCAGGCTGCTGAGGACCTGGAGCTGCAGTCAGGAAACCTGGGTTGGGGAGAGCATGCAGGGGAATGAGAGAATCACAGGAATGTGAGAACATCTCACAGTCCCCCTGCCTTCAAAACAGAGCTGTACCTGCTGTGGTCCTGCACAGTGCACTTGAACTGAAGGCTGGAAGTTGATTAGATAACCAAAAGGTTTAGTTAAAATAGAAAAAAAACCCAAACTCAAAGTACCCTGGATGTGCTGCTAATATTCTTCATTGGCAGTTCACATTCTCATTTCTTGTGTTTGAAGTCATCAAGAACAGTGTTAAAGATTCAACTTCTTTTGAAGCGACTACTTCATTTTGTCCTCGGGAATAACATCTAAAAGTGAAAAAGTTATCTTGGTCAGCTTGCCATTGACTAGATTATATTTCTTCTTCTGTTGTTATTGTCATTGTATCTTGACTTTGGAGGCACTGGATGCTGTTTTCAGATGGGAAGTGTTCAGTCCCGTTTAACTAACATTTTCCCAGGTACTACTGGGGTTTTTTTGCACTGCATTCCTAAAAATAAATCCTTGTAGGAATATCAATATCAGCCCTTGGTAGGATAAGAGGAAACAGCAGCAAGTTGTATTAAGGGAGGTTTAGGTTGGATATTAGAAGAAGTTTCTTTATGGAAAGGGTTGTCCAGCTCTGGAACACCTGCCCAGGGCAGTGTTGGAGTCACAGTCCCGGGAGGGTTTTAAAAGCTGTGTGGATGTGGGACAAGGATTTGTGGCATTGGCAGTGCTGGAGATCGGCTGGACTTGACAATCTGAGAGGGCTTTTCCAACCTGAATGATTCTGCGATTCTATGATTTAAATCTTGCCCTTCAGTAGGCATTTTCCAGTCACCTTTTTACAGGATAATATATTGAAATAGACTAGAACAATTGTAAAATATGAGAACTCCTCACATAAACTGTGAATTTTTTGCATGTTATTTTATGTGCATCTCCCTCAAGCGTGTCCAGTCGGATTTCAGTGCTGGGCGGCGCGGGCAGGGATTGTTTCCAGGTAAGGCTGGAAAGAAGCTGTGAATCCCAGCTGAGCCCCCGAGCTGCTGTGAGTTGCTGCATTGACAGGAAACATTTTCCACGTGCCCCTGCTGACGGTGACCCCAGGAATAACGGGATTCCCGGCACAATGAGTTATTGTTTCTGTGGCACGGCAGGGCCATGCCGCGCCATCCCGCTGCCGCTCCTCGGCTGCAGCCCCACGTCGTAAACCAGTTATAGGAGCTCAGGCTCAAAGCCCGAAAGTTTGGGTTGGAAGATGCCATCAGCATTTCCCCTCATTACATCTTCCTGCCTTTGCCCCTTTTAGGGATCCCTATACCTGTAAAACTGTTAATTCCCCTGTTTTAGGGCTCATCAGTAACGTTTTGATAAAGGTGAATTTTTCCACTTATAAACGTGTTCTTTTTTGAACGGTGGTTTCAAAAGTTCCTGTTTTTTCTTAGAGTAACTGCAAAGATTTGGCTGATTGGGAATATCCTGAGCATTTTACTGTACTTCCTTTGTGACTTGGGCTTTCTGGTTTTAATTAAGAATTCCTTTCGTTGAATTTTTGTGTGTTGTTGTTTATGCTTCTTTTTAACTGTACTCTTATTTTGGTTTGAGTTAGTATTTTTGTACCCCAAGGCATAGGGGTCTTTAATATTCCTTAATGTACGAGTCTAGTTTGAAAGAAGCAATATGAGAAAAGGCACATTTCAGCTCACTGTTTTATATCAATATGGCTATTAATGGGAATTGCTGATTGGCCCTTCTGTTTTTGAGGATGACATCCTATACCTTGCTGGTGAACAAAAGAAATTATGCTTTAAATTGGGTAAGAAATTAGCTTAAATTCAAAGGTCAGATAGATTTGTCTTCTGACTGAGGTGGAATAATTTTCGATTTCCAGTAATTAATATCTCCTACGTTTCAGTCATAGAATTGGAAAAGTTAATGTGTTTCTTCCTTTCGCAGTTTCTTTGTTTTAAAATCATTGATCATTAACTGTGACAAGGTCACGTAAACCAGATGTAGCTTTTCTTTAAGAAAAAATTCAACAAGGCTGTAGTGTTTCTCATGGAAATTAACATCACCGCAGTGTAACCAGCAAGGGATGGTGCTTTTCATCATTTTTACACCTAGTTTGAAAGCTTGAGTATCATGAAACTTCTAATCTCCCTGTAAATTGAATTTTTAATTTTTTTTTCTTTGATCGTAAAAATGGCAACATTCTGTTCCTCTTTAAAAACTATGCAAATCCTAAGTGCTTCAAAATTGAAGATTAAAAACCACAAGTAACATGAAACAAAATCAAAACCCCGGCACATCCATGGGCTGGAAATGCAGCAGCTGTCAAGTGTTTATCTTCATACTTTTTGTTCTGTGGATTCAATGCTTAGAGGTAAAAATAATTCTTTGGAGATTCCATTTTTAAGCAAAACGGAATTTTAATTTATAGTGTGAGTTTCCTTCAATGTCTGCTTTCAAAGTGAATCACAGATTTCAGTTAATGACACAGGTTTAAATATTTTAATTTTTTGAGTTAGGGTTGATTCTTTTCCTTTTCCTTTCTTTCTTTGGCTGTTTTATCCTGCTGTGATGGGCGAAAAAAATCCAGATTCTCTATGTAGTGTGGATGCAGAGTTACAAAGTGATGATGGCCAAATACTTTCATTATTTCAGGGAGTTGAAGGAGCATTTAAAGAAACTTATGATCAGAAACAGAATCATTTCAGAGTTTAGCAGAAGTGCTACATTTCTTTTTTTTAAGTGAGAAATGCCAGTCCTCATTTGGGCTTCTTACTGAGTCCATTCTGTACAGAAAATATATGAAATAGTTTCCTGTGACTAATGTGGGTTGTTTTGGAAATTGACAGTTGTCCTTTCTCCTATTTAGAAAACAGGAAAGTCAATACATTTGTCACTTTACTCTTAATTATTTCTTCACTTGTTTTCCTGTAAGTGGAAAAAAACACTTTAAAGGAAAGTTAGATTGCTTCCATCTCTAGATTATACCCCTGAGAAATTAAAAAATGTCATGTTTGTGGGGAGTGTGTCAAGGGGAGGATGAAAGAGGTGCCATGGCTCTAAAAAGGAGCAGCACAGGATGCTGCAGCTCAGACTGCCTTTCCACATCACTACTGATCAAAACCAGCTTGGCCCAACTCAGCCCACCAAAAATCTGATTTAGTAACAGTTTTCTACAGAAACTTTGAGCCATCACCCTTTTTTTTCAGCGTGGGGTTGACTCTCAGGCTCTTGCGGAGCTCGCTCTCCACTCCAAGTCTCCCTTGTCCAGCTTTGCACGTGCTTACCCAGCTTTCTGACCAGATGGAGCTGGTTTTCACTTCAGCTTATATTAGGGAGTAATAATAAAGGTTAATGCATGTGAAGAATAAAAAAATTTGGATGTGGGCTTCCCCAAATAACCTTAGAAAAAATGCTAATCCACCCCCGAGCTGTAAGAACAAGATCCTGAGCATGAAATTCTGGATTTCTTTAAAAAGCACACTGCTGTCCAGCTTTCTATTGCTGTGAATAAAGAAGGTGAAATCACTCCTTATTTCAGCTGGTATTTCAGCAGAAATGCTTATCAGCATTTGAAAATGATGTTTTGGCTTGGGAGGGAGCTTGTAGTTTTAGGGGGAAGCTGATTTGCGTTGTGCAAAGAAATCAGGACTGGATTGTACAGGAGCTTGTCAGGCTTCCTGCTCCTCACGTTCCTCCTCATCCCTGGAGTGTGGGAGCCTTTTTTTTTGGGTGAGGGCAGGCTGAGGCTGCCTTTGAGCACTTTTGGTGAAGGTGGATGTGTGAGCTGGGTCAGGAACTCAAACCGCTGCCTGCCAAGACATCCCATTGCAAGGAGAGGCTTGGGATCACTGCTGCTCCTTGCTTTGTTTCCTGCTGGTACTTAGCAACGTGTCTGATAGGCTCTGTGTTTCCAAAGGAAATCCTCCGTGTGTGGATTCCATTTAACGGTGCTATGGGGCTGGGAACAGAACACTTTAACACCTCTCTGCAGTCTTTATGGGGTCACAGTGGCAAGGTTGAGTTAGAAGTGAAAGCTCTTCTATATTCAAATTTCAATAGGCAACTGCAGCATAAATAATTCGATGCTTTAGGAGTATAGAGGAGAAGAAAAAGAAGTGACCAGAGTTTTTTCAACAAGAATTTTAGCTCTGAGACTTACAGGATAATATTTCTATTTTCAGTTGGCAGCAGCAGTTGCCCAGTTTCCTAAAATTACAGGAACTTTCAATCTGCATAATTGATTGCTCTGTATTTTGTGTATCTGCCATCCAGACTATATTGATAGATGTAACTGAATTAAGGGATGAAACCTTGTATATTTTTTATGTCAAATGGCAGTGCCTCTTCTGTAGACTACAATAAATCAACAGCTCAGGAGGTGAAAAATGAGAAAGTGAGAGGTGAAAAAAGTAAGCACTTTTAAAAAACTTTTTAGTGGTAACAGTACTGTGTTCAGTAATTACAGTAATGACTAAAATTGCCCTAATGTACTGTTCCACTATCTGATCAGGCAGGGTCTTTCCAGAAAGGGAAGTCATTAAATAAAATTTCTCCACTTAAGTTTGGAAATAAAAGGATGGTTTTTTCTTATTTTCAGCAAGGAACTTTTTAAAATAAAGCATTTGGTCTCGTTTTGAGTTGTGATTGCTGCATCAGCCACACAGGGAAGGCCTCTTGGAATTCAATTGGCATCATCTTGAATAGAAAGCAAATTTTACCATGTGCCACTCAACAGGAACAGATACTTAATTTTTCTCATTGGGAGAGTAATTTCTTTGTTAAAATGTGCCAGAGCCCAATCTGCTTTTTTTTTCCATTAAATGATCTTTAATTTATTCTGCTTATAGTTAAATAGTGTTTAAAGGGAATAGTTTCCTGAATTCCCATGATGTTGCCTCCAGACCAGCAGCAACTGAAAGGTGGCTGAGTTTTGACTTTCAGATTTGTTATGATGGTGACACAAGTTCCTCTTTGCCATCTCTAAAAGCTTAACAATGTACCTGAGATTATTTTACTTTATTCTTAACATCTCAGGAAAACGTTTCTTTTGCAGATGGAGTTTAAATTACACACATTTAAGTACTTTTACAGAAGGTTATTTTTGTTATTAAGGCTTTGATTTTGAGGGGAGTCAGTGGAAGAACAGGTAATCGTTGTAGAAATTTGGAATGTTATTTTTCATTGCAAGGAGGCAACGAGTAAAAGTGGAGGAAGGGCCCAAATGCTGAGCAGCAAGAACAGAGTTCAGCTGAGCCAGGAAGGCTGCAGTGAAACCAAAGGTACAGTAGCTTTAGTCACTCAAAGAAATCAAATTTGGGGCCAGGATCACTGCAAGCCAGAAGATGAACTCACCCACAGTATCAGGCTGTGGGAGTATTTGAAATCAATGAGTATCAAACAGTGAGGGGGGAACAGCTCTAAAGTGCTTTTGGCACGGAGCTGTGAGGGCTCAGCTTGGCCTAAATCCATCCCAGGGCACAGACTGGGAGTCAGTCTGGAGGTGCAGTAAATATAAACTTTCCAATGTAAGAAGTTAAAATAACTTTACACTTGTGTCACCTCCAGAAGTGAAACTTGCACATTTTTTTCCTTGGTGAACTCTCAGGGAGGAGGAGGAGGAGGAGGATGTAACAGAAGAGGCAGAAGGGCTGGTAGTAAAACCAACCTATTGGGATATCAGGGAGGTGTTGGCCACACATCAAAAACCTGATGGATTTCAAAGAGGGAGAGAAAGCCATAAAGTATTTTTGATTTGGTGTTTATCTAAAGCAATTGCCAACAATAATTAGTGGGGAGCACAATCTTAGCGAGTGCTACTCAGATTTTCATCCTTCAAACCATGTTTTCCCAGTTAAGTCTTAAGAAACACATTGTGCTTTCATGTCAGGAATCAAAACACAGATAAAAGTAATGAAGTCATTCCAAACTTGGTAAAGCAGCCTTCATTAAGTTTCACATACTAAATTCAGGCAATCAGCAGAAAAGAGTTTAGAGGCCACTTCTGTGGATGAACGGGGGCAGGTTCTTCAGAGTGTCTTGCACAGAGAAGAGTTTCATGGACTCCTTTAAAACATAAAGAAGCATTAATTCAAAGCAGAAAGAAGATCCAAAAGGAACTCTTCACATAGTTCATTTCCCAAAATACTGACATTCCAGTAAGCATCTCTATTATTACTGGAATTTATATGGTTCTGTTCTCAAACTCATGTTTTAGATTCTGGGTTGACTCTTCTTGGTGACTTTTTGAACCTAAAGTTCAGAAAAGTCCAAGATTTCTTTTCCCACTGTTTTGTAATAATTTTACTAATTTATCCTGCAGTGGCCTCAGATGTGTGACACATTCTCTGAGTTTCTTTAAAGAGTTTTCTAGCACTGCAATGCAAATTTTTCTGACACACAGCGGCCATATAACATTATGGTTCAGCAGTAGGAGCATCAATGGGATTCATAAAAATCAGGAAGTTTTAACTTGTTCAACGACACTCTTATGTGTATGATTCTGGAGAAATTAAAGTCACGAGGGGTCTGTTTGTGAAGGAAATAAGGTTTAACTGTGGTGGGTGTATCTTTGAAGAGGAACTGTGCTTGCACTCCTCACCCTGTTGATCTCCAGAGCTCAGGGATCAAACTAAAGTAAGGACATGTAACCCCTAGAATGAAACTCTGAAACCATTATAACTGAGGGAAAACCAGATTGGAGCTGGAGGCCCAGGGAGTTTCACCTGGGAAGATGGTTTGTTACCTGGTGCTTCCCTGAGGAAACAGCCTGGAGGCTTCTTTCTGGTTGTAATACATTTGTCCCAGCTGGTGTGGTGGGGTTTGGAAGGGGCTCTGTCATGACAACTCTTTCCTGGTCAGTTCTGTGTGAGTCTTTCCCGGGTAGAGTTTGACTTTTGGCTCCAGGAGCACTAAATGAATGTGAATTTTAAAATCCAGCAGTAGAGGTGTTTTCAGCAATGCCATCCATCACCATGAGGAACGTGGGGTGCACGATTTACCTTTCCACAGATTTCAGACACAGTTACTTTGCAGGCTGGCTTTTGTTCCCAGCCGTGATTCAAGAACACTCCACAGCTCAGCTCAGCTTTCATCTGCAGATGACTTTCCTCACTTTGTACGCTTTTCATTAGGCATATTGAAGTTAGGGGCATAAATTAAGGTGATGTGGACGCCATAAATAACCGGGTTCTGTGTTCTCTGGTTGCCTCTGCAGTGGATGAAGGTCGCCTGAAGGAGCTGGGCAGGGTGAGAGTGCTCCACAAGAGAACCGTGATGCCTTACAGCGTCTACAAGAAGAGGAGGAAGGGGCCCAGTGATGAGGCCAGTGTTCAGCAGTATGCAAGCCTGGTGGGACAGACCTGCTCAGAGAGAATGCTGCTGTTCAGGAGCTGAAACCCCCATGAGATGGCATTTCAATGGCCCTACATTTCATTGCACTGCCCCTGGGTGATCTCTGCCATGCTCTGTACTGTGCTGGTGTGCCCACTGAGACAGGCTGAAGCACAGGTGTATAGCCAGGCTTGTGTCCATACATGGTACTGTGTGTAAAGGCCAACAAGCCAGTCAATCTTACAGTACAGCAAGGCTTTAGCAATATAAGTTTAGAAAAACACGCTTTGCAGTATATTTTAATTAAGTAGTTCTAGCCTTTCTATGCATTATGAATAATTCTAAGTATCTAAGCAAAATGAAACACAGGTGTCTTCTTATTTTTTTTTTTTTTTGTAGAGAAGAAAGTTGTCTAAATCTAGATTAAGAATCATTAAATTACAGATGTTTTCAAATAGCACCTTGGATATCTTGTCTTTAAAAATTGCTGTGAAATCTGTGCTCGCATTTGTATGCTCCTAAAATCTTGCAAGAGGACTGAAACGTGCTATTACTTTCCAGCATGATACAATTTTATTTCAGCAGTACCTTTTAAAAAAACAGGAAGAAATGATTTTCTCTGCACATTCTTCATTTGTTTAAAGCAGTAAGTCAGAGGTCCTGGTGAGCGTAGGAGTTCATGGAAGGTTCTCAGTGGCAGGGGATGCAGTGCTTTGGAAAACCTTCCCCTTCAGAGAAGAAGCAGAACAGTTGCACTATAAATATACCAAAGATATGCAGCCAAGTGGCACAGTGGTTTTTGGTATAAGCCTTATACTTTGTCTAACAAGAGTGGGTATTTCAATGCACATGGCTAATGTGAAGTGCAGCTCGGGAGGTTTATCCTGCAGCTCTCAGTGCACATTTCACAACTATGCTAACAAAGAACAAGACGTAAGGTACCACTGCTGGGTTTTGTTGCAGGTGCTTTTTTTCTGCAGAACTGTACAGGAAGACTTAAACACCATATTCCAGCTTTTTTTACTGACTGTTTCGTTTCTGGTGCAGCAGCTCACGGGTTAACATCTTTAATAACATTTTAGTAAATACTTCTGTTGGAAACACAGGAAGTTGTGATCCTTTATGAAAGCACTTTATTATCTCATATATGAACGTTGTCTGTGTCCCTGTGAAGTCATATAAGTTGGAGGAATTTGGGGAAATAACACTGTTGTATAATTCAGTAATGTATTACAACGCTGTAACATTACCAATGCATTTGTGTTTCTTATCTTCTTGGATAACAGGGGCTGGTATTTACCTTGAATCAACTTGGAGTTTCCTGTTAGCCTTTGAACAAAGATTCTTTTTCAAGGATATGTGGGTGGTTTTCCCCCAGAAAGGAAACAAATTCGGTTTTACACTCGGAGGGTTACATCTCTTGTCATTCATGGATTCATTGATTTAATTTTAAACGCTTGGCCAATATTATTAATCATTAGTTTTATGTGGAGCAGACGTAAGAACTTGGGGAATCAAGTGCAATGCAGGTTTAACTTTGCTTTTCCATATCTGTTTGATATGAAATTAGTGTATATTGTAATATTATTGACAGCGCAGCTTCAATGGCAAATTTAAATAAGTCATTTTATGTTTTATTAATTGGGCTCACAGTATTGATCCACTCCCAATCAGCAGCAGAAATGGTCATTCACGTCAGCATCATATCTGGTGTGTGTTTAGCTGTTGCCTGGTACTGAGAAGTTTCTTGGCACTTCTGGTTTGTCCATGCCTTACCTCAGCCTCCTGCCATGGGGAGAACCACTGAATAATCCTCGTGAAGATTATTGTGAAGAATTCCTTCCTTTCTGTGGAGAAAATGCTTACACCACTCTGTCAAATGGCATAATGTTTTCTGCCTACGCAGTGTGCTGAGAAGTGGTGATGCCCATATGGCTTGCAACCAAAATAAATGAGAAAAACCTTTTATGTGATATAAAATCGGTTAACAGGCACTGAGGAGTTTCACTATGAATTGCAAAATCTTAAAGGTTATCAAAGCCGTTTAATGACAGCCTCGCTGAGCTCCTGGAGAAGTTAAAGTTCCTGTTAAATTTCAAGGGAGCAGACTTAATGTCCCCACTGAGAGTTCCTGGAGAGCTCCCTCTCTTTGTGCCCTTATTTGTTACTGATATGCCTTGGATTAGACTTTTATCTGATGCTCTGTTTCTCTTGGGGGGCTTTTAAGGACTGCAGTTAAAGGAAAGTGAGAGAAGTATAAACCTGAGAACTGAGCACAGCTTGAGGCTGTCCTTGGTGTGAGCACTGGAGGTAAATGAGCATTTCCTGTGAGTCTGAAATGGGGCTTTCACTCTCTGACCTCCACTGGGGCTGCAGCACCACGGCACTCTGCGCTCCTGGCTCCTGCTCAACTCAAATATGGATTTATATTAAAAAGCAAAACCAGGCGACACTGAGATTAACTCAAAAACCGAGTTCGTCTCCTGTGGTTTGCCGAGATCTGACTCACTCTGGTGTTATTTTAGAAGGAAACTGGTGCAGAATTTTGGAGGGCTGATACCTCTGTCCCTGTTTTTGGAAGGGGGACAGAGGCTGAGGATGAAGTTCTGTAAATTTTGCCTGCGACTTCAGGGGAGCTGAAAATTCACCACTATTACGATATTATTTAATATATTGTCATTGACCATTATTGAATTTAGAGATATTTAACTTAGCACAAACGATTTTATAAAAGGGGTTTTTTTGTGTGTAGCTGGTTTGTGAGAATCCATCTCCAATGTATGGTTGCCTTGTTCTGTCATCTGTTGATAAATGAGCATAAAATGGTGGTAAGAAAATGCAGAGTTGTGAGCAGTGCTAAAAAATGCCAGTTTTTGTTCTAATGGGAAAGAAATGGGAAACTTACACGTGTCCAGCATCAACACGTCAGTAAATTCAAGAACCTGCATGTTGAGTTTGTAATTGCTTTTTAGCAGGCCTGTTTCACTTGCAAGTGTAGAAAATAAAGTTATTTCCAGTCTCTGTGAATTATTGTAAGACATAATAGCTCTGAATGTGATTTCTGCATTAGTTTGTAAGAATTTCATTATCCTGGAGATTGACCAAGCGTCCAGTGAACAGCAAAATCAAAGAATCCATCAAAGGGTAGCAGTGATTAGAAGGGGGACCTGCAAGTTTAAAATCATGTTCAAATCACATGAGCTGTTTTGGAACTAAGTTTTAGTTCCAGCCAGCCAGATGAATGAAGAAATTGCATGAAATATAATCTATATTTCTTTTCTGAGTAGAATAAAATAAAATAAAGAGACTTTTCATAAATGGACACCGGACAGGACTAGCTATTTATTTGAGTTCAGCTTGGTTGAACAAAAACCTGTCTCTGAATTAAGGAGCCAAACCAGCCACACAGAAATTTGGGTTGTGTGCATAAAGATAACCAAACATTGCATCATTTTCTGACTGAATGAGGCAGAATTCCAGCTAATTCTGGATCCCTGGACAAGACTTTTCTCAAAGCTCAGCACCAGCATGGCTTGAAATGTTGGTGGGATTTTTTCTATTCCATTGCTCCTGTGGAGACCACATCCATCAGTCTTTCTGAGGTTCTGTGAATTTCTTTGCCAGGTGATCACTCTGAAGCTCCAGCCTGATCAGCCCCGTGTTTCTGAACTCCTTCTCACCCTGGTTGTCCCAGATAATCCTCAGACATGTATTAGTGCTGTCCTGAGCACACTCTCCATCCCCACTCAAGCCTCAATGCCTGTCCTTGCTCATTCTGTCCCGGCCCTGCTTCAGGAAGAGTCTCTACATTTGGAAGGGTGGAGGCAATTTTCGGGGCAGAAATCATCACTTTTCAGGGAATCATCAGCGTTTCCCAAATTATTGTAGCCACATCCTGTACCAATATATTTATAAAAGCTGCACCTTCAGTCACACAGGCTGAGTGTAAAATGCTGAATTACTTTTGCACTTGCCAAATGATTTGGGGGTTTTTTAAGTCAGTCAAAGTTGTGGATCGTAGGAGCAGATGTACAATAGTAACTCATCCTCAGTGTAGCTAATTGTGGTCAGGGGGTTTCTAAATAAAAGTGTTCTAGAAATTAATCTACTATATGCATTTCATAGTTCATTTAAAGCTCATCTCGTGCGAGCTTTGTTTTCTAACAGCATTAAAATAAGAGTGGAAAGTAATTAAATTAACATATAATCCTAAATTCAGCATGCATTAATGCTCTCTGTATTAATACAGAACAGTCTTAACTCTGAAAATGGCCTTACTGCTCATCTCAGACAAGTAGCAGCTCAGAAGCTTTCTGGCTGTGTTCTCTCTAGTTATGTTTTACTGTTTTGATGTTTATTCATTTCCTTATTATAACTATTCCCATCAGATTTTTGTGCTTCCCATCAGTTATTTCCACTTCACTTTTGACACATAATACATGTGTCTGCCAAAAGTCCTGCTGAGAGATTGCTATCAGGACAAAAGAAAGTGTTGGAAAGTCTGTTAAGTAGTGAGAAGAGAGCAGAGTCCACAGGGACAGTCAGTCTGCAACCTTTGTGCTGCAGAAAAAGCAGGATTTATTTATAATTTAGTCCACTGCAGGCTTAAATAAATGTGTCAGATTTCATTAATTTCCCTTTGTCTGTGACATCTGACTGTCGTCGTCCGGGAGGAATCAATGGGGCATTGTAGAAAAGAAAAATAAATGAAGGGCAGGGCGCTGCATTTGGGGCAGAAAGCTTGAGTTAAGGAATGAAATCACATGAATTCTGTTGGAATTCTCACTCCATGTCTGCACATGGGGCAGGAAAGTGGAGGCTGGATGGGACTTTCAAAAAGAGTTTGTTGCTTTTCCCCTGTCTCCTCCGGGCTGGAGCAGAGCAAGGACACGTCCACCACCCCGAGAGGATCCCTCACTGTGTGCATTCATCTCTAACAAATCTCATCCTTGGACTGATGCTGTGCAGTAAATACTGAAATGTGGAAAGTTTTTAATACTCTCCATTCAATGTTCATCCTTTTGGTTACAAGTGACCCTGCTTTGGTCGGTCCTGCCCGTGCAGGGCCAGCACTGAGGTTCCTCTTGGCAGCACCACCAGACCTTGTTGGGGACTGTTCCCAACTCAACCTGCTGTGTTTTTTCTAAATTAACAAATTCCTTTCCAGAATTTGTGTTTTAAAGATAATTTATTGAGCTTTCTGAAGTACTGTCCCACTGATCCAATTTTTTAGTGCTTGGCCCTAGTGCCAGCTGCTCCAGTAATCAAAGCAAGGATTATTTCAGTGGCTTACACTGGCAAATAAATGTTACTTTTTCAAAATTATAATCACTATTTTAGCTGATTTTTCTGTTTAACACAGATCCCTTTTTGCTGTTTATTTACCACGCTTCAGTAAAATATGGTGGCGATCCAACCCTCACTGTCCCAGCAAACAGAATTTTTCTCTCCTTAACTGCTCTGAACCTGCAACCACCAGATGGCATTTCCAGCCTGTGCAGGTCGTTGTAGCATTAAAGTTATTTCTTGTCTGAGTATCCAAATTTTCTGAGTCTCTTCTATTAACATCTCATTCTGAGCTTAATTTTTTACTCTGCTTTTAATTGAGGTCTATCAGAAAAAAAATAAAATTGTCAGGTGGGGTTGACAAAGTTCAGTGGTGTTTTATTTGAATGAAGCACAGATTTGTTAAAAATCAGGATTAAAAGCTGTTTCAAGACAAATAATCTTGATTTTATAACACTGAATTTATAAGATATGTTATACTGCCAGTAAATTACTGAAATCAAGATCCATAGGACAATTAGAGAGGGCTCAGCTGGCAGTTTTACCTGTCCCCAAATGCTTTTGGTGCTGCTCTTTTCCATGTTCCAACCAAACCATGTGCAGCTGGAGCATTCATAAATGTGCATTATTTGTCTGCTCTCTCCATATCCCTCTTCCATTCTTAAACTTATTTTGACACCAGGATTTCTTTCTCACCTGTGCAGGAGTAAAATGATGGCAAAATGAGGTTTCTAATAATGAAATAAGAGGTCAGGAGACTGCAACACTTCATTGCCAAGGGTGCTGCAACCCATTTGTTTTGTGATTGTATTTGTCTCTGCTGCTCAAGGTGAAAGCAAAAAAGCTGAAAAAGCAACGTTCCCAATTATCAATTAATTATTATTTTTCATACAAATACACTATTGCAGTGCCCAGAAACCTGCAGGAGGCCTGGCTGCAGCAGCTGCTGCATGTGTCCTCAGTCTGAGATTGTCCTCATCACTAAATTTTTGCAGTTCTTAAAATCTCAGATGTATTGAACATTTTCCTTCCTAAGCTGGCTGTGGTAAAGGAAGTGAAAAACTGCTTTTTCTGGGCAGGGACATCTGCAATGAGGCCAGGCTGCTCAAAGCCCCATCCAGCCTGGCCCTGGATCATTCCTGACACTTCTCAAACCAACCCAAGTGATCCTCTCAAACCTCCTGTCTTCAGGAAGTTTTCATCCTGTATTCACCCACTTTAATGGGATGGAGATATTCCAGGAATCCAGTATGATGAAACTGGAGCTTCTGCATCTTCTTTGTGTCAGATTTTAATACATTAAATCTATGTTTTTCTTTTAGTAACATCTCACTCTTGAGTTTAATTAGTTTAATTATTGCCTTGTACCGTAAAATAAAAATAGAATTTATACTGTGGAGGAAAAGCAGGACAATTAAATAGAAAAAATGAGATTTGCTAAAATTAGAAATGGTCATTCCTGAAAAGACAGAACTCTCCCAACCCCCCCCCAGTCAGTCCAAAGGAGTGAAGTTGTCAAAATACACCTCCCATATGCAGAGAGGAATGTATGCCTGAAGATCCTGATGCTTTTAAGCAGCTGCTGCTCCATCCACACTTCCTTTGTGTTTCTTTTTTGTCGTCGTGCCCTCAGTTTTACTGCTGCACGTTAGGAGCATCTTTTAATTCTTTAGACTTCTTAGAAAGGGAGACATTTCTCTGTGACAGGAGCTCAGGAGCACGTTCAGCCAAGCGCTGTGAGCTGTTCATCGTTGCCTTGCAGAGTGACCCGGGAGAGCAGGAACACGTTGACATTTACAGTGGATAATCTATTGATTCCTGGGACAAAAAACAAAGGCAATCAGCAGGAGGGCTGTAATTGTTTCATTAAACCCCATGAGGAGCACTCTGTACATTGATCCAAAATGCCTCAGAGCTGCAGCTCCTCAATGTCATGACTCTCCCTCCCCACGGGCACCTTCTTTTTTTAATTTGCTGGTTCTTGAAAGGGCTTTGAAGTCTCCCAACATCCCAACGTCAGTGAACTGCTCTCCCTGAGTGTCACCCTGTGCCAGGTAAGAGATTAAAATCCAGGCTGCTGGGTGGGAGTGGTTTCCTCCCCTTCTGTATTTGTTGAGGCCTTTAGAAGTGACTCTGCTTTTCTTAAAAGTGAGGTCAGGGAAGTCAAATCCACCCATTTCTGGCCTTCACTGAGCTCCTCATGAACGGGCTCCACTGAGCGTGTTCATTTATTCTTACTCTGCATCAAGCAGAAGTGAAGTTGTGGCTTTAAAAGCCAGCAATCCATCCTCATTAGAAGCCCTGCAGTCGCTGGTGATGTGTAGGAATAGCTGGGTCCTTAGTAAAAAGTGAAATTCTGACATTAATAGTTGGGTATTTAATAAAAAGTTTGACATACGAAGAAAGCGGTTCCCCAGTTCCAGCCAACATCTGGGATTCTTCCCAAACCTCTCTGTACCAATGTTCATTATTGCATTTTATAGTAAGTAAAATCAGGTTTACAATCTCCTGAACCTTCTGGTGGTACTAAAAATACAGCTAATAATTGCCTATACATCTTGTTTTTATTGGAAATAAAAATCCTCTGGATCGAGACGTAGCCACGTACTATAGCCAAACTGTAAACACTTGTCCTCCAAAAAAATGTTGAAGTTAGGGTGGAACATGAATTTATAAGCTCAGTGGTTTGTCTTAATTTGTGTTACCTCTGACAT
Organism: Cyanoderma ruficeps; assembly: GCA_008694505.1. NCBI lineage: Eukaryota > Metazoa > Chordata > Aves > Passeriformes > Timaliidae > Cyanoderma > Cyanoderma ruficeps. The sequence continues at coordinate 25,920,236 of VZDJ01000116.1, read as the reverse complement.
CACAGGCTCGGTAGAATAACTACATCTCTCATGATTTCACCCCTTTCTCTGAGGGTTTTCACCCGTGGCCTTGTCCCTTTTCCTGCTGCACACCTGCACTGGTCCCTTTGGTGTGTCAGGTCCATCAAGATCTCACTCTTGGCACACTGCTCAACAATTCCACCTATGGAAATGTCTGTGGAAAGATGGTATCTGGCCATGAGATGCATTATCTGAGATTTCACAATGTTCTCAGCGAGTTAATCCTCCTGTTTTTCAAGGACTGTGGCAGTAAGGAGGGCCATAAATTACCTGGAGTATTGTTTTTGTTGTTGAATTAAACTAGGAAAAATGGAAGGCTTCTTGTGTGCCAACTATTTACTTAGCTGCCTGCAGTTCTGTGCAAGTCTCCTGTTTTGGGTGATGAGGTTTTTCAGAGTTAAGCGTGGTTGTGTTTGAAACAGAAAATGGTAAAACCCACAGCTGCTAGAGTTGGGACAAACCTTCCCCAAGTTTCTGATGATTCCGATGTTTGTAGCTTGGAATATTTTACACACATGTTCCGACTTTGCATTCACAACATTTGTTAAACCAACAAGTCCGTAGCAGACACGACAGCTACCATCAGGAAACTTGTTTGACAGTTCAAACAGGCAGCATCTGTGTTTCCTACATTTCATAGTACACAAAAAAAGGATGAGGATTGCCCATAGCTCAATTAATTCAAGATGTTGTCACGTGGTGGAACTCTGTTTTGGAGATGTTTTTAAAAAAAAAAAAAATCTAATTGAAAAAAGAGATTTTGCCCTCACATTTGGCTGAGTTTCATCAATATCACCTCCTCAGTGGAATAACGCTGAGAGCAGTTGGCTCGAATTTGGAGAATTAGGATAAATTGGTGGCCATCAGGGCCGTCCTCCTGCGCTTCCAGCCACGTCTCTGTTCACAGTGAATTTGGGATTTTCAAATTTCAAAGCAGTGTAAGAGATTCGAACTGGGGGCCACTTAAGCTTCTTTTTAAAAAAGCACTGAAATTGTCACCGTGACCAACAAAAGGAGCAGTTGCCTTACAGGGCTTGGGCTCAGCAGAACACATAAACAGATGCTTAAGGCAAAGCCCACGAGGAATGTTTTGATGAGGTGGACTCCACCAGAGCCAGGACACCACAGTGTGGTCCAGCCTCGCAGCAAAGGACATAAAACATTATGACATTTTGGTTATAATTAAAAGGACCGGCGTTCTGGCATCTGCTTCCAGATCTGTGTTGCTACGAAGGACTAATATAAAACAAAACTGATACAAAATCTGCTCTCCTGTGACAAAGTGCCTTCGACTGGCCTAAAAATTGGCCGGGTGGGAGAAGGGGGAAGGTTTTCCCAGGAGCGATAATCGCGGGTCGAGATGCGATAGCAGCCCTGAATGATCTCTGAGCCCCTGATTGCATCTGTGGGCTGCAGGGAGGCTCCTTGCAGGGTAGGAGATCATTCCATGTGTTGTGTCTGAGCCTCTGGCTCTTACCTCTGGTGACACGAGGCACTTCTGCCTACAGGAGCAGGTCTCACACGGGCTCAGCGGTGCCTTGGAGTGCTGCCGCAGTGGCTGGTGAATCAGCCCACAAATAAAACCAGTGTTGTGTTTCTTTGCTCAGAAATCTTTCCCCACGCATCTTTCTGCCCTTTTTGAACATGCAGTGAAAATCGTGCACATAATACTTGAAAATTTATGTGTTGACCTGAGTATTATCTCTGGGGAGGACTCCTTGGGCCAGTCAAAGTGAATTAAAACCAATTGTGTCTGTTTTTGATGTTTACTCTTTCCATAAACACGGCACATATGCAGTGTGCAGCTGCTATCCTGAAAGGTTTTCTTGTCCTGGTGTTTGGGGGATCTGTGCTTTAAGAGCACGTGCTATTGATAGCGCTCTAGAAGGAAGAAGTGATGCTGGACCACTTCACAAATCATTTATCAAACTGGAAGGATTTCAAGCGAGGCAAGATGAAGTCAGGGCTAAGACAGTCAGTACACAGAGCCTTTCAGTAAATAAAAGTAACAGAAGCCAATGCCTTTCCCCTCTGCTTAGATCAGCTCCAGACAAAACGAGATTGAAAGGTACAGAACATTTCCTCGGGGGAAGATTACCATTTATTCTTATTGATTAGGGCTCTCAGGCTGTGACCTCAAGCACTGCTCACAGTTCCTGCTCCCTGCTTTGGTCCCTCCAGGCTGCTGGTGTTTGCTCTGAGGAGGCAGCTTGGATTCCCCTTGGGCAGGGACAGCTCCTCAGAGCTCTGGTGATGCTCCATTTTGCTGTGCTCAGGCCAAGCCTGACGCCAGGAATATGCTGAGCCACTTAATCCTTCGGATGCACCATTCCTCCTCCTGAAAAAACAGGGGATGATGTTTAATCAGCCCCACCAGGAACTCTGACATCCTCAGGCAAGGACATGGAGGGGCTGGAGAGTGTCCAGGGAAGGGAACGGAGCTGGGGAAGGGGCTGGAGCCCCAGGTGGGGCTGCGGGAGCTGGGAAAGGGGCTCAGCCTGGAGAAAAGGAGTCTCAGAGGGGACCTTGTGGCTCTGCACAACTCCCTGACAGGAGGGGACAGCCAGGGGTTTCAGGTTCTGCTCCCAGGGGACGGGGACAGGAGGAGAGGGAACGGCCTCAGGCTGGGCCAGGGGAGGTTTCAATGGGATATTAGGGAAAAACTCTTCACAGGAAGGGTTGTCCAGCCCTGGCCCAGCTGCCCAGGGCAGTGATGGAGTCCCCATCCCTGGAGGGATTTAAAAGCCCTGTGGATGTGGCACTTGGGGATGTGGGTTTGTGGTGGCCTTGGCAGTGCTGGGTTGATGGATGGACTCGATGATCCAAGAGGGCTTTTCCAACCTTAGCGATTCTGTGATTCCGTGAGGGGATTGTAAGTGCAAAGAACCACTGTGGGTGCTGCAGGGTGAGGTAAAGCCCAACAAAGAGCTGCACTCTCAAGGAAATGACAGATAAGGTGAAGCTCCAGGACAAATCACAAGAGAATTTTTATGAATGAAGATCACAGTTGAGTGGAAATGTTTGGATAACAGGGGAATTGGACCAGCTGACCTGTAAAAGTTCTCCCTTCCCACCTCAATTATTTTCCAATTCTATGACAGATTCTGAGATGGACTCTCCCTGCCCCTTCCCTGGCTGTGGGCTGAGGGGGAACACGTGGTGGGAGCCACCAACCTGGGGGAAGAGCACGTACTGAAAACCCTTTCCTGGTTGAATAGGCTTGCAGAATGTCAACCAATTTCCCCAGCAGCCAGGACCTTTTGGGCTCATTCTACATCCTTTTATTGCCGTTGCCATAGTGAAAGACACTGATTCACCTTTGTGGGAAACTTAATAAAAATCAGTCCATGGATCATTAGAAATGCTTGTGGTGAATTTTAGAGAAGGGCTTTTCACAATCTGCTAATCCATTGGTGGCTGAAGAGTTGGTTATCCCATTCTCTTGTGTGGGATCTTTACAGGGCACGGAGTTGCTGCACTGGCTTTGACTGCAGTTGTCTGGAAATAGGCAAAAAAAAAAAAAAAAGGCTCACAGCTACTGTGTGGTTTAATTTAAATGCCAAAATTACCTTGGGGGTGGCTGTTTGCTCTTCAGAGAATGGAGCTGCCTGGGAAACTCCAGCAAAGCACTGAGAACACTAAACGGGGCTGGCATTAGTCAGGAATTGTCATTTAGGGGCTGAATTAGAGGGGCAGTTCCACAGACACCGAGGATGCGTTTGGGCTGTTGGGCGAATTAACAGGGTGGCAGACTGTGCAGAGCCAGATTTCGGGTGACAGCCAGGACCATTCCACCCGGGCTACAAAGACAAAACACACTCAGCTACCCCTGCAAGAGCTGCTTTTGGTTCGGAGGTGTGTGGGTGCTGATTGTAAATCAAGCCTTGTTTCCCGGTGTTCTCTGGAAGGGCAGGAGGCAGGCAAGGGGCACACACAGACCAGTGTGAGCACCGGGATGTTTACTCAGGAGGCTTTTCCTGGTGTTCAGGAACATTCCCGCAGTCCCGGTTTTGCTCACAAACCGAACTTTTCTCACATCCAAACTCACCCAGCGGCTCCACCACCCGCAGCCGGGCTCCGATCCCTGCTCAGAGGCTTTTCCTGCCCCCACAAAACCCCGAACCCAAACCGTGGCAGGGGATGCCCTTGGCACGGGCTGGCTGAGCTGCGGCCAGCCCCGGCCCTCGGCGGGGATCCCTGCATTGTGCCGGGGATGGATTGTGGGCACGGATTGTGCTCTCAATGGGATTATCCCGGGGAAGGGGCGAAAGGCTGTGGGAAAACCTGCCTGTGTCATATTTCCCCCCACCCCGCCCCGTCGCCTGTCGCAGCTGAACGCCGCCGCCCTGCCCACAATGGGGTTAAAAAAAGTTAAGGGAGACTGTGGTGGCGGCTCGATTTTTTGAGTTATGTATTCATGGATGTGCATAATAGCCTTTCAGATGGGGTATTGTTGTTCGAGGCACGATCTGGGAACTGCGGGAGGGGGCGGCTTGCGGGGAGAGAGGGATGGAGAAGCACAGAGGGTGGAAAACGTGGAAAACTTAAGACTTAATCAAAGGAGAGTGACAAATTGTATGAAATGAGATTTTTTTTTTCTCCACTGCTTACGCTGTGCCTACGGGACAAGTTTTCACTCGGGAATGCTGACCCCTCTCCCAGGCTGATAACATTTATGTTTTCTCTCCTGGCTGAGCTCTGGGAGCCCAGGGAGGGAATGCAGCCAAGCCGTAAATGCAGATCCCTGCTCTGCTCATCCCTGCTGGACCAGGAACTTCTGCATTTTCCTGTCTCTGGCACACGTGAGATGAGCAATGGGACCTTCCCTGGTTTGCTTAATGCAAGGCTGCAGCCATCGGACATCCAGGAACGGAAGAGATTTTTGGAAAGGGATGAGGATGGGAAGCAGCCAAGGGAACAAGGTCATTGTCCAGTTTTAGGGGAGCCCCAGTACAGACTTCCCAGTGCAGCCTTAATAACACAATCACCTTTTACCCACAGCTGGAAGAGGAGGCCAGTGATGGGCAGGAGCAGTGAGAGGAACCCTCTTTCTTGCTTCCTTAATGGACACAACACAGCACTGTGCTCCACACACATTTTCTTCTGAGCAAAAATGATTTTTTCTATTATTTACATCCCCCCCCATCCCGTCCCGATTATGTAGGAAATATAGCAGAAAAAAATTTTTTCTCCACCGAAGAGTCCATTCCAAAATGCAAGAGACTCTAATCATGATGTTGATGCCTTAAGCTTTACCTTTCATATTTTCAGATTCTGTGCTGCCTAGAGATGTAGTGCAAGCCTCATATTAAAAGTGCCAGCCAGCTCTCTTCACAGAGTAGGGAGACAAAACAAATCCTTCTCCTGCTGGAGACCAAAGACAACTCTCAGGCCCAAAAGCACAAACAAGGGTGGGCTGAAGGAGGGAACAAGAAGGATGGGACCTCACAAACTGGAGCTGGAATTGGACAATTAAACCCCAATATGCAAATGGACCAAAACTTATAAAAATGTAAGATCTTGTGACTGATCAGCCATTTTGTGACCATTTTGGGTCCACCTTGGGTGCAGCCTTGGCCAGGCTCTTGTCCTGCCCAAGGTGTGTCCTAAAGGCCTTTCAAAAAATCCCTGCTTTATTCTCTGAGCTCTGTCCAGTCTCTGTTTCAGGTCAGCCTTCCCAAAGCATCACTGTAGTAGACCCTCCTCAAAGCCTTCAAGACCCTTGTTCAGCGTGCCTAATGTGCTCCTCGACTGGGAGAACACATCCCCTTTATTCCACAGCGCTGGAAAAGTGAAGAATTTCCTTTCTGCTCCAAGTGGATGTACAATCTGCGGGAATGTGCCCAAATAAACTCGCTGATTTGGCACGGCCAGCATAAAATTCATTAGTAAAACATACATTATAATGTCCCCAATCAGCTCGATGTGGCCTGTGCTGCTGCTGCTGAACAAACGTGCACATTGTCAGCTGTGACAGCCTCTGGAATTTGGCCCAAAGCTGCAGTGCCTTAAAGCACAGGGATTTTCCATAGCATCTATTTTTAGTAATTATATAGAGCCTGCTTAGAGTAATACCTGGACTCCTCTTGATGTTCAATGTATTTATTCTCCCTGTGAGGTCGGCAGGAATGAACACAAGCCAGTTCAGCCGTGCTGTGGCTCTTTTTTCTGCTGAATAGCTGGAAACTGGGGAGGTTTGTGCCTCTTTACAGGGGAGGCCCAGCCACAAAGCACAACAAGCTCGAGGCCTTTTAATGAATTAAGTGCAATAAAAAGGTATTTCCAGAAATGTCAGGTGGCCACCTGCTATTGGTAGAGTGTGGACAATATGTTTTTCTCACTTCCTGCATTTTCTTGTCATTTTGTATGTAAAATACAACGTTTATGTAGATGTAAACACGGTCCATTTTGCATGACGACGCTGTTTTCACTTCCCAGAACTTAAGAGCCAAGGCAGGAGATGCACTTGCTTCAAGTGAGTTATAAAGGGACTTTTTGGGAGTGGGTTGAAGGTGATTTCTTTGGTTGTTCTTTATTCTCTCCTGGAGAACTGGCTGTGCTGGGCTGTTTGCTGGGTGGGCCTCGCTCCCATCGTGTAGCTCCACTCCCCACGGAGCTGCAGCTCACTCTGTGTCTTCTGACTCCTTCCTTCTGTGCCATCTGGGCTGGGTTTTTCTCTCCTGCCATCTTTTGGCCAGCCCTGACTGTTTTTTGTACCTGTCCCTCGTGACTCACGTTCCAGCTGCTTCCCCTGTGCCGTGGAGTGCATGAACAGGCTCCGTCCCAACAAACAGGTTTTTCCTGGGGCTGCGTTTTTCAAAGCTGCCCAGACTCGTCCTCCTGTCGTCTGCGGAGCCTTTTGCACATCCACTTTCTGCTTCTTACGTGCCTGACCAGCAGGCAAATCCTCTGGCTGCCCTCAGGTTGGAGTGTCAGCTCTCTCAGCTGCTGACCTTGCTGTAAAATCCCCTCAAATGACACCTGGGCTTGTGGGGCTGCTCCCTCCTCATGTGTCTCATGGCACTCAGTGAATTTTGGCCTGTTCCAGAGTATGTTTTACTGTTTTATTGTTCAGTGAGAAGTGCTGTTGGGCTGTCTGGATCCTCCCTGAGATGTGCAGATATGGGAATAGGTGGCCAGTCCCTGGCTGTTTGCATGGCAGCCTCTCCCTGCTCTCCCAGCCTCTGGAAAAAGCTCCCTGAGCACATCCCTGTTTTCCTCCTCTGCTCCCACAGCCTTGGAGATCTGTCTCCTGTTTGCTTTGGCCGCATCCCACGTGTTTTCTTCACTGGGGAGCAGCCTGTCTCTCCCTGCTGGGGCTTCCCCCTCCTTTCCTTGCCCCCAGCAGAGTCTGTGGCTGCCTTTGCTCTGCCCTGGAGCTGCTGTTCAGGGCTGTTCCCCTGGAACTGCTGGTGCCAGTGAGCTCAGTGTGAGTCCCCTGCAGGGCAGGCACCTCCAGGGTCTCTGTGCCTGCTCAGCTCTGCCCAGCAGAGTCCCCTCTCCCCTCAGTGCTGGTTTCACCATGAAATGATGCTCCAAGGGCTGGAACCCCTCTGCTCTGGGAGAGCTGAGGGTGCTCACCTGGAGAAGGCTCCAGGGAGAGCTCAGAGCCCCTTCCAGGGCCTAAAGGGGCTCCAAGAGAGCTGGAGAGGGACTGGGGACAAGAGATGGAATGATAGGACACAGGGAATTGCTTCAATCTGCCAAAAGTTAGATGGGATATTGGGAAGGAATTGTTCCCTAGCAGGGTGGGCAGGCCCTGGCACAGGGTGCCCAGAGAAGCTGTGGCTGCCCCTGGATCCCTGGAATGTCCAAGGCCAGGTTGGACACTGGGGCTTGGAGCAGCCTGCGACAGTGGAAGGTGTCCCTGCCCATGGCAGGGCTTGGAACTGGGTGGGTTTTAAGGTCCCTCCCAACCCAAACCAGTTTATAATTCGTTCTATGAAATGGCTCTGACAATGGCTCTATGAAAAGGTCCTTCACCAGACCTTTTCTCCAACTCTGGGCATTTCTACTGGAATATGAGGCTCATGGTCCACCTGTGTCCATCCCACCAACCTCCACCCCAGCTCCCCACACTTTGCTCCCACTGATGGCAGCTGGCACTCACTCCTGCTGTCCCCCCCAGCTGCCACTGCCGTGCAGAGCCTTTGCTCTCAGCCTGGGACAGTTTCTCTTAAAAATGTCCTCTGTTGAAGACACTTTGTTCCCGTGTCCTACAAATGCTCTCTCCCCTGTCTGGCAAAGTGTTTTGTCTTCCAAATTAAACAAAGAGCCCCAGTGTGTTTTTCTCTGCAGTGTGAGTATGCCTCCCTTCCTTTTCTTCCTGATTTTTCTGTAGGATGTGTGAAAAGAGTGAAACCTCTACAGCTCCTTTCTGTTTGAGATTGTACACTTTTATTAGGCATTCTAGAGCTCGTTAATCCTGGCAGTAGCACATCATCCACTTCTTTTTTCTTTTCCCTCATGAGATAGAAAGAAATTTTACTTTCCTTTTCTCCTCTTTATTTCTCTCCTGGTAAGCTGTGAAGTCGGACTCCATTCTTGCTTCCATTGCTTGCACAAGTGTTTTCACTCAGGAAACTCCAGTGCCTTGGCAGTCTGAGTCCACGTGGCTGGGCCCAAACTTGTTTTCTTTATGAGATGGAATAGTTAGAGCCTTTGCTATCCTTGTGTGTCTGTGACCCCTCAGGTGTGGGAGGGAAGTCCACGTTCATAGACCACATGCTGGCTCACAGGAGAACCAGGGCTCCAACACACCATCCAACCTCCCTGTGTCAGCAGGGATTTGGGAACAAGCTCCATCATTCCAGAGGGATGTCCTGTCCCATCATTCCAGAGGGTTGTCCTGCTCCATCATTCCAGAGGGATGTCCTGTTCCATCAATCTAGAGAGATGTCCTGCTCCATCATTCCAGAGGGATGTCCTGCTCCATCATTCCAGAGGGATGTCCTGCTCCATCATTCCAGAGGGATGTCCTGCTCCATCAGCCCCATGGGATGTCCTGCTCCATCATTCCAGAGGGATGTCCTGCTCCATCATTCCAGAGGGTTGTCCTGCTGCATCATTCCAGAGGGATGTCCTGCTCCATCAGCCCTGTGGGTTGTCCTGCTCCATCATTCCAGAGGGATGTCCTGCTCCAGCCAGTGTGACCACGAGCAGCAGCTGAGGATTTTGGCCACTCTGTGGCCAACTCGCCCACGGGAGATCCTCCATCTCCCTCAAGGGCAGGGGCTCTGCTGTACCAGAGCCTTGTGCAGCACCCTGTGGGGACAGGCTCAGCTGTGGCCCTCAGGTGACGCTCTGAGCCAACAACTACAACACCTGTACCCAGGTAGAGCAGCCTAAGTGATGCCGGGGTGAATCCTCACTGCTCATTCCCACTCCAGGTGTTAATGACAGATTATGAGGCATTGTGATCTTCAAGGATTGGTTTGAATGATTCCCCTTCATTTTCCTTCTATGGACAAACCCCCTGATCCCCCCGAGATCCCAATCAGCCTGAACAAAGAGTTCCAGGTTTTCTGGAAAACCCTTAGGATTTACTGCTGTGAGATGATTAACATTCTTGAGGTAATTTTAAATTAAATGAAGGAAACCCGCAGCATCGAACTGTAGCATTTCCAAGTAATTTTGGTAATGGAATATCATGTCTAGATGTCTGTGACATGTTTGATTTCTTTTAGGCTGGGTTTCTAATTTTATTTAACCAGTGCATGAAGCCTTACAGTCAGAGGCCTGAGATGTGCACTTTTGGAAAATCACGAATACCTCCTTGGCAATACTTGAGAGGAAAAATTTAGGTAGGTTCTAGGGCATAGGCCAACAATCTTGTCACTTTGGATGTAGAAAATGAGGTCATAAAGAATTATTTTTCTGCTGTTTTAAACAGAGTGATGGATAAAATGTTATGCGGGATAGCAAGCTGGTTTTGTAATCTGTATTTCCTGTTTATTGACTGTTGAACCACTCGTAAGTGATTTAGGGGAAGAAAGGAAATATGAAATGGGGAAAATATGTTAATGGGAATAATATGTAAAAATGCTGGATTTGCAGTGATTTTTCTAGGCACTGTTCTCATGGACAATGTGCTTCACTTGAATGTCATGGTACATACATGAAATTATTGAATGCTACATTTCTGGTATGCAACAGCATATGAATCAAGTAGTCTGATTGCATTGATTTTAATTTAGCTTGTGCTGCTCCTGAATGACAGTCCTAACATAAATTTTGCATTGCAACTGCTTTGGAAAGTTGTACTTGATTGCTCCTGACTGAAAAAAAAAACCCTGGGATGCATTGGAAAAGCAATGCTTCAAAAAAAAGGGTTCCTTTTCCCAAGGGGTCATAAAGAATTTATTGTAGCAAAATGCCACATGGGATTTTATTCAAATTAATAGGTCAGAAAGCAAGAATATGTTGTCTTTGTGAAGCAAAGTTTTGGGGTTTTTTTCACACAGTTACACACTTGCATTTCTTCGTGCTCCTGGGTCTGGTATGTAAGGAGTGCAGAGGCTTCTTAAGGGTCTGCTTTAAAATGGCATGTTGAGGGTTAATGTATAAACCCACTGGGGTCCAGATAAGACTCCGGGGATCTTCAATAATGGAGAAAATGAGGTGGACAGGAAAAGTAAACACTTGCTCCTATAAGAGTGCTAATGTACCTTTAAAAGCTCAAACTCTGCAATCCTCATAGAATTGAACAAATGGTCTTTTTCTTTTTTTCTTTCTTTCTTTTTTTTTTCTCCCCTGCTAAGTGAATTGGCTTTTTCTACATAAGCAGCTTTGCTTGGTGTTGACTCAAAGCCACCTCAGGGGTTTGGCACCTGAGATTGTCCCCTTGGAGCTGCCCTGGGTCTCGATGGACACTCGAAGGGCAGCTCTGCTCCAGGAGAGCAGGATGGGCTGGACCTGTGTCCTCTGCCACCCCACGGCTCCATTTTCCTCAACCTCCACAGCTATCCTGTCCCACAGTCACCAGCTTAAAATGACTTTAACGAGTTCTCAACAGTTACCTGATTCCCAGGGGTGTTTTTTGTAATTGTTTTTCCTCAGTTCCTGCCCCGTGAGGATGCTTTCACTGCAGTGAGGGGATTGTCACAGCCTGGTTTTCTGTCCTGACTTGTAAACAGATTCAGGTGGTTTTTTTTAAAGCCAACAGTGCAGATGGAGACAGCTTTTAAACCAAAAAAATGAAGTTAACAGGACACCTCATGAGCCGAGCGGTGAGAACTGACTTTGTTAGAGAAATGTTTTAGAAAGGAGAGCTGCAGCATCGAGTGGCATTCAGTGCATCACTTAACTTTGTATGCCTGGGCAGCTGGGACTGTGTGGATCTGACTGCAAATCTGATCCTACCCTGAGACACATTCACACTCATCCTCACGGCTCAGGCAGGATCTGGGAAAGCAAGCAGCGGTTGGAAATGAACGGGATTTACACTCCTAAATCAGTCAGACACTTAAAATACCTTTGTTTTGCTTTTTCTTTCTTTGTTTTTCAAATCAGGCCAAAATCAGGTCACCTCACCTGTCCAATTTTTCCTCCCAAAGGCTGTGCTTATCCTAAGCCTGAATTTGGCCTCTTTGTAGCCAGCATAATCCTGACTTTTATATTACAACTTCCCACCTAAGCCCTCACCTGCCCTGCGATGCCACATCACACATGGGCTTGAAAAGTAACTTATAAGAGCACGTTGTGGAAGCTGGCTGACAATCCTATGCATTCCCCTCCTCATTTTCCTTTCTCCATTCCCCCTCATTTCCCCCCACCCATTCCTTTCATTTAATGTGGAATTTGGCCCTACATCTTCCTCAAACACCATCCCGTAAACCTCTGCGGTATTTCAGAAAGCATCGGGATTTGCTAACACTCCTCTAATCCTTTGTATTCCAGCGTTTGGAGGGGTGGGAAGGATCACAGGTAGTTTGTTTTCTGCTTGGAAATGTTANAAAAAAAAAAAAAAAAAAAGAAAAAAGAAAGAGTGAATTTTAGAGCGAACGTGTTTTTCAGTTAATTGAAGACATTGTTTCAGGGTATGTTCTTAACCGCTGCTTTAAAAGTAAGCCAAAACCTGTCGGAACGGCAATTGAATAACGCAGAGCAGCGAGAGAGCTGCTGGATAGAAATAATAGTTTAATCAGACCCGATGGCCACGCAGAACTGCCCGAATTCCCCTTGGGACTTTTCATCTGGCGCAGCCACCTCCCCGAATCCCCTCAGATATATTATTTGCAAACTTAATCAGCAGCAACAGGTTTTTTTCTCATGACCTGCGGTGCAGCCTCCCCCCCCTGAACGGGCTCTTGTGCCGGGGCATCACAAAGGGCCGGGGGCTGCACTTCTGCCCCTCTGCATTTCACACTGGTGCCTGGAAATGCCACCGCACATCCCCGCTTTCAAGCCACACCGAATGCCTCTCGGGTTTTTTCCCTCCTCTATTCATGGGGGATTTAATTGCCCCGCACATCAAAAGCGGGATATCCCACAATTACCGTCCTCGGGATTCGTGCCAAGGGATCCAGGCACCCGCAGGAGAATGGAAGTGTCCGAATGCGGGCCACAGGAGACAGGGGGAAAAAAGGAAAAAAAGGAAACTGGCATGGAGAAGCAGGTGTTGAAGCACTTTTCTTTTCTTTTTTTCCTTTTTTTCTCTCCCTTTTTTTTTTAAATGGGTTTTTTGGGGGGTTTTTCCTTCTCTGCACCTCCACCCACGAATGATCTGCAGGATCTTCCCTGCCCTGGGAGCAGGGTGCTTTTCAGGAGCAGGAAAGGCAGATACACACAACTGCCTCTGACACGGGGTTCGTGCCCTCCCATCCCCAGGAAAATGGGTGATTTTTAAGGCCCTTCCCAAACAAACTGTTTAGTGATGTTCTGCACATCGTGCACAAAACGTGCTTTTAGCAGGGTTTTATGCGAGGTGCTAGATGCCTGTTCCCTAAAAATACAGCTTCTCTCCACCCCCTGCAGCTTCTGCTCTTTGCCAGTAATAAAGAATTGCTTGATGAACAAATCAGGTCAAATCCAAACCATGTCAAGAACTGGGGTTTTGGGGAAAAACTTCTGTGAAAAAATTGCTGTAGCTCTGTTGAGTACAATCTCACCAACAAGTAAACTTGACTTTTTTTCATCAAAAGGCAGCAATGCTACCCACCCTGAAAATCCAAACTCTCAAAATTCTGTTGTTTCTTCCTCTTCACCCCCTTTTCTGCCTGGATTTCTTTTGTTCTTGTTTTACACACTTACTATATGAACACACACCTACCAGGCTCTGTTTTGTTTGTTTCTGATAAGGTTTTTCTACTGAAAAAAAAAAAAGGTGACTGCATTCCTGTAGTATGAGAAGCTCCCAGGGTGTTTGCAAAGACTTTTCCCTTCCAGCTTGGCTGCAATGGAGATCTCAGACAGAAATGCTGATTTAAAAAGTTTGGCATTTCATGGAGGAGTCAGGGAACTTTTTAGGCTGATTATAGAGATATGTCTTCAAAGGAAATTAGGAATTCAGAGAAGACTTCACTGGGGCTGCACATCAAGGTGAAGAATGCATTTGAATTAGTAAATGATGAGGAAATTATTCAAACTCCCTAGAGGTCGCCTAGATAGGACAGTCTGGGGGAATAAAAAAAAATGACAGTGACTTGAAACCTTTCCAGAGAGACTTCCAGACATGAAAATTGACTTCTGCTCACATCCTGCATCCAAACCCTGTCCAGGATGCCTTGGAAATGTTTTGCCTGGAGGATGCCACCAACTCTCCAGGGAACTGGCAAAGAGCAGGGGTAGCTGTGTAGATCCAAAAAGTGATAACTTGCACCATGGTATGGCTGGGGCTCCCAGAAATTTTAGGTCAGCCCAAGTAAGTCTCAGTTTTGACTCTGCCCCTTCTTTAATTTCATTATTCCTCTCACCCAGCCTTGCTGTGCCACAACAGCTCTGAGCTACAGCCTCTCTGAGCAACAGTTCCTGAGTTTCTTTTGGGTGTGTGGATAAAAAAAAAAGCCCGTGCACAAGCTGCATCTTCAGGCTGCAATCCTGGAAGTCCTTAATCGTGTTAAATGCATGAATAGTGTCCTTGAGGGAAATGCTTCTGTTTCTGTGCTGCAGGTTAAGCCCAGGCACAAAGATATTCAGTATCAGGGCTCCTGGTGATTTTCTCGTACACATATGCCAGCGTGGCAATTTCAAGTGGCTGTCTGTAAACTGAAAGATTAAAAGTGAAGAAAATGGGGAGAGACAGGAGTGTTTTCAAGTTTCCCTCAGATGGAGGAAGGCACGAGGAGACAGGACTTTTGTCAAGGCTGTTTAAGCAGCCGGAAAAAATGCCATTTGTCAGAGATTTTCGATAGTCTAGTCTAGACAAGACGAGTGCCTGCTTCCAAATCCTGACAAATTAACCTGTGCTGCAACTTGGAAATATAATTCAGATCCTGACAGAGATTTCTGTCATAAGTACACGCACATATGCAGTAGCATAGGCACCCACAGAGGGAAAATTCCATTTGTTTTACCTTTTGGGTTTGTCCTCACGGTTTATAAGGCGACTGTCAGTCACTAGGGCCACAAACGTAGCAGGATGTTTGCAAATGCCCAATTCAGGCTAGTGAAAAGCCTCTTTTCCCCCCTTGGCACTAGCTAAAAAACCCACCAGCTGTCACTCAGGGCTGGATTGCAGGGGTGAGCTGGGGCAGTTCACTGGGCTGTGTGAACAGGCAAGTGCAGTGGAGATCATCTTCATAAAGGTGATCAAAGTCAAATTTAAATAATCTTCCTGGGGTTTTTTGGTATTTTTTTCCTTGCTACTTTTGCACGTTGGATGCCCCTGCCCCTTGTCCCCCCTCCTCTTGATCAGGAGAGTGTGAGGGACACTCTGATGCTGCAGAAGGCTCTACTTCACTGGGATACAAGCCTGGCTGCCCAAACCCTCCTACCAATACATCATAACTTGTCAGATCATCAGCATCCAATGCCTGCAATAAAGAACCTGATCCCATTTGCCTCTGAGCATACGAATCCTCTGTTTATTGTCTCAGAAAAAAGACTTGCACTCTTTTATAGCTGTAATAAAGCAGAGTTTCATTGTCTGCAAGGGGTAATAACCCTTCCTTCTACCTGTGGCTGAGAAGATTTGGATTTTCAGCTCCAGCATTCCCTGTTGCTGTCTCTCAAAGTGTTGTGAGCTGTTCCATTAAAAGCTCTTCCCCTGCTTTCGCCCAGATTTTCCCTGCTAAGGTTGCTCCTCTTTATTGGTCTTTGCACTTCCAGCATCTGGGAGCAGCGTACGGAGCAGATGTTCCTGTAATTTATTTATATTTAGGGAAAGCCTGGTGTAGGTTGTGCAGGGCTGAATTCCCCTCTGCTTGGCTGTTTCCCTGATGTGTCAGCACAGTGTTTTCAGAGCTTTAGTGTTTCCTGTAGTAAAGGCTTGATTCACTGTTGTGTCATGCCACGAATCCCCTGGTAGCCCCTGAAATGGTATTTTTAGTTTCAGACAAGGGTTCTGATGCTCTGCAAGGCTCAGAAAACTCCTATTCCTCTTTCCCTAAACACCTCTTTATATCTTTGTATTTTGGACCTTTTTCTGCTCATGGGAGACCAAGGTCAATACTCTTCAAAATAAAATTGGATGGCATAATTACTGTTCCGGCTCAGTTAAGAGCTTGAATGTTTCCATATTAATGTCTGTCATTCTCTCCTTTTGAATGACAGTGCTTCTGACTGGGAGCTGCCAAGAACAGTTTGAACATTAAAGATGCATGAGTAAAAACACTGTATTTTGTTAAGCCAGTCCATTTGAATGCCTTAGAAATATGTGTTCATATCACATCAAAACTGCCAGCAATGGCAGGGCTTTTCCTTTGCAGAAAGGGGGCCTTGTAAATGGTTGTATTCATTGGAGTTAAAATTAGCTTTCTGTGGTGTTGACTTGCAGCCAGCTTTTCCCACAGGGCAATTTATTTAAGGAAAAAAATAAGCCTTAAAATAGTAATGTACATATGACATATTCTGTGAACTCGGGAGTCCATTTGGACTGAAGCTTTCTTTGTATTTCTTTCATCCGTGGTGCCTTAAAGAAACAGCATGGCAGTCAACAAATGTCCCTTGAAAATGCAGGGAAATGCAGGGAAAATGCAACATTTCCCTCCAATTTGAGCTCCTATAGGTGTCTTCTATAGGTGTTTTCTATAGAGAAAAGGAATTAAATTCTTCCTTGAACCATTATCTGGGAGAGTTTGCCCAGTACTTGGACCATGAAGGTACTCTTTGTTCTCTCCCTGCATTGCTTGGATTTTAAAATTAAAACAGGATTCAGATGGAGGTCACTGTATTATTTATTTTTTTTTTTAAGAGAAAATAGTAAAGTCTGTGAATTGGTCAGAACTTTTGTGCATCGCTAAGCAAGCGAGCTGGAATTTGTGTTGCACACTGTGGCATCCTGGTTTGGTCCCCTCCAGGGACAGAAGTGCCATGTCCCCATGGAACTGTCTGCTTGGGTAACAACGAGTTTTCTTCCTGCCTTTTGGCCAGGGTAAGAAATAAATCTTGGCCTTTGTCCCAGGAAGGCATCATTCACTTCCTCCTCTCTCCTCTGCTCTCTCCTGGCACAGCTCCACAGTGTCCTGGAGTTTGGGCTCAGCAACACGGGGTCTGCCATAAGGAGTCAGTGTGAAACCTCTGATGGAAAACAAAGCTGCCCTGGTTCAATTAAATATAGGGAGGGAGAGGTGGTGTTGAAATTCCTTTCACAGGGAATTAGGATCCACTAACTGAGTCCTCTACCCTCTTGGCCAAGGGGTCCTTCATGCAGGTCACAGGTGGACGCTTATTTTGATTTCTCTTGTAAAGGTCTTGTGGGTATTGATGGAAAAAGTGACTTATGGTTCAGGTGCTATTTTCATATGGATGATTTGTCCATCCAACTGAGCACTTTGAGGGGTTGAAATACCAATTCTTGTATCTTTTGGCAGTATCTGCTTAGTGCAAAATTTATTATCCTCAAAAGCTTTCTGCTCGCTATCAGTCCCAGATGGTGTTGCTGTACCTGCAAAGCAATTACAAGTAAAAGGAGCCTCCACACATGCACATTTTGTTATTTGATTTTGTGAGGAGTAAAATGTATCAAATAAGGTTAGGTCTCAACTCTTGTGGGCTTTTTTTGGTTTCTGCTCACATCCTTGTCCGATTCCCTGCTACAGCAGGTTTCCCTGAGCAAAGTGCAGCCAAGGTGGAGCCTTAAAGATGATCATAAATCAACCCACATACAATAGCTCTGCTTCTGACACCTCCTGTAAGCCCCTTGTGAATTCCACTGGGTTAATTTGCAACGTACCATAGCTTAAAAACCCAAAATCCGCGTTTGGAGGGCAACCTTACTCAAGAGTTATTCACAAAGATCAGTCACCCAGAAAAAAAACACACATCAAAGGAAAATCTTTACACGGGACCTATGTTAGTATCAATTATAAAGTGAATGCACGATGCTTTTTTTCATCAACGAAACTTCATGAACTTTGTGAGGGCATGGGAAGGCAGCACAAGCAACTGCAGTGCCAAATCTCCTTCCAGGAATGGTGGTGATCATGAGGTTACAGCAATAGATGTCTTCTGACCTCTGGTCTCCCTTTGGCTCAGCAGAAATACCTTCAATTCTCTACGTCCCACCTCTTTATATTTTATTAGCATCCTATTAAAGGGAGCCAAGAAGTGTGAGACACAGCATGTTTTGTTTCTCAGCGTGCAAACCCCACCTTATCGAAGAGATTGATGTTTATCTGGTGGACTACACCTAAATCCTGTTTGTTTTATTTGAGGCTTCAGCAGCTCAAGAGCCTCTAAAGCCAAGTAGCTAAGGAGGAGCACAGATTGCCTGTATGAGGGTGTACAGAAGAAGTAGGATCAGCAAATGAAGAAGCAATGGGTGTTCCCTACAAAGCTACTGAAACCTGTGATTGTTTTGTCCTGCCAGGTTTTGCCTAGGTTTCGAAGGGTTTGCTCCAGAAAATGAACTTCTCTACTTCTCATGAAATTCAATTAATGGCAGTGAATAAATATGAATCCGTGACTAAAGCTTGGTCCACTCCTTTATTTTTAAAGCTTTGTCTATGGCAAGGTCTCTGCCTCTTGAGTAGAGAAAACCAACCACTCTGCCTGGTTTTTTTTTTTCATTTTTTCCTGCAGGGTATGACAGCTAAACTAACATTTCTGCCTGCCAGCATCTCTTGGAGCGTGAAATGAATCGAGGGCAAGAAAGAATAGCAGAAAGTCTGAAAAGCAAGATTTTTAGGTGTGTAGAAAGACCTGTTTCTGTTTGCCTTTGCTCAAGGCTCATGGGGAGGGCCCTGAAACCTCCCCTTTCCCTGTTTGCTTTGGCACGTTTAGCAGGAAGGTTGTGGAGCATCTCCCACCAGGCTTGGACTCCCTCTGGGCTGGGGGGGCTCAGAGGGAGAAAATTTGGACATGCTGAGGGTTAAGCTTGGATTTAGCCAGCCGGTTGAGTTTTAATTTATTATTTTTTTCACGAATTGGTTGAAGAAAATGGGGTTTGATCAGCTCCTCGGGCCAGGGCTGGATGTCAGCCTGGCGGGGTGGGAGCAGGGCTGGAGCCTGCGTGGCGGCCGTGTCTCCTCTCCTGGCACTTCCAGCAGAGTCAGAAAAGCCTTTCCCTCGCACACACAACCCCCTGCCTCCCCGGTGCCAGTAAAAATAAGAGAACTGCATGGCTTGGATAGCAGACCTCCCTCAAAATAGCTCTGTGGTCATGAGCTGAGGGCAGAAATCGTTCCTTCCCCGCAGCACATGAGATAAATGGTTTGCGTGATTGCTTTTTTCCCCCTTCCCCCGTTTTTAAAAGAGGGTTCAGGATTTTGAGCGGTTTTCCTTCAAGGAAGTGCATGAGAGCTATTAAATACATATTTCTCTTGGAAATACCACCAGAGCCTTCTTTCCCTTGCGCTGCAGAAAAGAAGTATATTAAAATATTTTCGCTGAGGGGAACTTCATCGTGGTGTTTTATTGGGTTATTTTGTTCAGTCTTATCTCTATTTGTCGCTTTTAGATGAAGTGATTCCTCTGGCAACAAATAATTTCTCCTAATCACACAACTCAGCCTGGGATTTTTCCTGCTTTACTCCACAACACACTTCAGCAGATGGAGGAATAGGGAAAACTGAGGAATGCTGTTTGCTCACTCCCACTTTCTGGCGCCCGAGATTAAAGTTCTTTTTCTCACCACGAACCCCTGACCCCTTCGCTTTCTGGTAGCTCAGCATCCTCTAGATGGCCCTTAGGCACAGCTTACGTAGGATGTGTGCCGGGAGAGCAAGAATGGAGTTTCCTGCTGCGAAGGTTTTACGGATTCTGTGAGATCCCAGAGAGGTTGGGGGCAATCTGCATTACAATGCCGTGTTTGGGGCAGGGCTGCGCGCTGAGCGGGCCCACAAAAGGTAACGGAAACTAAATGTGTCAGGCATCATCTTTCTAATCCAAGGCGGGTCTGTTTAATCTCTTTCAAAAGATGTCTTAAGAACTCCCAGTGTCTTCATTGAGCGCTGGGCTTTCACTGCTGCCCCTCTGGGGGCTGGGCTGTGGGGTGCTGGGGCTCTGACTGCTCCACATCCCCCGGGCTGAGGCTTAATTAACACATAGAGGCTTCAGCCTGGGCAGGAGGGCATGGCAGTGGGGCTGGAGCAAGCGCCTGTAATCCTATAAACGGCTCCTTGAAGGGGCATGAGGAGAGAACTGGGAATTCAGGCTCTTTCTGTCTCAAACAGGAGGAAGAGAAAAGCCCCGAGATGTAACTCAGGGCAGGAAAATGCCAGCTCGTTCCAGCTTCCAAACTGCTCCACCTGGATCCTCCTGTGCTTCCAAGGCCATTCCATCTCTGCTTTGCCTCCTGCAGAGGCTCAGACCCCCATCTCTAGACTCAAAATTCAGTTTCTGCTTTCTCCCCATGCCAATGTCATTCTCCTAAGGCAGCCCTGGAAAGCTGAATGCTGTGGGAACAGTGCTCAGAATTGGTGCTGGGAGGGAAATCGGGGTTGAATATTGATAAAGCCTTATGGCCCCAAAAGCTGCAGCTCCACAGCTTCATGGAGTTTGTTGTGTTATCACGGAATCACAGGATGGTTTGGGTTGGAAAGGACCTTTTAGAGGTCACCTTGTTCCACCCCTGCCATGGGCAGGGACACCTTCAACTATCCCAGATTGCTCCAAGCCCCATCCAGCCTGGCCCTGGACGCTTCCAGGGATGGGGCAGCTTCTGTGGGCAATCTCAAGTTTTCTTAAATGTTGTGTAATGTTGGAACAAGGAGAAAAGTCTGGATTCTTGTCAGACTTAATTGCCATTAACCACATAGTAAAGTAAGAGTAATACGTCAGGAAGAAAACGGTTTAACTGAGCAAGAAAATAATGGGTGAGAAATGGAGAATTGGTACAGGCTGAGCTTTTTTGCCTGCTCGTGAAGTTTCACAATAGTAACTTTTGGCTACTTTTGGCAGCACGAAGCATGAAAGTAGAGCATCAACATAAGGACCACAGGGGCAGGTAATGGGGACATGAGTAAATCAAGCAGTCTTTCTTTTCTCAGCACTCGGAGATCATATTTATTGCAAAGTTCTGTGTGAGCTTAGGAAGAAAATAGGAATGCTTAAAGCGTTAAAAATCAGGAAAGAAGACAGCATTCAGAGAAATGCACACATCCTGCATTGAGCTCTGCCCACAGAGCTGGCTGCACTGGTTGTGACTCAGGTGAGCTACACTGTGACTGTGTAAAATGCTTTTGGCGTTGCAATGACACAAAAGAAAGGGAGAGGTAAGAAACAGCCGCAGAATCCCTTTCTTTTAATCCACCTTCCAATGTTTGGCTCAGCTGCAGAGTAACAACAAAAGAACAGTGTGTATTTATGAACCGGACACTAAAACTTGTATTTAAATGTCTGTGGAAAGAAGAAAAGCCCAACTAACACCTGTGCAACCAGTCAAGCTCTGTCTGTCCTCATTGGCACCGGGATCTTCAGATTTCCAAATTGCTGCCTGATAGCTTTGCAGCTGCTCCTGGGACAGAGGAGCCGAGCTTTTCCAGGGTATTCATCATCTCCACCACCACCACTCCGTGCACAGAAAGGGGCATTTCAGGTGGTCACAGTATGAAATGCTGGAAGGATTGCAGGGATGTCAGTCACCCTGTGAGCTTTGGTCTTCCAAAAACCCAGCTGGAGCCATAAGTTAGTTTTTAAAGTGTTGCTTGGGGTGACGCTGTGGTGGTGGATACAGCAGGAATGCACAGCTGGAAGAGACTGAAGCTGTTCCTGTCTGCACCAGCTTGTCAGTAAAGCCATATGTCAATAGCTATTTACAGATTGACATCCTGGGGCAATTCTGGATTTTATTTTGTCAATGCATTGGCACCCGTCTTCGCCACTTGAGGGCAGAGGCCCCAGGGTTTCCTAGCAGGGTTTTTAATTACCTTAATATATTCTCAGTTGATGACAGGCAACTGCAGCACACATCATATTGCCCTTCTATAGCTCCTCTGGCATTTTCTGGTGGTATTGTGTGGTTGGAGCTGGTGGAAAGGATTCAATTGCAGAACAAAACGTGAAAATACACTGAATATTTTTTTTAAAATTCCAGACTTGCATGAAAACGTAGCTATCTCTTCATTTATTTGTTTTAAATAGCTCTTTCATGTGTCGGGACAAAGGGACATTGTATTAATCGTGAAGTGTGAAATGTTTTTCTTGTTTGCTTGGGACAACAACTGGGAATACATGGATTTGCCTATTCACGCTTTATTGTTATGGCAACATTTTTTTTTCACAAAGTGTTTGAAAGCCACTGCTATGAAAGGAATAAAGTTGGCTATAAAGCTGGAGGAGTTTCATGCTTTTGTTTTAAGCTTGTGTGTGTGAGCTTTGTCAAAATTGTGAGTCTTTCATCCGTGGTGTCTGCCTGATTCAAGGGTTCTTTTCTTGTTCAAATATCCTTTAGTGAAACCCATTTGACTGAAAGGCTGTGCAAACACGAGCTGGCTAAGATAAGGGTCCTACATGAAATCTTTAACATGCTTTGTCAGCATGAGGTTTTTTCAGCTGTGGTGCCCTAGTAAATATTCCCCCCACCTCCCCAAACTAAGTTCATTTTCTTGAAGTGCATTTCTCATTTATAATTGCCGTAATTTTGCGATGGATTTATGACAATGAGCCTTTATGCCTTGGGTGAAATGTTAATCCACTCTGGATTAGAAAAATGGTGCCTTACTTCAATAGTTACTTGAAAAACAGTGCCCAAGTCCAGGCTGTGCTACTAAAACAAGCAGCACCAGAACAGCCAGGTCCCAGCCATGCCTGAGATCTATTTTCTGTGTTTCTCTTTCCTAAAGGGCCTTTCCTAACTTTAGCACCACTAAAAGGGATGGTAAGGAACCTCATCTTGTGACTTTGCTAGAGGAGGATGCATTAATAACTTAATCAAAGTAAAAAGACATGAATTTTCTTTCAAATGTGGTTGTCACATGGGAGCACATCATAGCATGGGCAGGAGCTGAGGACAGAAGGGCTCATTTAAACTCTGTCCCAGCTCTCTAACATCCAAGGGAGTTTGTGAAAAAATAGCTGTTTGTTCTGTAATAAACTATTCATAACATGCTCCACACAAACCTATTTTCTCTATCTGGTTTGGTTCTGAAATGGGTTTGCAGGAGGAAAAAGGAGCAAAACTCGTCTTTGAAAAACTCTTTGTTTCCCTGCTGTTCATTCCTGTGTTGCTGCTTTAAAGCCTGAGCTTTTCCAGCTCCTATTCATCCCTGCTCACCTTTGCTTTTCTTGGTAAAAGTCTACATTGGCACACAGCTCTTAGACAGGAAAAACGGAGACATTTTGCCACATGCCTCTGCTAAGCACAACTAATAACACCCTGGATATTTTCCACTCCACCCAAGCTGCATAATTGTTCACCGTATGAAATGAAGTTAATTCTGTGTAATGTTTTGATGAGTAATTTTAATCAGGGCTGTGAAGAAACTGCTCTCAGGTCTGGAAACGTAAGTGCTTCCTGTAGTAAACAAATCTTGTGGTTTTAGCATTTCACTTCATTTGGTTCTTCAGATGACAGAACACATTCCTTCTCTTTCCCTATGGTCTTCAAGGCTCAGGAGCAGTTTTGTAGCCCAAGTTAATTTGTTCCTCCCTTAAACCAGTTAAAGGGGAGAGAGAAAATGTGGTTCTCACCTTTTCCTTTGACAAGGGAAGTCTTGACCTTGACTTCTTTGCTTTCACCTGTTCTTCAAACAGCAAGAGTGTGATTCTGCTGTGATGCCCCTGACAATGAGCAGCTTCTTTGCAGGGTGACCACTGGACCAGTGTCCTGTTGGAAGAGCACTGGGGAAATGGGTGAGTGTGAGTGGAATTCAGCACATGGCAGCGACTGCAGGCACCTGGAGCCAAATGGATCCACCAAGGAAATCTCCGGACTTGTGGCAGGAGCTGCCAGGATGAATTTGGTCTATGGGTCTTAAACAATCTTTTTTTTTCATGTCCTAAGCTCCTGGTTGCTTTCAAGGCTCCTGAAAACACAAGGTTTGCTTCAGTCCAATCTTTGAAAGCAGAAAGAAGCTGCAAAAGGAGTGGTAAAAATACTTCTTTTGCACTATAGTGCACAAGGAGTTGTCTGTATTGGGGATGGAAGAGCCTGATCTGATTCTTGGGTTATCTCAGACAATCTGTGGCTAAAAACGCCAAGGTACTTCGAGAGTCCAGAGCGAGTAGAAAACAGAAATTCCAAACTGAAATTTTCAGTTGCTATGTATGTTATCCACAGGCACATTGAACATAGCATAATTTTTGCAAGAATATAAAAAGAAAATAAATCCCTAGGTTAGCTGGCAGTTTATTTATTACAGCAATCTTACACCTTCAGACTCCCCTTCCCTGCAGGCTCCTGTGTGCTGCCAGGCAATGGATCACCGTGGATGTATCCCGAACTTGTGTGAACACCCAACACTGGTCACAAAGGCAACTCCTGGGAGCAGATTTCCTGAGAAAATGGGAATGCTTTGAGTCAGGAATACACATTTTAAAAATGCCCTCCGATATTTCCATGTGATTCCTCGGTTTTATGAATTTTCCGTTAATAATCTTGTTTCCCCGGAATGTTTCCAGCAAGGAAGCACAAACAGGGAAGCTGTGGTCATTTTAATATAAATGTAAATAATGGTGTGATGCAGAGGATATTAACATTTAGCAGCACTCTACCATTTGCTATTGGTAAAGCACCATTTCACACTGCAGTTGGAAGTTTAAAGTAATGGTCCCATGAGCTATCCTGTCTCCCTCTTTTATTAAATTCTTTGTCATGGATTTGTCCTTTGCCAAACACATCACCTGCTCTTTCAAAACTGAGAATCTCCAGATGTTAATTTTTTACTAAAGCAGATTCAATGTTCCCCCTGAAAAATACCATGGCAAACAAAAGATGCATGCTGTTACAGAAATGACAGGCTTCTTTTCTTGGCAGGTGTTCAGCAGGCTGAGAGTGCAGGGAGTGCCTGCTGAAGTTCACGATTCCTGAAGTGCAAGAAATGTCTTTTAATTCCACACTGCAGCAAACAGAGGTGTGCAGCTTTCTCTGCTCTGCAGCATCTGTGGTGCAGGCTCTACCCTGATGAGGGCAATGGGTGAGAATCCATCCTGCCCCTCTCTATAGACAGTTCTAGAAAATATTGCATTAAATTTCCTGAAGCCTTGAGCATATTTCAGCCTTCATTTGCTAAGGAAGCTTTAAAGGACTTCAGCTTAAAGCACTTCTCTGTAGCAATCATTGTTCCCATTTGAGCAGCATCTGCCACGTGGTGATGCCCTGGCTGTTGCATCCCCCTCCATTTAGGAGGAAGAATTCCACTGCTCCTCTTTTACAGAGAAGACCTGAAAAGCAGAATTTAATGCCTTGTGCAGTGTCTCAATGGGGCAGAGATGAATTCTGAACTTTGGTCTTACCAGACCCTCACCAGCATCATGATTCCTTTCCCTTGTTCCAAAGGTTTCCAAATGGACAGCATCATCCTGAGAGTGTGCAGTTGCTTCTGCTTGGCCCAGGAAATGTTCCTGCCTGCTTGGGGAAGGTTTCCCAAAGGATTGTTGCCCGTGCAGTGCTGGTAGGGATTTCTGTCACATCCAAAGCACCTGTCAAATGCTCACCAGGAGAACTTGGGATATGGAGATTGCAAAAAGAGTCTGAAAGGGAACCCAAGGCATGACCGCTGCCAAGGTGACTTGTGTGTACAACATGTATTTAACAGAAGCATAAAATATTGATTTTTCTGTGGCCTGGATGATTTCACAAATCATTTTGGCACTGCATTTTGTTCCCTAAGCTGTTTAAGGAGACACTGCATATCCATGTAAAAAGCCTCATAGCTCAGCTCTCCTTGTCCTTCACTGCAGAAGCACACCTGAGTTGTAGCCACCTCCTCTCACAAGCATTGTCCAATACTGCCCTTCCCTGGGTGTTAACCTGATTTATTTGTTGCTCCTTGAAAGACTGGTTTCTTCATTCAGCCTATGTCTTTTATCACCAGGTTTCTCCTTGGCTCTGTTGATAACACAGTTACAGCAAATCAGAGGATTTGATAATATTTTAATATATCGAGTTTTTAAACATTAAATATCTCAGCTCCCATTTGCTGCAGACAGAGCAGGTTTTGATTCTGGCCACATTGAGGGGTTTAATGTTTGGTGAACATTTGGGATGGACACAAACTGAACGCTTTTATCTTCTTTTCCTTTGTAAGTAACCTTCAGAGGCAGTCTGGCTGGAGGACGTAAGTCTGGCTGCTTCCTTTCTGTGCAGAGACACTGGATCAACACCTGTGACACACAGCCAGGGATGGATTCCACATCTTGCAGCACTCACTCCCCCGCCGACACGGGGACAGAGCAGATTGTCGGCTTCTGCTGCAGCCATCCAATAACCCACCATCTGTTTTCCATTTTTAATTTAGACACAAGCAATAGACCTGAATCAAAACCCGTGGTTCCAGACCCCGTGGGGATTGCTAGGAATTCTTCTGAGTTTAATAATTAAATAAACGACAACAACAAAAAAGTGAATGATTTAATCTCTCAGCAGAGATCCACGGAGCTGTGCACGTGCCTGCAGACTCATTACCTCATTCCCTCCAGCCCCCGCGCTGTCGGGGCTCGTTCCTTGT
The DNA here is from genome assembly GCA_008694505.1 of Cyanoderma ruficeps. NCBI lineage: Eukaryota > Metazoa > Chordata > Aves > Passeriformes > Timaliidae > Cyanoderma > Cyanoderma ruficeps. The sequence continues at coordinate 25,894,008 of VZDJ01000116.1, read as the reverse complement.
CACATCTCAAGCCTCTACCAAAATTTCTGCAGGGCAGGGACCGTGTGTGTTTGCCTGGTCATGTATCTGTGGGAATAACGTAAAGTACTAATGGTATTAACAGCAAGTGTGAAAGGCAGTTTGGAAACCAGAGGTAATTTTGAAATTTGGCTCTTCAGTTCAACGTGAGTAACCAGGCAGAAAGCGGGGAGAAAGAAGAAACCTGTCATTAAATGTAATTAAAATTGGGATTTGAAATGAGAATTGTCATCCGAGTCATAATGGCTATCAAGGAAAAGGCCAGTGACATCATCAGCCGTGGGCCAGCCCAGTGCCACCCCAATGTGGCCACCAGGACGCCTCCTTCCCTTTGGGCTACAAGCAAAGGTGATGTGACCATGTGGGCATGGCACAGGCACAGGCCCAGCGAGGGATGTGGCACAGGGCTTGGGCACAAAAGGAGGAGAGGCTGTGTTGGGCTGCAGCGTTGTCTTTGGAGCCTGGTCTGGGATAAATCCATCCTGCCAGGGGAAGCAGTGACTCAGAGGGACCACTCCTCCTCCCCATTCCTGTCCTGACGTGGTTCTCCCCCCCACAGCCTCAGTCATCACCTTCTCCTCTCCAGCTCTGATGATGCATTCCCAGCCTCTGGCAGCCCAGGAGAGGTGTCTACCTGGAAAAGGGAAGAAGCATTGATGTAAGAGAACAATATTATCAAAATGCAGTATTTGAGGTTCAGGCTTTCCAGGGACTGTCTCAAGCTCCTGAGGATTGAAGAGTCATCAGGGTTAAACTCTAAAAAGGAGATAGTTCCCAAAAGACCTTCTGTCTGAAGTGGGGATGTCAACAGTAGAAAGAGAAAAGGGAAAAGTCTATTCTCTTGGTGTTTGCCACTTGGAGACAAAACCAGCTGGCCATAGCAGGGGTCTGGAACTGGATGGGTTTAATTTCCCACCCAGTCCAAACCACTCTGTGGTTTTATGAATGCATGAGGGCTTCATTGGTGATGTCAGAGGGTTGGAAAGCATTTATGGAGTGAGCAGGTGAATCTCTCCACGAGGAAGGCAGTGGCTGGGCCAGTCCTTTTCTCCCCAAACTTTAGGCATTTCCTGACTGTGCTGGCTCTGTGGCACCCAGCTCTTGTTGTTCTGTTTCAAGTCTGTGGAGCCAAATGCTACCTTGGGATTTTCACAGTCGTCAGCAATGGCCTCACCTGGATGTGGCCTTGGAGTTGGTCAGAGGGAGCTTCTACCTTCCTCCCCCTCCAGCCCTGCCCATGGGACAGTGTCTGAGCTCTGAGTTAAGGCAGCATGGCCATCCCACAGCCTCTGGGGTTATCCCCTCCCAGGAAAACAAGCGTGTGTCTCTCTGCAGGGTGAAAGAGCATCTGGGCACTGCATTCAGACCTGGACCTCCAAATGGAAAGACTGAGCTCTACACAGCTCTCAGCAAAGCTCCTCACGGTTTTCTGCCCAGAAGCTGAGTCTCCTCTGCCAACCTTCAGCTGTGCCCAGCCTTCCCAGAATATCCTCCAAAGCCATCCAGCTTTCTGCTCCCCGTTGCAAGGAGCTCAGAATTAGGATTAGGATTAGGAGAGGTGGGTGTTGTCCTAGCCTGGTTTTGGAAAGGCTGGTTAACAGGAATTCAGCACTGAAAATACTGCTATGGAGATGACCCTGCAGAGCTCACCCAGCATGAAGGAAACCGTTTTTGTCTGAGTCTCCCAGGCCAAGAACAAAAAGTGATTTTATAATTTTTTTTTAAAAATGGTTTCAGCTTCTGCTTGACTGTTGCAACCTTCTTGTTATTTGCTGCATCACTGTTCATCCTCGCTGGGGAGGGACAGGGAGGGCAGCCCTGCTGTTTAATCACTCGCCTTCACTGCTCACTTGTGGTTAATTCTTGCTCCTCAGCCCTGGCAAGTGGAATGCAGTAGTGCTGCTTTGCATTACCGCCCTGGAGCTGAGAACCAGGCCAATATCATCAAAATTCAAGGCATTCCTTTCCCAAACCCACTTTACATGGAAAAGTACCCTTAACTCTCTCTAGCCCCAAATACCAGGCTTGAGGGCCTCTTTACCTGCCAATGATGCTGCGCAAGCTTTCAGCCCAGATAAATCACAGGCAGCTGGGGAATGGGTGGAGGCTCTTGTTTCACCACTTGAAAGGCAACTTTTAAAAGTTGGTTGGAATTCAGCCTTTAATTTTGCACCCACAGATTTAAGCCCGTGATCAGATGTGAGCTGGGATCTGCAGATCTCATCTGCTGCAGCACCAACAGCACCTCTTGCTCACTGCCTGCCTCATCCAAGGGAACAGTTAGGTAATTAAAGCTCTGAACGTGTTCAGCTTTTCCCACCACTAGTTATGGGCAGACCATTAAAAGGCTTTGGGTTCTCTGCACAAATCCTGGGTGAGCAGATTCCTGCCCTCCTCACCTCCTGGTCATTCCTTTGAGATCTCAAAGTAACTTTCCCATTTATTCCATTCTGCTTTCTTAAATTAAGTCCTCTGATACGCTGCTCCAAATGAAATTATCATTACTATTGTTGTTGTTATTATCATTATACAAAACCCTTAAAACTGCATGCTTCCAAAAATGAGACTTCATTTAGTGAGGATTCTTTAAAATGTATTTATTTTATTTTCCAAATCCAAACTCCAGGAAAATTTCGTATGCAGCATCCATGGCTCGGGGCTGTGCCTGTGGGCAGCCAGAGCCTCAACATTGCTTCCAGGGGAATATTGCTCCACACAGCCCAGCAGAAAATTGTTATTTTTACTGGCATTTGTGCTGCAGCAGAATTTGGAAGAAGGCATGGAGGAGCTTTATGGCATGGTCTGCTTGTTCTTGTTGTCACTGGTGGAACAAAAAAAAACCAGATAAATTTTAAAACTGCAGCCTCTGTTCTCTGCATAACAATGGGGGAAATGGTGCTCTGGTCTGCTGCCTCACCTGAAATGTCACTGCACATCTTGAAGAAAATGTCAGGGAAGTAAAATTTAAAAAAAGCAATTTCTTTCCTAAAATGTAATAGATATGGAAGGAGAAGGTGTATTTTTGCTGGGTTACTCCTTGAAGAAATCACTGATATCTGTGTTTACTGCTCAATCCCATCATAGTAGATGTACTTCATTCACAAAATGATGGATTTAACTCATAGAACAAGGTGCAATGGAGCAAAATGACTGGATTTACTTTGAAGTATGTGACTCTCACAAGAGCTGTCTGATTTTATTAAGAAAAAAATTAAGTCTCTGCAGAGAAGCACCTGATGCTTCATCAGGCTTTGGATGTCCTCTCCCCTGTCCTGTGGGACAGTGATCTGGCTGATCCTCAGCTGGAAGTGAATGTTGTCTGGGAGTGATCCCAGTGCCCAAACACACCAACTCCACTCCTGCTGGTGGCAGGAGACTTCCCCAGAGAAGCCAACCCATGCCAGGAAACCATCATTTTCAGTCAGGCACGGGAGGGGAGGCGCATTTTACTCTGGGGCTGTGCTCTCAGCAGTGCTTCTCAGTCTAGATCATGATTAATGCTGTGCCCAGTCTAAAAGTTTAGATTTTTTTTTTTTTCATGGATAACTGGGCACTGAACTTGCTTTATTTTCTTGTTTCCCGACTCATTTGAATGTATCAGACAAAGTCTTTTTCCTCCCCTGGAAAAACTCTGTAAATTTATCATGATTCCATCTTGGTACGCTTCTCATTTTCCTCTCCATCTTGCCCTTCGTTCTGGAGCCTGCATCGTGTACATTTGACATGATCACATTTGTATTTCTGTGTCTTGGGATTCATTTTCTTCTTTCCATCCTTTTGCTTTCATTGCCTTGCCTTGTTGCAGTTTAAAACCTGTGGGGCAGAAATTTGACTTCTACAAAAACACACCCACGGTGATAAGCAAGCCACGGTGCAGAAGGCACATTGTCTCTTCTCATGGACCTCAGGTCTGTTCACAGGGAAAAGTTCTTTTTTGCAGATGAATGCAGAGCATGGAAATGGAGTGGAATTTGTATTTCATAGAATTATTTGGGTTGGAAAAGGCCTTGTTAAACACCATATAATATTTATTCCACATTTGCTGGCCTGAACCACTAAGCAACTGAGGGCTGTTACCTCTCCCAGCAGTGGATGTGGTGGGGGGGGGTCTGTGAGGCTGTGCAGGCTCCTTCAAGATGCAAGACCCTGTCTTAGGAACATCCTGTTTTATTATTTATTTAAAGGAGGTTTTCATGACGCTGCAATTTCGAACCCAGCATGGCGAGACCGTGAAATAATAGCGGGTCTGTTTGGGAGGACGTGTTTTATTTGGCTCGTTTTGGGGAAGAGCAGTACAAAGGAAGAAAATAAAGTTGCAATGTTTATGGGAGCTGGGCTCTCTGTCCGTTGGTAACCACTCACCACAAATAACCGCTTGCTGCTGCCCACACGTGATATTTTAAGGCCCGAGCTCTTAAAAAGGAGCTCTTAAACATCAGCAATATTTAGTGCCGTGCAACCTCCTGGCCACACATAATGACTGCAGTGTTTTTTATGAAAATGAAACTCATCACATTCTGGGCTTTGCTTTAAGACCTCACATCAATCAGTCAACCCCAAGCCGTGCCTCACACCTTTTCAATTCCCAGAGCCTTGTTCTTTCCGTTACGTTGCTCTTAACGTCTCTTTTTTCTGCCTTCTTCCCTTGCTGCCTACTCCTTGAGGAAATATCCTCTCTCCAAAGCTGTTTGCTGAACAATCCTCCTACTGATCTGGAGGAGAGAGGAAAACCTGATCAGGTCCATAAGGCAGATGCAATTAGAGCACAGTTATTGACTGTTACAATAAAAACAAACAGAAGTAACAAACAGAGATCAAGCAGCATGTAAGGCAAGTAAAGGGAAAAAATATTTTTGCCCAGCACAAAATTAATGGTGGGACTCACTTCCACAGGTTATTGTGAAGGACAGAAATAGAAATTATTTTTTAAAATTAACTAAGAAAATGAAGAAAGGCTGGATTAATCACGTGTTATGAAATGCAATGGCTTAGGTGAAAAAAGCTGCTGAGAAAACTCCCAGGCAGTTGGTAGGAGCTGGGAGGACCAGGAATCCACTGCTGGTCCTGTAGGATGGATCTGACTCAGCCACTCTTACGTGCTTTTCAATTGTGCCACCCGTCAGGCATGATTGAAAAAAACAATTACAAAACATAATTATAAACTGCTCCAGACTGCATAAATGCAGTTAATTCAAGGTATGGATTTGCCCTATTGATGAAATGACCCAGTTCTTCAACCTTTTCATCTCTCAGTTTCTTCCTTTCTGCCTAATACTACCTTTCTCCTGCTCTGCTAATGGTAAGTTTTGTTTTGCTGCTCCTCAGGGCTATGCCTGTGGCTTTCTGTCTGAAAAACTGTCTCATGCAACTAAAAGTAAAGCAATTTATTCACTTGCTTTTGCTTTCTCTCATTCCTTGACAACCCCAAATACTCTGGCTCTCCCTTGCCCCTTAGCCTCCTCCTCTCTACACAGTGGACAACGAACACTGCAGAAAACCTTTCCACCAAGAAGGAAAGGTTGGTAGGACATTTCCAAAGTGCTCGGTCCCTTATCACAGACCCTCATAGAGAAACTGGGGCTCAACCAGCATTGAGGCCACTGCTGAGAGTCTGAAAACTCATCCCACCTCTCTGTTTTAACCCAAACCCCCCACGCTCTGGTTGTTTTGAGTTAGGGTTTTGGCCTGAGCTCACTGAATGACACGAGGTGACGTGACAATTTGTGTTGCAAACAGAGCACAGCGCTGTTGGTCGGCTTAGCATCACTTTATCTCTTGTGGCTGGGGCAGTGCAGGATGCAGGCAGCTGAATCCCTTGCACTGAGACAGCGCCTTCCTCTCCAAGGTTATGATATCATGAAGGAAATGTAACATAAAACATGGCTTCAGCACCCTCCTTCATCTGGTCCCTCCCCATGTGAGATGCTGCTGCGCAGAGACACTGCCGAGCTTTGTTTGGTGCCCTGCCGAGGATGCTGGGCAGCAGGACAATGCCCAGTGCCACAAGTCACCAGCTGTCCCACAGCAAATGCACCCACAGTAAACAACCAGGGACAATGGGGGCTCTGGAGAGAGGGAGTGGGTTTGTACCAGGGCTGGTGACTGTACCTGAAGGGACAAAGGGACAATTCAGCTCTTTGGGATGGCGGCGCGGCACAGAGAGTGAGTGAGGAGAGATTAGCAAGGCTTGGCTTGTGCAGGCTGGCACATGAGAACATTATTGGTTCTGTCATTTGATGCCGGGTGAAGAATGCAGAGAGAAAGTGCTTCTAGCCAGCTAAAGTTAGCATTTGATGTTGGTAAAGATTATTTTATGGCATTTTTTGCTCTGCTCCCTTCTTCTGTTCCCTGCAGTCTGGTGGAACACCACTCTACTCCTTTCATGTGATATTCCTGGTTATCAGGCAGCACCAGGATGGTGGAATTCCTGCCACACCAGCACCAGTGCTGGCTCAGTTTACTGCTAACTGGCAATTGCCCAGGGATCAAGACAACCAGAAACTTTCAGGGTGGCTCACCTTGGGGAGGCTTCGGAAGTATCAAAAACTGAATGCCTAGCCTAAAGCATCCAGAAGGAGGAAAAGTAACTCACACCTGAGGAAAAAAATGGTTTGATGAGGATTTATACTCTGAGGAACTGGGTAGCTCTGCACAGCACACAGTGAGAAACCCAGCAAGAAGCACCTGGGCTTGAAGATGTCAGTTTGTGCTCTCCGTGACACACTCTGTAAAACCAAAATCTGAGTGTAAATAGTAGCAGATAAAGACTTTTTTTTTTTTAAATGGCCCTTTGCCATGAAGGAATGGAGCTGGGCAAGCAAACAAGCAAAGGCAGCTGAGAGAATGAAGGTCCCATAACTCACAATGCATTTGTTGACTTACTTTGGCATGAGGCGCAGGTGTGAGCTCGGTCTTTGTTTCTTTCTGCAGGCTGGAAGGAAGCCTGCCTGCTCCTTGCCATGCAGGTAGCATAACTCTGTACCAAAGAACATTCTTTAGCCACCTTTTTAATGAAGGGACACATGCCTTTTGGAAGAAAAGAAGTCCAAGGACTGGCTAAAGTTGAATAAATAAAACCTGCAAACTGTTTCACGCAAGGCTCTAAGGATGGTTTTCATTTATTCACCTCACCTCCCCCTGAAATAACCTACACTGAATGTTCATGGATTACTCTCCCCAGTTTTGCTTCCTGGCACAGATCTTTGCACATTTTCACCTCTCAGGTGTTGCAAATCCCCAAGGGCTCTCCCTGAGTGCCGACTCTGCACACGCTCTCTTCTTGGTTCCGCTAGTCTTTTGTGTTTTAAACTTTGTAAGGATCTTTTTCATAGGCACTTTTTTATTTTAGACCCTTTTAGTGCAAGTTTAATGGAATCACGGAGAATTTGGGAGAGGGCAAAGTGTAAGGGCAGTAGTGAAAGTGGCTGAGCGAGCCCAGATTGGAGATGCCGGATACAGGGCAACAGTTTTTGGGGAACAGTGTCCATATCCAGCCTCAGGAAAGGGAGTTAAATTTTCAGAACTAAATGCAGCTGTGGGGAAGCCCCTCTGGAGCTCCAAGTGGAAGAGGTGTACATGCAGGAACAGGAGGCACCCAGGCCAGCTGTGCCCCTGAACACCTTTCCTGTGGGATGGATAACAGGGAGAAAAGCAGCCCCTGGAGAAAGTAACCTGGGTGGACTGACAGCGTTATCTTGTGTGTGAGGATGCAGAGGCTGGAGAGCAGGGACAGGAGGAGAGGGAGAAAGAGGAAGAAGAGCTCTGTGGATGCTCCATGTATTTGGCTAATGATGGTCATAAAATAGGATTAGCTGCTGGCCCTGGATTGATGGCCGTGGCAATTGCTAGACACTCTGCTTCCCTTCTGTGAGCAAAGGAAGGTGGCTGCGTTTGGGAAATGCTTTTAAAAGCTCATTAGCTGGGTGTTAAGTCTCATCAAACAGTTAACATTTCAAACAAGTACAACCCGGGTGTAATTGCAGCCTCTCTAAATTTGTTTGCCCCATTAATACCTGCCACTATCAATTATTTAATTCCTCCTCAGCTGTTTGAATGCTCGTTTCAAACTGGGCCTTACATGGATTTATTTGTTTGTTTCTGACCAGAAGATGCATTTTCTGCTCCGTGATCTCGGTGATCTGAAGGTAAGAAATTAAGTGGGAGACAATGAGGATGGTGAGCTTTGGGAAATTTTTAGGCAGAGGCCAAGCCCAAGTTGGAGAAGATTGGGGTTTGGAGGACATGGTTTGGGTCTCCCAGATGTGCCAAGGAGTTCCCACCAAAGCAAACTGAGCCTGAGTCACGCAGGAGACTTCTGCTGGTGTTTATTCCAGCAACGGGAGAACCATAGCAGCAGGAAAACAAACTTTGGGAGAGAGGACAGATAAATGAGACATTCCTGGGCAGCGGGAGTGAGTTCCACAGGGATGCCAGAGGGGAGGGAAGGTCGCCTGCTCTGGAGCACTGAGGGAGTGCAAGAGGGGTGAATTGTCCCTGCCAGGCTGATAAGGAGAATAATAACCTGGAAAAATCTTTATTAGTGCTGACCCAAACATTTTTGCCATTTCTTACTTCGGAATGTTTGCTTTTATTGCTGTTGATTCTCTCTAGTTCTGGCTGCTGCGTCTCTGCTGAAAGTTTTGTGGCACAGATGGCTCCCTGGTAATTTCTTTGTGTGTCCTCCAGGACAGCTTTTTAAATTTTTCATTTTTTTTTTTTAAATGACACCTGTTGTATGTGGGTATTAGTTGGAGAGGGCAATCAAGTGGGCTGGCAGGTGAAAGCCCTCCTCTTGATCTCCCCGTGCTTATCTTTAATGCTTTTAAGCATGGAGAATCCAAATAATTAATTAAGGTGGCATTGCTGCGGTCAAAGGGAGAGCTTTGCTTTGGCTCCCAGCTCCCCACAGCTGCTCAGCTGCCACGTGAGCAGGCATTTCTGTGCAGTGCATATGTGGCACTCTGTGCTCCTGGCCACTGAGAAGAGGGGTTTATTTTGGAAGCTGCTAATGGCTTTGTTTGCACATTTATTCCCTTTGCTGAAAGAGGCTGCAGACTGTTCCCGTGACCTTTTGTGTTTCTGTGATAGGAAAAGGTTTTGGAGGAAAGCAGGTCTGATGCTTTGGGCATCCAGGGGCCTTTGGAAAGGCCTCCAATCCACCCAGGCAGAGGGAGGGAGGCAGGATGCTGATTGCAGCTGGAATCCATAGGCTGGGTAATGTTTGCTAGGGTAAATATTTGGAATGTAGGCGTAGGAATTTAGAGGGAAAGAGGTTAATGTATATACTTCTTCAAGGCACTGGGGTGGCTGGATTTGAGAGTCCAGTTCTGGAGGCATCTCCTGCCATGCCGGGGCTGCTTCCAGTTTCTTTCCTGTAGAGCAGAGGGAGGCACATGGAGGGGAATGTGACTTCCATCTTCAGTCAGGAACCCTGCAGAGCTGTCAGACACCAGCTGGAAAGGGGCTTTTGGTTGCTGGAAAGGGGCTTTTGGTTTTTAGAAAGGGAAATGGCAAACCACACCTGAAAACAGAGCAGCAGCATTCTCAGTGAGCTTCATTCTCCAGACCGTCTCTTAAATAAAGCTGCAAAATAATTCAAATTTAAAATAATTTTTAATTTTAATTTATATATTTTAAAAGATATACATTAATAAATGTATTTATTTATATAATATTAATTTTTATATAAGAAGCAAGCTATAAATTGTTCTTGTTCTTTATTTTGGCACTAGAGCTGCACACAACAAGACGTGTCATCTTGCCTTTATAAATTAACCCTCCAAAAGTGGCTCTAATTTACTTTCAAGTTTTGGTAATACTGGCTTCCATACATGTTCCCAGTTTCTAGTAGTAAAAAAAGTCTACTTACATGAATCATAATTTATGACAGGGAAAACTGAATTATGAAGACATCCATGGTGAAAGTACAATGTGTTTTTTTCTTTTTATTATTGTTCTTGGTTAAATAAGTAGCTTGGAACTGTTCATTTAAAGAAGAAAAACAATGCTGGTTGCTTTTTCAGTGGCTTTTTCAGCTCATGCATGTAATAATATATAAAATGAGGCATATTTCCATAGCTGCCATTCTGGAGTGAACAAAGCTTGTTATTAGCTTGTCTAGCCTGGTTTGTTTGATTTGAACTTCAGTCAGGGGATGAGTGCATGCCTGACATTTCTCCTGCACTAAAATGTCTAAAGCAATGCCAGCCTGGGCTCCATTATGGGAAATGAGGAAAATCCATTCAGTATGTTCATGAGCAACTATTCTGACTTTTAATATACTTACAAAGTATATAACCACTTTTGGCTGCTTATGCAGCCAAATGTTTTTGATGTTTAAATGAAGAAAAAAAAAACAAAGAAAAAAAACAAAGAAAACCTACTAGTGTAGGTTTTCTTAGATATGGAAAAAAGTACCAGCAAAATCCATATTTGTTTTATGTGGCTGAGCCTGTTTATATTGCCCATGCTGAGGATTATATGCCCTTAAACAGGAGAGGAATCTTGTCCACAGCTGTTGTGGGGAGCCTTTATTATAAAAGATGACACAGAAAAAGTGAAGAATTTTCTTAATGAGTATGTTAGTAATGAGAATAGAAGACAGAGTTGAGATTTTAGCTCAGTTCCTCCGACCCTGGAAGTACTTTAAATACATCCCTGACCTGATCCCTGTTGAACAAATAAAGTGAGTATATCTTTGAGGTTATTCCTTTCAGTGGGACTTACACATGTGTTCAATAACTACGTACAATAAAAGCTTTCCTGAATTCAGGTTTGCTTTTCAGGTCAAGAACAATGGCATTTGTCCAGCTTGTCCTGAGAGCTACAGATAAAACCACTGTGGGTGTTCAAAGTAGTGTTCTCCAGGCTTAAAAACGTGAAAGAAATAAAGACTTAAAAATGTGAAAGAAATAAGCAAAGTGTGTTTCTCCCTCTCGGGTTCCCTGGAGATGTCTGATTTGCTGGTGGCTTGCCATCAATACCATCATCAGATTATCTCAGAATTAAAACATCATTAAGCTTGGGAAAAGCCTCCAAGGACAGTGAGCCCAATATTAACTGAGCATGGCCAAAGCCACCACTAACCCATGTCCCCATGTGCCACATCCACATGTTTAAATCTCCCAGGGATGATGACTCCACCACTGCCCTGGGCAGCATGTTCCAATGCTTGACCACCCTTTAGAGAAGAAGCTTTTCCTGATATCCAATCTAAACTTCTCTGGCACAACTTGAGGCCGTTTCTTCTTGTCCTGTTGTTTGTAACTTGGGAGAAGAGACTGATCCCCAGTGATATTCATCACTTTAGATATCGCTGTGCAACCTCCAGGCATCTCTTAATCTATGGCATTATTTCTGTCTCTCTAAGTAGGCCCAAACCTCGTTTGTTTTTTTTTCTTTTGCCACAGCAATTAATTAACCCATAAATGGCAGTGAGTATGACCAGAAATCAGTGTGCAGAAGTGGCCTCTACCACACCCCTTCATGCTGGCTCTGCTGGAACACTGTCAGGGCTCCTTCCCACAAGATGTGTCCAAACAGGAGGCATCCAGGCTCTGCCCTTTTCCAGCAGCAGGAAGCAGTTTCATAATTCCTCCTTTGGGTTCATGCCACCCAAACACAGATTTTTTTTTGGTAAATACAGCATGCATGCAGCCTGCTTGACCTCAGTAAATACTGCATGAGCATGTGTGTAAACTTGAGGCCAGCACACAGTTGGTGACTTGGAGAGGCTGCTCTGGCAGCAGGGAGCTGCCATCAATCACAGCCTGCTTTTAGGGTGTCAGCCCTTGCAAGCAGAGCAGGCTCTGTGAGTCAGGAAAAACTCCAGATGAGGAGGAGCTTACTGGTGACAAAGCAGCAGTGCTGTGTGATGTGATTCACCTCTGGCACTGCAACGTGTGCACAACAACAACAAATCCATACTTCTCCCCAAATTACTCACTGTTGGGTTTTTTTCCTGGTGGCTAGCAGGTATCACTTGACTCTTCCTAACTTGCTTGGGTCCCAAATAGTTCCGAACTGCCCCCTGGTCAGTTTTGTTATGGAGAAAAGACTGAACTCTCCATTCACAAGCTCTGTAAATTTGTGTTTCCTCCGTGAAATCCCTACTTTGGGATGTCCGTGATGTCTTTAAACTCTGTTTCCAAATTTTCATATAAAGGTCAAGGTTGGCACCTGGCAGTCATTGTTTTCCTTAACACTTCACATCAGGCAGTGAAACTAACACTTTACTATTTATTGTTTTGCTCTCTGGGGGAAACTTGATTTTTTCTTTTTTCTGAAGATTAACCCAGTCACCCAAACCAGACATTATTATGATAACTCCTGTCAGAACATTTGCAGTAGTGGCCCAGTAGTGCTAAAATGGAGATGAGGCAAGACAATATGGCTCCAACAAAGCTAATTGGAAAAATTCCCTTGCACTTCAGCAGAATCAGGATTTAATCCCTGCTATTGTACAGTGAAGAAAAGCTACATGAGAGAGAAGTCTTTTAAAAAATTATTAGAGAACAGTTATGATCTTGCATGTCAAATGTATTTAATTAGAAGAATTTTCCAGTACCTCTAGAGATTTAGGGACATGCAGTGGGACCTTTTCTGTTTGGAAAATACTTTGCCCATTGTGGGCACTAGGAGAGGAAAAAAAATGAAATAATCTGTATCCAATTGCAGTTAGAAATGTAATACAATGGGATAGGGCTGAGACCCACAGGGAAGCAGTGGCAGCACTCCCACTGACCTTAATGGGAGCTGGACCACATCCCACATGGCCTCAGAGACGTTTGTGGGGGGAAAAAATGTCTACTGCAAAGCTGAAAGATGAGAACGAAGAAACACACAGATTTCAAAACTCTGTGGCTCAAGTGGGACCAGAGCCAGAAGCTGCTGAAGCAAACACAGAGTCAATGGTCAGGCAGGCTTGGTTTGACTCCTTCTGTTGGCTCTTTTGTCTCGCACAGAGTTTTGTCAGTTTTTTTGTTCCCACTCTTAGAAAATACCTGTTCATCAGCAGATAATGCAGGTTAGCAAATCCTCTGTATAACTGATACGCTGGGTTTTATCCAAAATCACAGGTTTTGCCCAAAATCACTGTGTGTTTTCACTAATGAAGTCCAGCAGGAGCTGGTGACCTCCACTCTTAGCAGTTCCACTCCCAGAGGGGGATGTCTCCCATGGGATAACCTGTGGGGAAGGGCTGGGAAAAGGCTGGAAAAAACCCCAGTGGTGGGGTTTCTGTTGCTGCAAGTTGAGGCAGATAATGGTGCTAAAAACGCTGCTGTCTCACTGGCTTTGAGGACAGCAGAAAAATGATGAGGTAAAATTTTCTAGTGGTAGAATATTTTCTGGGTTTGAAATGCAGCTGAGGAAAGGCTTAATGGTGAAAAGGCATTTCCTTCATGTAGAGGAAAAGGAACACCCAAAGGGCTGTAGAAAAGGAATGGAAATACCTTCAACTTCAACAGGGCCAGCAAAAGCCAGAGAGCTCCCAAGCTGCTGTTGCTTCCTTGTTATTTTGTGAACTTATGGAAAGAGGTTCATCACAGCTCAGTTCACAGCAATCAAGTTTCTGATGTACAAATGTGGGGAGCTAAAGTCAGAACAAACACAAAGACTCTTCTGGATACCAGGACAAGCTTTGCTCCGTGTCTCTCCAAGTGCATCAGTTCTCCAAACTACAAGGAAAAGTTTCCAGAACTTTCAGCAAAGCAAGGCTCACCAACACCAGCTTCGTAGGGAATTAGGAGAGTCCTCACCTCCAAAGAGCTCTCAGAGAGACAAAACACAGGAGGAGGAGCCCAGCTCCTGAGCAAAGGGCTGCCTGTGCTTCCAGAAGAACTTGCTAGAAGCCACAATGCACCTTGGAAGGAGCGGGGATCATATTTCAGCCCTGGATTTTAGGCACACATTGTGACAGCCCGCGGCAGACATGCCAGGAACTTCATTCCGTAAATCACATTTCTTGCAAAGGAGGCCTCTGTGCTCAGTAGTAGTAGCATTTGTTTCTTCTTTTTCTTGGCTGCTTTGCTTGGAAGTAGTGTAAAGACTTAACCCTGGTGAGAAGGACCTGCAGAGAAATAATGGAGTATGTGAGAGCTCCGGCTTTTGCCTTGTTAAATGAAACTTGGTCTATATAAACACCCTTGAAAAAACTCACTGGTAATGCTGCAAACATGGGATTCAGCAGCAGGCTGTTTTCATTTAGCCTCCTGGCAGCATTTTTAACAAGAATATGGGTTTTTTGCGACTTTCAAACCAGACACATCATCTTGGATGAACTATAATGGTAATAAAAGCATTGCGAATATCTCTATTTCTAACCCACGTTTTGCTGGAAGCATCTCACTGCTCAGAGGAGAAATAGAGGCCGCGTGCACTGAGTGTAAATTGCTTAGAATTGAGCATACTCCTCTCTTTACTCACACCCCAGCTCTACTCTTAGTGTTCTTTGGTTGGCTCAGTCTCACCCCTTTTGTTAAGGGTGGCTTTTACTTTCATCCAGCTGTGCTGCAGAAACTTCAGAAGCTGCTGACCTGATGTACTTTGCCTTTTCCCTCTGAAGTGTGTGGTGTGTTTAATGCAACAGTGTTTTGTATACACAAAGGCTATCATCACCCCAAATTACCTGTTTGTAGACAAATGTTTCCTCAGTCAGTTGCTGAGGGTGAGGAAGATCTCTGCTGTCAGGTAAGGAAAGGCCTCAGTCTGGAGCGAGGTCTGCTTTGAACGTTTCTGAATGAATATTTTGCCAAGAAATGTATATGGAAAGACATGGTGTTCAGCTTGATTATAGTGGTGACCCTAAAAAATGCTAGTGGAGATAGTAATCACAAGAAGGGTTTAATTAGCAAAGCACCCACTGATTTGTAGAGCAGACATGAGCAGCTTCAATTCAAAGTCCCTGCTTCTACCTGAGGTGCTGAACCCCATCATCAGCTCATCATAACCTTGTGCAGTCCTGTGTGTATCCACTGTCAGTCTAAGCTTAGGCAGGAATTTTCCCTCACTACCATCTAGAAAGTTACTCCAGAATCTCTCTCAATAGCTCAAAACGTTCTAACTTCCATGTGTTCCACATTTTCTTGTCATTGCCAGCTGGGAAAGTTTGGCATAGCTGTCACTGTTAATCCTGAGCAGCACAACTCTATTCATTGTACCAGTGAATTCAGTCTTTTTTATTATTCTTGTCCTGATCTCGTTCTCCCTGAATAGACATTCCCATCTTCCTGTGTTTGGCAGTCCTTTCCAGTCTTATGCTATCAACAAAATTCAACATGCTCCTATTTCCTGTGCCAAGAATATTAATGAAAACATCTAATATTTAACTAATATTACTATTAAGCTAATTATCTAATAACCCGGAGTCTGGGAACTCTCCTGTTCAACTCTATAGTGATGTCCCTCCTTTCAGTTTGAGATGACACCTCCAGCTTCCCTAAGAATTTCCTTCTGGCTCTCTGCTGAAAGAGTTGTTGGAAAGGCTGAGCTCTGCCCATTCTTCTGCTCCAAAGTTGGGTGAAGACCAAAAAGCACATTTCTTTAAAATGTACTGGTCATAGAATCACAGAATGATTTGGGTTGGGAGAGACCGTAAAGCTCACCCCATTCCAGCCCCTGCCATGGGCAGGAACACCTTCCACTATCCCAGGTTGCTCCAAGCCCTGTCCAACCTGGCCTGGAACTCACAGGGATGAGACACCCACAGCTCTCTGGGCACCCTGTGCCAGGGCCTCACCAACCTCATAGTAAATAATTTCTTCCTAATATCTCATCTAAACCTGCCCTCTGTCAATTTGAAGCCATTCCCTCTTGTCTTGTCACTACATGCCCTTGTAAAAAGAAAAAAAAAACCACCAAAACCAGCAGAACTCTTGAAGCTGGGGCTGTCTCTGAGCCAAAACACATCTTAGTAATAAAAAGTCGAGTGAGAAAATGAATTATGCCTTCTGCAAAATCTCTGGGTTTATAAGAATCACAGGGGCTTTTGTTCATCACCAAAAGCCCCCAGTACCTCATTGCTTTGACTGAACCATTCATGCTGTTCACAAAGGTATAGATTGGGTGTGTTGTCACACAGCTGCTGTTTACCTGTGCAGTTTAATTCCTTGAAGATGTGGCCTCTGCACCGAGGAGGCTCCTCTGCCTTGGAGCAGAGCTTCCTCTGGGAATGCCAATTGCAGCTGCAACGCCACCACCACTGACCACAGCAGCAATCATCACCTCCAAACACGTTCACCATGTGGAGAACCAGAGCCCCTGCTGTTCCCAGGAGCTTGCTCTTTCACTTCTGTCCTCCTTCTGATGGCTGGGGAAGGCTGAACTGAAACAGAGACTGGACAGAGCTAGAGAATAAAGTAGGGATTTTTTGAAAGGCCTCCAGGATCCACCTTGGGCAGGACAGGAGCCTGGCCAGGTCTACACCCAAGGTGGACTAAGAATGGTCACAAAATGGCTGACCGGTCATGAGGTCTTACATTTTTATAAGTTTTGGTCCATTTGCATATTGGGGTTTAATTGTCCAATTACAGTTTCAGGTTGTGAGGTCCCATCCTTCTTCTTCCTCCCTTCAGTCCACTGTTTTCTGTGCTTTTGGGCCTGAAAGTCGTCCTTGGTGTGCAGCAGGAAAAGGATTTGTTTTGTCTCCCTACTCTGTGAAGAGTGTTTACTGGCATTTAATATGAGGCTCAGAACTACACCTAAGCAGCACAGAATCTGAAAAACATGAAAGCTAAAACTTAAGGCATCACTTCACCCAGCGAAGGGACCACCAGTGAACCACAGCCCGCTGAGGGGTGTTTGAGCCTCACCTGAGGACGGAAGGAGCAGCACCATTGTCGTGCAGGTCACTCTTCCAGCCTTCGTGGCGCTCCAGGAGGCAGGCAGGGAGTTAACTTTGAGCTCTGCCATGTTTGGGGTTGCAGACCAGCCTGTGAGGAGGAGCACGGCCCACACGCTGGAGCTGTCAAGCTGCAACATGCCAGAGCCACCACGGCACCCCCGGCACGGCCTGGGCCGCGCTGCTCCTCCTGAGGCCTCCCAAAGGCCCGTGGAAAATAACAACCAGGAGCTGCATTGTTTGCCTTCAAACCTCCCGTGCCAAACACAGCAGGAATTCCCTGCGCTGGGAGGTGCAGGCAGCCATGGGAGAGGCCCACTCGTGGTGCGTGCTCCTGCTGGTTTGTGGCTCCTCAGCCCAGGGAATTTTGCGCTTTGGGGTTGTGGGGACAGCAGCAGCCATGCCATGCCATGCTGTGGTGTTTCAGCTTTGTGTTGATATTGCCATTTCGCAGATCAAAGAATGTGCTGAGCTGGAAGGGACCCATCAGGACCATCAAATTCAACTCCTGGCCCTTCTGGACATCCCAACTATCCCACCCTGTGCCCAAGAGTATTGTCCAAATACTTCCTGAGCTCTGTCAGGCTTGATGCTCTGACCAGTGCCCCTGTTCCAGTGCTCAACCACCCTCTAGCTGAAAAACCCGTTATTGATATCCAACCTAAACCTAAGCCTTTCCATAAATATCTAATTTTAATGGCATTTGATGCAGTGCTGTCCCTGCTGTTGCTGCATGCTGAAAGCACAACTGACCATGCTTTATTTTTTTTTCAATGTTTAACTGGCCTAAATAAAAGATTGGATAACTGGAATTGATTTAGGTGACTCAGGAAATTCCTGTAAATGTAGCAAATTTACACAGTTTACTGGCTACTGTGGGCAGTCTCTCCTTGACAGTATGTGCATCACCCCGTGCTTCTCTGTGTGACAAACCATCAGTGCAAAAGGGTTCTGACGTGGGGAAAGGGCTCTTTAATGAAGCAAAATTATAATGAGGTTTTGTGGCTGAAAGCTGAAGCTGAAGAATTCAGGCCAGTAATAAGGTGTGCATTCTTGGCCACTGGAGAATTTAATATCTGAAACAATTTGCCTAGGGATATGACGAATTCTCTCTTTGAAAACTTAAATGAAGATGGGGTTGTTTTTTCTAAACAATCTGGTTCAACCAGAAGTTATGGTCTTAATGCTGGAGGTTCTGGTAGCAAGTACCTGACCCAGACGATGCAGGAGTTCAGACGAGACACTGCAAGTCTCCACTTGGGTGAAATAAAAATTTTTAAATGCTGTACTAAAGCATTGCTTGCCTTCATTCTTTAAGTTTTAAGTCAATCTCTTCTGCATGAAGAAGTGGGGGAAAAGTGAGAACAAATGGCATTTTCTGAATTTTTCTGTGATGTACTTTACTTCTGTATCTATTCCTCCAATAATTTCTCACTGACATTAAATATAACTTGGCTTAAAGGGAATTGTCTCACCTGCAGAGAGCCTTCTGATCCCTTTTCTTGTCCTGGGGAATGGGTTACTGCTTGCCTGATGGAACACCACTGCTAAGGGATAATTGACCAGGAAATACCCCAGGCCAAGCAATGAACTGCACAGCAGCCCTCTTTCTACTCATTTTCCTGCAAAAACAATCCTTGTGTGCTTAGATATTTAAGGAATGCAAAATACAGTGGTGGTAGTGACTTTTGGAGCTACTAAGTATATTTTTCTTCTCTTCCCTTAGCATAGAAGGGAATTTTACAAAAGCCCCTACGGTGGGCAGGGCACAGACCACCCTGGCTGGAGCAGGATTTCTCCTTCTCCTCCTGGCCTCTTGCAGAGGATCTGTGGATGAACCGCAGTGACATCCAAACCACTGCTACCTGCCCAAGTGGCTCCTGAACACATCCTGCAGATGAGCTGGGGAGAGTATGGGCATGGAAAATTTCTATATCCCTGGGAATACCTGGGCTGGCAGGCGTGGTTAGGTGCTGAACAGTGGTGCTGAACAGTCAGCAACAGGCTGTGATGAGAAGGAAAAAAAACCAGGCAAGTAAGAAGAGGATCTTTGATACAATCCCATAGAAACCACCCCTACAACTCACGGGTACCCTACAAACCCTCCCAGCATTGTATAAATCTACTAAATTAATCCAGTGTTCATGATCTAGATGAACCCTTGTACTTGTTTCAGCTGTTTCTGTACAAAGACCTCAGGGAAAATGAAGATAAAGGCCTGTACGTGAGATCTACTTGACCTCTCTGTCTCTGTGATCGTGGTGAATGAATGTCTGCAGGGATTGCCGAACTTAATTGTGTTGTCTGTGAATAATGAGTCTTCTCTTAATACTCTGGAATTAGTAGGTAAACAAGAAAGTGTTTTTTGGGGACATAGATGTAGTGATTCCAGTATTTCCCATGATTTTACACTTAGATTTGTTCAGTCAGTGGGTTTGGTGAGCCCTCACACCGTGTCCTCACAGTGACATCAGTCAGAGTCCCTCCCTTGTGCTTTAGGAGCTCATTCTAATAAATGTTGTTAGTCTCTTTAACCTGTGAGCAAAGCGGGGTTAGGGGAGAACTGAAATACCAATTTACTTCATGTGAAAAGCAGCCAATGTCCAAAGGATAAAATACTGGAAAATTATTCTTTCATTTGTCAGCATGCTAAAGCCAGGATCCATCCTTTTGCTGGTGCTAAATTATTCTTCATTGTTTACAGCACAACTTCACAAATTATTTCTTTTTCAACCTTACTGCCCAGTAGTTATTGAAACGAACAGAAAAATTCACGCTTTCATTTAGTTTAGTTCTCACTTCGGAGAAACAAATTTATTTACCAGCGAACAAACCCAGTATTTTTCTGAAGAGTGTTTTGGGGAAAACTGCATATGTTTATCTCCTTGTGTTTACTGAAAATAGACAGAAAAATCTCCCTTACAGAGGTTCTCTGTGCTGGTGGTGAGGCACAGACCTGAAAAGCTCTGGTGGGTTGCGAGCTGGCAGCTGTGAAATTTCTCCAGTTCTTCTGCCTTTGTGGCTTTCATCAGCAGAGATGCACAGGGTGGCATTTTAAGATTGCAGCTCAACAGGAGAGTTGGAATAATACCCTCTGCATAGGCAAGGAGATGAGATTTATACAGGGAATTTCAAAGCCTGCAGTTGAGGAATACATGTAGGTAAATTTTGCTGGGCAGATATTTCTTTACTGGCCTGAGAGACACACTTTACAATGCTTTGTGTTTGGCCAGTAAATTATTTAATGGAACAAACAATTAATCTTCAGTCCCAGCCTTGACTCTGGCTCTGCTCTTCAAGCTCGTACTCACTCCAGAGCAAATTTTCCTGCTGACAAACTCACAGTGATTTTTCATGTTGTTGCCATGGTCTGACACATTTCTTCAAGGAAAATAAATCTTGATATCAAATAGGGAATATTCACCTAAGGAGGAGCTGAGTAAAGATTAGCTATTAGTTCTTTGGGTGTACCTTCCTTCAGGGGAAGGAACTCATCCTTCTGTTTAACTCCTGAAAGCTGTTATTGACTTTAAATAGAAAGAAAAAACATTGAGAGCACACTGCAATCTCCTGACAAATACGTAAAATCCTGTCTATTTGTACTCACAGAGCAGAGCTGGAACGAAACAATGAATAAAGACCATCAGCAAACTTCCAGTAGATGAGGCAATGTGCAATGGCCCAGAATGGATGGGGATGAGTTTTTAGCAGGGTTGGTGGTGATCAGACAAGGGGGGGTGGCTTTAAACTAAAAGAAGGTTGATATGAGAAAGAATTTTTTTTACCTTGAGTGTGTGAAACACTGACACAGGTAACCCAGAGAAGCTGCCCATCCCTGTAAGTATCCAAGGCCAGGTTGGTGGGGGATGGAACAACCAGGTCTAGTGGAAGTTGTCCCTGCCCGTGGCTGGGGATTGGAATGAAATTATCTTTAATGTCCCTTCCAACCCAAACTATTTTAGGACTCTGTAATTCTATAAAGAATAAAGGAGGATGTGGCCCTGGGGTGCTCTGCAGCAATAGTAAATTCAATAATAAATTTCTAGGACTGGACAGGTGTATAACTGAGCCTTACCCCAGCACAATGACACCCTGAGTGGAAAACTGCTTGAAGGGAGATTCGTCATACGGAAGTGGTACCCAGCCCTCACAAGGAAATAATTTCTACTGCTTATCTACAAGCCCTTCTGCAATGCAGGGTGAACCGAAGTCAAATATTACACTTTAAAAGACAATTACGTGTCTTTCACTTCCTCAAGCCCCTCTAAAGCCAAATAGTGCTATCTAATCTAAACCACTCCAGCTCTTCTCCATCCCCTCAGACACATGCTGTGCATTACATTTCTGTAGAAATCCACCGCAGTCTGCTTCAGCAATCCCTTTGAAGTCCTTGGAAGCTTATCTGTACTCCAGCAAGCAAGGGTGTGTCTCCCGGCCAGCTTGCGGGCGACCATAAAGCAGAAATTTAGCCCAGAGGCCACAGGTGGCTCTCTGAGGATTTTTTTTTTCTCTGAGTATAAAGAAATCTCTAGAAGTTACCCCAGAATAAAGGGCTGCTGAGGCTGTCAGTGCTGCTGAGTGGGAACGCGGTGTGGGCATTGCCCACCAGGACAGAAACAAAAACCTTCAAGGAAGCACTGAAAATGGTCACAGCTGCCCCGTGACAAAACTGAGCAGGCAAAAGCGAAGTGGGGTTGGCAGGAGGCATCTGCCTGTCTCCTCTCCAAACCCCAGCAAATCCCCAGGGCACCCACCAGCATCAGCCTTTCCTTGCTCAGCTCCATTCCACTCTCCAGTGGACCCCACTCCCCCTGCCTCATCACTGTTCTCATCTCCCTTTCCGAGGAACTACAAATATTTTGCTTAAAAAAAAAAAAAAGCTGGAAAATGGTTTTAATGCCACAGGAGGAAAGGAAAAAAAAAAAAAAAATCTGACATTAATCCTGAGATGAAAATGGTTGAGCAAGTATTTATGTTGATTTAGGGCTGTTCTTGTTACATTCTTGAAACTACTGAGGTTATCTTGTAATCCATCTGAATTGCAGCTTGTGGCATTTTGAGCTAATTTTCAATTGTGCTGCATTTAACTATTCTTTTCCTCCTTCTGCCTCTCAGTATTTGTGGAAAAACATTCACCAGGCTTAGGAAACCTAAGCCTATAACCTCTGAGGTGTCTCTGCTTCAGAAAAAGGTGACATCATTTCTTAAAAAGACAAATTTCAGGGTCTGATGAGATTTTGGACTCTGCTGAGAGGCGACACTCATGCAGGGCTGGGTTTTGGCAGGAGGAGGATTCACTGAGCAGCTCCCTTTCTGTTTATTTTCTGAATGTTTTGAGTGAATGCACATCTCTATAGATGTTTAGAGAGCAGCAGCACTGGAGATGAGGTTTATTTATTCACAAGATATGTATCGTGCAAACAGCTGTGCACTGCTTCTCCTCACTGCTCTGGTGATGGGATTCAGCTCACAGATCCCACAGATCCCACAGGGAGAGGCAGCACAGCCCCCCAGGAGTGGGGTCTGCAGTGCCTGGAGGCTCCTGCCTCTCCTCCAGCCTCAGGCCATTGGGTTTTTCCCTCCCTGGAGCTCTGTGCTGCAGGCTGGAAAGGGGGAGGAAAACCGGACATGAGCCAGCACTCACTGGGTACCCAGAGAAGCTGTGGCTGCCCCATCCCTGAAATGTTCCAGGCCAGGCTGGACAGGGTTTGGAGCAACCTGGGCCAGTGGGAGGTGCCCATGGCAGGGGAAGTTGGACTAGCTGACCTTTAAAGGTTCTTCCAACTCAAACCATTCCCTGTGTCTAACATGGATATGAGGATTTTGGAAGACTTTTCCCCTCTGGCGAAGTTAATTCATTTCTCCCACCATTCTGTCATTTAACAGAGGAGCTCCAAATGAATGGGTGGCAAATTTGTCAGAGTTTTGGGTGCCAGGGCATTAGAAGGTATTTTCTGCTGGGGCAGCTTGGTGATCTTCTCAGCATCCAAGAAAAGGAAGGCTCTGTACTAAACCCAGCATTTAACATCACCAGTGACCAGACAGATTTTCCTGGAGTACAAAGCAACTGGATATCTCTAAGCACATGGGATCACAGCATGATGTTCCTCTGGGATTTTTTGCAAGTTGCTCCCTGAGGAAAGTGGGGGTTAACCCCATTATTCACATGCCTCTGGAAAATGCTCCTGGTCTGCTCCTTGCCCCTTAAACCATCAGAAATGGGGGATTCAAGGCAGCAATGAAGAAAGCAAGGAAACCTTGTATTCTCCAAAGGAACCTTGTATTTCCCCATCATCTCCTGGCTCCGTGACAGTTTTAGTGAGAGCACCAAATGAGCACCCTCCTTTTCTCCTTCTTTTCCCTTTTGAACCTTCTCTTGACCCCTGGGCACCCCTGTGGCATGGAAAGAGACTCATTGCTTGTAGTTGCTCCTGCCTGTTTGTTTGCAGAGACAGGGTTAAACCTGCATTATTTCTTATCTGTAAATGATGTTTTTTTTCCTGTTGAACGCAATTACAAATGCAGCTCCTTTGCTTTTAGCTCAATTTTTCACCACTTGTTCCTCCTTCTCCCCCACCCCTTTGGTTGTACTCTGGCGATCACAGCAGTTTCTGTTTAAAATGTTTCAGTTTCTCTGTTTTCTAGAATTAACCACGAGCTTGTTGCTACATGTGGAGCAGGGCGGGACTGCTGATGCCTTTTTTTTTTTCCCCTGTTGTTGTTGGGGTTTTTTTGTTTGGTTTTTTTGTTTTCTGGTTTTTTGGGTTTTTTTTTCCCCCTCAGAAAGTAGCTTGCTGAATGTAAGGCTTCAGGGAATAAAATTTACAGGAGAGAAGTTGCCTTGTATGTTTTTAGGGCACAGCTACCTCGCTGGCTAACACAAGATTTCACTCTTTGCATGTCATGAAAAACTCCTTTTAGAGCTAATGATTTCTGTAAATCTGGGATCAGTGTTTCTCCAGTTCCTCACTCCTTACCTCTCTTTTCTTGTCCTCTGTGGCCAAAACTGAACTTGTTGTTTTCAGATGCATTGTTGAATTGCTCTGATTTGCATGTAACGAGGCTGAATATTCCAGTAAAAATTTGGAGCCCTGTTTAAAATCTCCTTTTAAAAAGAGATTTTTATCATTTGTCACTAACCAACATCATGGCCCTTTTCAAAGGACCTGCAAAATTTTGGGACCCATCCAGCTCGGGAAGGCAGGGAGAAGCCATTTGTCACGAAACCTGTGTGGAGGACACCCGTGGGACAGGGCTGGGTCTACAAGGCTCTCCTTGGGAAATTAAAGGAGCACCAGGATTAAAAACCAGCGAAACCTTTGCTGCACATCCTCACGGAGCTGCTGTATTCCTCCCACTAGAGGACAGCAGCTGGGCTAGGCAGCCACCAGGAGCGTCTCTCAGCAGAAGCAAGAATAAAACAGCCCTACCCTTCGTGTAGAAACTTGCTCCTTTCTAGTGGTTTTCACAAAATGAATCCCAGTGAATATTTAACTAAGTCTCCCCTGTAATCAAGTTTCTGGCCTCTTTACTCGTACCCACAGTTCAAAACATTTCCTGACCCATTGAGCTCAGCAGCCCTGGGAGTCTCCAGCAGGATCTCTGCTCAATTGGCATCAGGAAAGCAGCATGAGGGTTGTTGGGTTTTTCTCATCCAGCAATCACCAATGCAACCTTTGCTATCCTTTAAGAAATGGAATCTGACCTCAGCTTGGCTATCTAAATCAAAAGCAGGCCTTCTCTTGAAGCCCTGAATTATGGCTGTGTGTTTATACATATATGAATATTCATTCATATGCATATGAATATTCAGTAATGCAAGTCTGGATTTCATGCAAAGCAAGCTTCCCTGCAACCCTTTATTTAAAACAGAAAAGAATGAAGGAGAGAAGGGTGTTTCTGGGTCTGTGGGAGCAGGGAAAAAGGATAGTTTTAGTCTGTGTGTGGGGAACCTTTGTGTGGCTTCAGTTTAAGAACCCCCCCATGCCTGTATCAAATTGTCTCTGGACTTTATCTGCCTGATCGTTACCTTTCCATCCCATTTTTGGGGACTGCAGCTTGTGAACGTGGAGTTAACAAATTGTGTACGTGGAGTTACAGAGTTAACAAATGAGGGCTGTTAAACCTCGATGCATCTCTGTTTCTGTGGAGACTTTCTTGGGCAGATCACTGGCTGCTCTCCAAGGCAATCCAGTGTCTCCAGTGAAATTGTGGGTACCACAATCACCTGGCAAAGTGGAGGAGGAGGTCATCCCACAGGAGCTGATAAAAGGCATGGTTTTCACTCAGAGAGACACATAAAGGAAGAAGCAAATTCCTGCGAAAACTCTGGTAGGAGATAGGGAAGGGAAATGATGTGCAAAGGATGGGGAGAGGAGAAAGAATATTAACAGCCTGGAGAATGCTGACTTGAAAGATGTTTGAGGGTTAAGAAGAATGAGGCAGGGAAATAGTTGTAGGCATTTAGTGCTTTATTACCCAAGGTGGGAAGTAGAAGAATTACTTTTATTTTATATTTTTAACAGCTACAGAGTGACTGTGCCTGCTTGTGCCTGCATCCAGGCCTGTGGGAGAGCGAACTGGAAACTCAGAGCTTGGCAGTGCAGCAGAGGATTTGGGAAGCAGGAGGGATCTGTTGGGATTTGGTGCTGTGGGACAGCTGGGTCACAGGACCCAGAAAGTACAGAGTGCCCACACTGTGGGTCCCTGCCTTCCAGTTTCCTGCTCCTTCCAGGATTTAAACTGTAACACGAGCCCTGGTGTAAGGCTGACTTCACACCTCCTGCTCTGAGGCTGTGCCTGGGAGTTGGAGCACCTCTGCTGAACCCTGCGGTGTCACCAGAGAGGAATCTGATCTGATGGAACACTGCAGGGGAAGCTGCCACAACCACCAGCTGGTCCAGCGAGACACAGGGCTCCAGTGGAACAAACCAGCGGGTATTGATCAGCTGGAAACAGAAATGAGAAGTGCTTGGGCCAACAAGGAAAAAATACCCAAGTTCTGTAGGAGAAGGAGAAAATTTCTTTGCAGCCTTTGTCTTCTCATTTTTACAAGTCTGGCTCTGTCTTGCTGTGCCCTGCTCAGCACTGAGAAGGAGTTTATTCACAGGGTTTCTCTGCAGTCTGCTTTAAAGGAGCTCACTGCTAAAAGATCTTCTCCAATGGATGCTGCTTTCCACTCTTTTAGAAATGATACTGTTCCCCAAGAGCCAGGGGTGCTCTAGCAGGACAGCGTGTGACAAATTCTTTATGAGGGAATACATAATAAATTGAGGATTTTCTTTTATTTTGATTATTTAGTATTCAATATTTGCATTATGGAAGTGCCTGGAGGTTCCAGCTGAGATCAGTGTCCTATTGTTCTAAGCCATGCATAAAAACGTGGCCAGAGATGAGGAGCTTACCATCTAAATAGATGAACTGGATAAAGGGTAGGAGACAGGAAGCATCTATTATTCTCATTTCATAGCTGGGGAGCTTGGACACAGACAAATTAAGTGTCTTTCCCAGGAAAGCCAATGGAGAAGGGCAGAAACCATCGAATGTCCAGGATCCCAGTGTAATACCCTGCTCAAAACATGCCACATTTCCTGTTTAAACATATCTTGCAACACTGTAATGAAAACAACAAATATTTGTTTGGAATATTTTCCTTAAGACACACAAAATGAGAGGAGCAGCAGAAAGGTTACATGGCTACGAGGCATAACAATCCGAGGGGAGTGTTGATACTCAAATGCCATTACAAGACATTGACACAGCAGCAGTGAAAATAAAGAGTTTTTTTCTCAACTGCTTGGGCCTCACTGCCTGAAGAAGTATTTCCTAGAATATTCAGCTGTTCATATGCAGAGGAAGATCAAAAATTGATGGACAAAAGCAATTATTTTGTCCCCTTCTCTAGCTTAACCAAAATGAGGTTTTCTTGTTTGGTAAACACCCAGTAAAACTATGTCTTGATGGGTCAGAAACTGCAGGACCTCCCCATCCCTTCCCATTCACATTTTGCTGCAAAAGAATTTGGTAGCCCATCTGCTTCACATTTTCATGGATAATTATTGGATCTATTGGCATTAAAATAATTAATTGTAATCTCAAATTTTCAGGTATTACTTCACCTTGAAGTAATGCCTGGTGAGAACTAGTGATGGAAGCCTCTCTGTAGTAGCTTTTATTTTAGAACAGGGTTGGTTTTGTATGAAATGATTTTTCCCTAAGACACTGGGAAATCTATAGAGAAACTTTGCTTGTCTTTGGAAAAAGAAAAAATTTCAGAGGTGGGATTCTATGATTCGCTCTTTGGTACCCTAAAAAAAAAGGTTTGAACCTGTCTGGAAAGAGAACCATAAACACTTTGGAAACCAGGTAAATATTTTAGCTGCCAAAGTTTGGGTTTAGACATTTAGCTTTGGAAGAACTTTAAAGAAAAAAAAATTAAAAATAAAAAGAAATCTTAGACAAGCATTTAATCATCTCCAGCATGGACAGGAGAAATTTTTGGATGGGAAAGCTGGAATAAAGGGGAAGAATTGATAATTCCCATTGTCTTTAGTGGAGAAAACCCTCGGTGATGTGTATGGTTGAATTTGGATCTAGAGGATTTCTCCCCATAGACCTCTAAGAATTGAAAGTGTGGGCTTTAATTTTCTTTAATTTTTCTTTCCTGACTTAACTCCCTGTATTTTAATCCCATTTTCATCAGATGGAACTGTGACATGTTAGCAGATCCTGCACCTGGAGAATAGATCAGTGCTGCAGAACTTGCTTCTCCGGGGTACCCACGGCCTCCCTTGCCATCTGTCTGCACCGTGCCAGGAGCTGGGGCTGCTTCTTCCCTGGAATCCCATGGAGGAGCCGGTTCCCGTGGAGCCCTGGCTGCCCTGATATCTCCAGCACTTAAAAGAAATGTCAGAGAGTCTGCAAGGATTAGAACTGAGAGTGCTCAGAAGCTCTGTGCTGTGCTTTTTTCCGAGGTGACTTTTCCCACAATTACTCGGAGGCATCGCTTGCCCATCTCACCCCATCCCTCCGCAGACACGAGCTGTTTGTCACCTGCTGAACCTTCTGCCTTCATCCCCTCGAGCTGGGCTTTTATGGATGAGCTGGGCTTTTATGGATGAGCTGGGTTTTTATGGATGAGCTGGGCTTTTATGGATGAGCTGGGCTTTTATGGATGAGCTGGGCTCTGCTGGGTCCAGCCCAGGAGCAGCCTGAAGTCAGGCACATCTTCCCCTTGCCCCGCCAGGTAAAAGAGATGTCGGGCGGGGATTAATCCATCTCCTCACCTCTGCGTGCCCCTCGCTGGGGATTTGGGCCAGCCCAGCTGTGCCCCGGCCGCAGCTGGAGCAGGGTTTGGACCCTGCCCCTGTTGAACATTAACTGCATCCCTGCCTGCGTGCAGAGGGAGGACCGGAGTTCGGCTGACAGCAGGGACAAAGAGCTGGCAGGGCTGAAAGATTCAATTTAACTTTCTCCTCCCCCGCTTCCATATGCGAGGGCACACAGCGCTGTTCCTGCTTTTGAAACTTGCGGGGCAAAGGAGCATTGGTGTCCTCATTTTCCTTCCTCCCTATTGATGTATCATTGCCAGGATGAAAAAGGACGTCTCAAGAGCTTTTGAAAAAATGGGTGACTACTCAAGACATTTTATAAAGGAGGAAGAATGGGAGAGAAAATAGGGCTCGGTAGGGGGTAGAAGGAGCCTGAATGTGTGCCTTGTCTGTCTATTCTTTCGCTTGAAACCTGGAGCTGTTGTTCCTATTTCAGTTCAAACTGTCACCTTTAGTTCATGATGGCTTTACTGCCCTTGCTCCTGAACCTCAACAGATTGGGGCTTATTTACCTATTCACACTCTGCTGTGGAACCTCATTAATAGGCTTATTAGCCACACCATTCACGTGCAGGAGTGCTCACAGAAAAGATCCCAGCCACTTTGAGAGGAGGAGGAAAAAACTGTAAAGAGATTATGCTCTCATTCAGCAGCCTAACTGCTATGAAAGGCTCCCTGGGCCCACTGAGATCTCTTGAAGCCTAAATATGATGACAGAATTGATCTCCCCCCCAACCCCCCCCCACCCCTTTAATTCCAAACATGCTTCTGCTTTTCTCAGATTGAGGAGCTGGGCTGTTTTGGGCCACTTTAGGAGAATGTGGCTCATTTAAGAGAAAAGGCTGCTATTGATAGACTGCTATCTTTTCATCCTCCTAAAGAATAAATTCTGACAAGTGCTTCCAGACCTTGGAAATAGGTGTTCTGATTTGTCATTTTTTAGTGGAATGCTTCCTTTTCTTTCAGAGTATGCAAAGATATCGATGAATGGGGAAAGGTATTGCAGCTTCCTGTGCCGGACAATAATTTATGTGAGAATGTGTTAACAATGTTTTCAATGGGCGATGGACATGCCCGGTGATGGGAAAATTGGATCTTGACTGTGACATCTCAGCTTCTCAATTAGAACATTCAGATGTCTGTTCCTTTAGGAGCAACAACAACAACAAAAAATACTAAACCCGTGTGTTCGATCAATTACAAATTTGTCTGCCATCCCTCATAAAGGCTGGGGTAGTGGTGGGAAAATACATGCTGGGAGGTAAGTACATACTCTACAAAAAACTTGTTTCCAAGTTTTTGGTGTCTAGGTGTGTGTAAATAAGAGTTACACTATGTGTGGCCTCAGTCCTTGAAAATCCCCTTGATCAATACCGCACACAACATATCAAATGTACAGTAGAGCTTAAATAAAGTAACATTAAATTGATCAACACTGATTAAATTTGAGGCAACCACCACTTATTGATTTTGTTGTCAAGCTGACTCTACACAAGCAAGCATCACACAGATGCCATATTCAAACCCTTTTAGTTGATGGTGTCTAAAGCAAATGTTTCATTAAGAAAGGATCAGGCTGAGCAATATTGAATTCTGAATACCCATATTGTGCAGGTTTAAATCTGTGTGTCCAAACAAATGATGTTTGCATAACTTTCCGACAACTTTTCCCATTTGGAAAAGTCTACACAGGCAGGTACTGAAAGTGCACTGTCAGACCAATTCACGGGGCAGTTGGAATCAGGCTTTGAACTGGGAGGCTCCTGAGGGCGATTTTTGGAGCGGGTGTTATCCAACCATCCTCTCTAGATGGAACTGGCCACAGGCCAGCCATGGCTCCTGAGCCAGAAACACTTCAGGAGAGGTTTCGGCGACGGCCGCTGAGCTGGTACCGTTTTTGTGTGAAGATGCCGATGCTGCCCAGCGCCGCGGCGGCGGTGCCGCAGCCCAGGCTCAGCCACTGCGGTGCTACGCGCCGCGCTCCCCATCTTTCCTTTCCAACCCGCTGGAAAACTTTCAGTGGAGCACTCATCCGGGAGCTGTGCGGGGTTGCTCCCCCGCAGCCCTGCGGTGGCACTGGGATGAGCTGTCCCGCTCCCCCGGGCAGGCAGCGCCCGGAGCGGGGGGTCCTCTGCTCCCCTCCGGTGCCGCCGAGTGCGCCAGGTCCGCGCCGCGGGGACATCCGCGACCCTCGGGCGGGGTGACGGCTCCCAGCTCCGCACCTCGGAGGGCCGGGCGGGGGAAGGGGCTCGGCGGCGATTGGCAGAGCCCGGCAGCGCCGTCCAGGAAACGGCTCGGGTTGCAGCGGGGGGAGTGACCGGGGGAGGAGGAAGGAGCCGGAGGAGTGCGCCGAGAGGGGGAAAGGGGGGAGAGAGAAAACCCACCTCCCACCGAGGGGGCTGTCGGCGTGACAAAGCTGCGGCGGCTCGGGGCGGGCGGCTGGATGGAGCGGAGCGGGACCCGCGGCGCGCTGCTCGGCGATGCCCGCGCGGGGGAGGAGGCAGCTGGCGCCGGGCACGGCGGGCTCGCCCTTCTGAGGCGGTAGCCGCTGCGGCCGAGCCAGGGCACGGCACGGGACGGGGCGCCGGGCCGGCTCCTGCCTCGCCTCGCCGCCCTGCTGCCTGCCCCGGACGCGTCCCGCGGGGGATGCGCGGCTCTGCGCCGCTGCGGGCTCGCCAGCCGGGGCCGCCCGCGCAGTGACCGCGGCCGCTGTGACGGGAGTTTCGCCCCGTCCCGGGAGCCGCCGCTCGGCACCGCGCCCCAGCCCGGGAGCCGCCGCGGAGCGGAGCCCGCCCGGCGATCTCGCCGCAGGTAAAGGCAGCGGGCGGGCCGGGGGAAGGGGCGGCCCCGGGGAGGCGGCGGGGCAGGACCGGGGGTCCCGCCGCGCTCTGTGCGCGCTGCAGCGCTCCGCTGGGCTCGGGGTTCCCCCGGTGCGGGGCTCGGCGGTGTCCCGCGGCGGGATGTGCGGATGCGGAGCTCCGTTCTGCTCCCCGGTGGAGCTGCGGGTCGGTTTGTGGTCACTCACACGGGGGAAGCCCGAGCAGCAGCGCTGTTCCCCCGCCTTGCCCGCATCCCCGCGGGTGTCTTTGGGGATGGTTCCAGCGGTGACAGCAGGACGGGCAGCGCGGGCTGGGGACGAGGAGCTCGGCCCCGGAGGACCAGCCCCGCCTCGGTACCGGCCCCGTGTCGGAGCCCGGTGCTGCCCTGCCGTGCTGCGGGAGCGGGGCCGGGGGGCACAACCGCCCCGTCTGAGATGAGGGGGGAGAGAAGTCGTCAGTGAGATATAGATTTAAATGCAAAACGGCCCCTTCAAACTGGGACCCATTATGCGTTTGGTGTGAAACGCTATCAACATTTAGAACTTCATTGTCTCCTTTGTACCAAATCCCTGTAAATCTTCCACTAGCCTTTTCTCATTTTCATCTGAAAAGCCTGTTTGGGCTGAATAGCAGCAATCAGCAGCCTCTGGACTTCTCCCGCTCTCTGGAATGTCAATTAAAATGCAGATTTTTTTTTCCCCCCTCCCCGATCTCTTGGTGGCAAAAGACTTGAGAAAAACAGGATAGTCCTGGAAAGCAAATGAAAGAAGTTCAAACAATGAAAAAGTACTGAAGCTGCCAGCCGGTTCCCATTAGTCCTCCAGAATTAATGTTTAATAGCTGTGATGCTCAGATTTGCTTGGAGATTGAACTCTGCTGAAGAGTCTTGATAGATATATATGTGTATATATATTTTTATATACACAGGGAGGGATATGTCTGCATTTTCTGTCCATATAAGATTCCTCTGTCGGTGGAACTGTGTGTGTAAAGCTGTTCGCTTTAAAGCTTCATCTACCTGGATTTTTCTGACGAAGCTACTGGGCTTTTAGAGCGCTTGAGGTTTCTTTGTGGAGGGAAGATCCACACTTCACTCAGACTTTGCTATTCCCCGCCTAATTGAGAAAGATGCTGAAAAGTTATACAGTGAGCAATGTATTGATTTGGTTAGCATACTCTACAAATCGTACTGTCCCTGGGGAGTGATAAACATCTTCTAAACAACAATGCAAGTAGATTAAAAAGAACACTGAGCATCGAATTTAATTAATGCCACTGCTGAACAAGTACTACTTGTTTGTGTGCGCGAGTGTGTTTAAACTGAAGTACAGCTTGGAGGAATTTGGTTGGGCTCCCAAACCAGTCTGCTTTCCCATGCTTGTCAGTTTGGCAAAGAAAATTTGGGCAGGTATGTGACGAGGTGAAAATTGACTTGATGAGCGAGTGGCAAGGAGAGCCATCAATCATTGGGGGCTGACAACTCCTCCCCAAAGTGTAGGCTGAGAAGAGAGACAGAGTTCCCTTTCAAGGGGAAAAATAAACACTACGTGTGGCTTTCACTGAGTCTGAGACTCCAGGAGGGATTATGGTATTGTAGTCAGGAAGCCAGAATTGTGGAGGCCAAAAAGCATGCTGGGGCTGTGTTCCAAACATTGAGATAGAGGTACATAATTATCCAGCGCAGGAGGTCTTTCCAGGGACTCGTCCCCCAGCAACTGTGGCAATTAAACTATGAAAAGAATTTGGTTTCGTTTCGTCTTCGCTGGACTCTACTTCTTTTGGGAGAGGGCAATCCTTGAAGCCTGTTTGCTGTCCTGGTGGTAGAGAGTGGTTTTGGCTCCATGGATGGGTGCAGAGCTTTGATTTTTGCATTGTTGCACCTCCTCGAGCCTGGATTTTGAGTTTGCTGCTGCCCTGTGGATGAAGAGTCTCCTCTTTCTGCCGGCAGATGTTGAGGTGCAGGAGCCAACAAAAATCTTCAGGTGAGGAGACGCGTGGCCAAGCAGCCTTGTGCCGCACTTCAGGGTTTAGGATGAGGATAGGAACCACAAATGTGCTTTCAGTGGTGTTTAGTGTAGTCTGAAAATCTGAAACTGAAGGAATGTCAGTGGAATTAATGCTCTTGGAGTCTGAAATACGTGCTGGCGATCTGGTATGTTTTCTTTCTGCAAAACCATGATAGGGTTTTGCATTTATCAACATAGACTTTAATCGGAGTTTACAGGATGATTTATGGAAATTAAATCAGCATTACATCCAGGCTGTTAATTAGGGGTTTCTATCCACTTTACAGCTGGATAAACTGAGCTGCAGGGCTGTGGCTGCCAGGCAGCGAGGTGGGCAGTGGACCTGGGTGGTGGCATCCAGGGGGGTTTGCTCTGGTCCTGCTCCAGGCACAAACTGAGCTCCCTTCAGCTCTACACCTGCTCTGTGCTTATTTATAAAAGGGCTGGGCAGGCTCTTTGCAAATGTTTGTGCAGTGGTCTGGTGGTGTTTTCACTGGAAATTTAATGGTGGTTGCTAGCTTGTGGTGTGGGATGCTCGAGCCAGGCTGAAATTTCCACAGGAGGGACAGGGCTTGGAGGTGACACCAATGGAGTTGAAAAAAGCTTGCCCTGAAGTAGCAGGGATTCACCCCTGGGATACACTGGGATAAGTGTATTAATTGTTTTCCTGAAGTGACTTATTTACGTTGTCCAAAGCCTGTTTCTATGGACTCCAGAAGTTACTGTGTACAGTGCCCAAGATAAAAGATGCCTCAACGGCATTTGTGAACTTTGTAGCAGGTAGCACAAGGCTAATGAAAATCAGAATCAACTTTTTAAATGGTTTGCCTTATAAAAGGAGGATCTGTGTCCCTGTTTCTGCATGCTGAGGTGCCACACCAAATCCCAATGACAAGGAGTTTGGAGAAGTTTATCTCCACATTCCCTTTTTATTTTATTTTTTTAGATTTTCAAGTATTGAGGGCAGGAGGGAAAAAGAGGTTTTGTGTTATTTTTTTCCCCTTCCAGACAAGTGCTCTCCAAATTTCAGTTGGGTTTCATCACATCTAAGATGAATCATTGACCAGATTAGAACAATTGCTGCAGTTACTTGTTTTATCCATTTACTGAGGTTTTAGCGTCTTTCATTTCTGAAGCGGAAAATCAGGTCTAATTTTCTGCTTGAGCTGTTAAATCGCCCTGTGAGGAGGATGCTCTTCTGACCCTCACCTGGCATCTCAGTACAGAGGCAACAGGGTCCCCTGAAGGGACTGCCAGTTCCTTAGGTGCCACTTCTCAGTCAGATCATGCCTGGATTACCACTTAACTCCCATCCATTTGAATTTGTTTTATTGTGAATAAAATAGACTTTTTTTCCCCTCCCACCTCTGAAAAATATATCTCAATAAGCATCATTGAGAGACTGAGAAAAGAAAGGTTTGTGCACACAGCTTGGCCGGTATGGATGGCAAGTGATGCTGGGCAGGTTTCCTGTGAAACTGTACTCTGTACCATATTTTATACAGATTTTAATTGCCTGTGATGCAGTGTAGCAAACAAATACCAGTGCAAGGACTTGAGCCTTTCACCTGTCCAGGACTCAGGAGCTTCCAAAAAGACACGAAACTCTGTCAGAAGACGGTATATCCTTGGGGAAGCTGGAAGTCCTGAGTTGAAATAGTCTTACAGATTTTTCCAAGTCTAAGGAGTACATTTTTCAGCTGTTTTTTCTTGTGGAAAATTACTGAATTCCTGCAAATTCATCTGGCGGCAGAACTGCCTAGGTGAAGGAATGAAAAACAAGGCAAACTTACATAAACCTTCAAACAATAACAAGAATATAATTTGTATAATTGTGGTAATTTTGTAGCATTACAGGTTATGTGCCTGCACATGTGTGTGCCTCTCATTTTTGAAATCCTGTATGTTTTTCTGTCAGTAAAATAGCTCTCAAT
The DNA here is from genome assembly GCA_008694505.1 of Cyanoderma ruficeps. Lineage (NCBI taxonomy): Eukaryota > Metazoa > Chordata > Aves > Passeriformes > Timaliidae > Cyanoderma > Cyanoderma ruficeps. Next base: position 25,859,064 of record VZDJ01000116.1, on the reverse strand, counting down.
ATGTGCTGAGAAGTGATTTTATGAAAACAAGGAGGACTTGGTTACGCCTCAGGTGATGATGGAAACTGCTAACAGAAGATGAAAAGTCACTCACTTTTCACATATTCTTGAAGCTGGAAAACTATTTTTCCTATCCTCCTCCTCCTCCTCCTCCCCTCCCTCTCACCTCAGCTCTGTTCGAGGCTTTGTGAAGGTTTTTGGGTTGTGTTGGGAGATGTTTGTGCTGACATTGTTCCATCTCTCTCCTCCCCGCAGTAGCCGCCGTCGTTCCAAGGGAGGAGGCATTACCCTGGCCGAAGGCACGACTTTCTCTCCATGCTTCTCTAGAGGAGTTCAGATGGGATTAAAGTCCACATGGAGATATGGAAATGGACCAGGAATTTACTCTAAAAAGATGGTCAGCTGGGATTCGGGTTGCCTTATCTGCCTGGTGGTGGTCACCATGGCTGGACTTTGCCTGGCTCGACCTTCATTTAATTTAGTTGTTGAAGACACCACGGTGGAACCCGAAGGTAAATCGCTCTAGAATACTTAATTCCTTAAAAGAAGTTAATTTTAAATGCTTGGACATCCGAAATAGAAGTCAACATCTTTCCATGTGCTCTGGTAAATCTAAGGCAAGTAACAGACCAGCCCTGGAGAGTTACGGTTTCTGCCTTTCCCTGCTCTCGCCTGGGCTGTGTTTGTACAAGCGTGCGTTTGTTTATTCTTGTGCAAGCCAGTGGTGTCAGTGATTTCACTTGGGACTGTCATCACGTTGTATAATCAAAGTGTACAGATGAAAGTTTTCAGGAATGGGCCTTTAAGGAAACCAGTCTGTGGCACTTTTGTGCTGTTATGTGTTGCTGTCTCAAGGAACGAAGCGGATGAGCGGCTGCTGCTCTTTGGGATTGTCTTAGCCTGAGGAGTCCAGAGAAAAATGAATCTCAGTAGTTTTTATTTGTGAATGTTCAGTTTTGGCAGTTTTTTCTGTTTTTTGTTCACTCTGCAAAGGCGCTGATGCAGCTTTGTTGGTGTTTGTGCTGAGGATAATCAGTTCCCTGTTGTTCATATCCAAGCCCAGTCCGTGGTGCAGTGTCTGGATCACAAGTTCTGGAGGTGTAAATGTGGAGTTCTCAATAAAAGGGCTGTAGGTTTTTGCTGTGAGAGCAAAGGCCAATCTAAACCTTCACGTCGGAAGAGGTGTTTTGATAAAATCTCCTATTTTGAGCCTCCACCTGTTGTTATGTTTTTCCAGGTTTATCTGTTTCTCAAGCTCTCCTTTTCTTTTCTGGAGCTGCTTTTTTATTGTTGTGAGCTGATTGTATTGAGGAATGATTTTACTGTGTTGTGCTGGATCATTCCTGCTCTCTTGAGTGTCTGGGGGAGGAAGTGAGGCTTCTTTCATAAGGTTGTATCTGTCTTTTGGAGGAGTGATCACAGTTCTAATAACTCAGCTGTCAAGCTGATCTAATAGTCCACAGAGCATTTCTGACCTGGCAAGCCTTGCTGCAGAGAGTTTGGCCTTTACACATTCTACTACTCATGTCCATGGATGCAGATAAGCTTTTATTTAATAATTCTTCATGCAAAACGTTTTTTGTTTCTATCCACTGCCTCTAAAAATAGTCGTCACCAGCTAACGCATTTTTAGAATCCACTCCAAGTACATTTTTATTGATGGCAGGGGATGAACTATTTAGAGATGATGAGCCTTCTTCCCTAGCAAGCATTCCTGAAAAAAATTGTCAAAGAATAGCAGTATTGTCATCTGTCAGCCAGATAGATTGTTGATAGCAAAAAAGTTGTTTGGGTTTTTTTTTTTTTCATTNCCTGAGATTAAAAAAAAAAAAAAAAGACCAACTCTTGTTGCCACTTACTGTATGATTTGTTAATTGAACATCTGGTGCCTTTTTGGCTTTTCAGGGGAATGACAAAATCATGAATAATTCTGGTTTCAGACTAGCTTTGTAGTGAGGTTCCCTAGTTTTAGGGTTAAGTCAGAAAGAATGTGATTGAAGATTGGTGAAGTGTTTTACGAGAGGAGTAATATTTTTTGAATGGTGACTGATAATTTTTCAACTTTTCAGGGAAAGAATAGCTTTTCTAATTTTGGAAAGCACAGCTTGAGAATATGTGTCTCTTACACACTGAATATGTAGGGGGTGGAATCTGGGTTTTATCAAAGAGTAAATTGTTAAAAAAGATTTCAAACTTGTTTCCTGGGCAGGAATGTTACTGGTGTGAAACAATTTTAGATGTGAGAACCCAAATCATTACCAGAAACAAGAAAAAAAAAATCAGAAAACGTTTCTAAGTTAATGGCATAATAAGAGCTTTTATGCTGCAGAATACAGGGAATTGTGTGGGATTTATATCTGGGATTTGGGAAATAAAACCTCCTTTATGTATTTCATTAAACCCTTTGATAAGAAGAAAAAACCAAAACAAAACCCAAGTTTTTACACAATCACCTTCCCTGCGTTCCATCACTGCCACCCACAAGCTCTCCAAGCCCAAACCAAAAAAAAAAAACCTTTGAAAGATCTCTTCAAAGACAAAGCAGACTTTTTTTAATTTAGTAAATGCCAAAACGTTTTGGGCCAAGCTAATTTGGGGGGTTCAGGTGCCCTAATAATGTAAATTTTCCATGGGGCTGCTGACTGCAGTCATTAGAGCTATGACATTTCATGCCAGCTGAGAAGGTCGGCAGGGCCATGACCTTTGGTGACACTCACTGATCTGTTCCCGAGTCTTCCTTCATGGACATGCCCTGAATTGTCTGTATTTATTTATTTGTTTTCAACACAAGCTGCTTGGATTGTTATTGTTTATTGCCTTAGTGACTCAGACTGTTGGAAAGACTGTACACGACGTCAACAGGAATTGAGATTTTTTCCTTTGGTTGTAACAGAGAAAATACCTTCTCTCAGCTATACGTAACTTTAGGGACATTTGCAATCATTTCCTTCAGAGTATCTGAAGGATTTTATGTATAAAAAATACTGAAGTGTGTGCTTTAGTTCAAGCAGTATTTATCTAACAGGGTAATCAGCTGCATGGATATGTGCAAGTTGTCATGGACTAAGGTGCTGTGCTTTTTGGCTATTCTCAGTCAGTCTTGAGTAAATAAATATCCCTCCATGACCACTGGATATTACTCTGGTCCTTATGAAGGTGTTTTCACTGAAAATGGCATCTTGATCCATTGTGAGTGGTGATGTTGGTGTTGATATTGTGGGTGATTCTGAGTGTGGTGGCTCTCAGCTGTGGTGCTTTATTCCCCAGCAGTGATGGCAAAGCCCGAGGCTGTGGTGCTGTGTGAGCGGAAACAGGACCTGTGGGACTTCTGTGGGGACTGTCAGCTCTCAAATTATATCTCACATCGAGTGTTTACATCCATGTTTTTTGTCCTAGGAAGCAGAAAGACTTTTTCTGCCTTTAAATATTTAGAAATAAACCTCCCCCAGCGTGTACAAAGGCGCCATTCTCTCAGCCTGTGTGTGCCCGGGCCTTTGATGATGGCCAGCGTTTCACAAGGGCTCTGACCGCACACATGGGTTGAAGGGTTACTTTGTGAACTGAATAATTAGTTTAGACATATATTTGATAAATAGTGAGCTCTCCCTTGACCTCTCCTTGCCCAGGCTGTGTGTTATCATCCTGCTGGGTAGCTAATTTGGTCTCTTACCCACATGCAATGCCTTGACACCGTCCTTGGAGCACCCACTCAGGAGCCCCTGACAACGCGTTTCATTTCTTTTAATTTAGGTCAAATTTCAAAGGATTAATTTAAGCTTTCCACAAGGGACAGCCTATTTCTGTGTCCTGTGGAAAACACAGTAGTTCAGAGTGGTTCTACATTTGGGAGGTTCCCAGGAGCAGCAGGGAAGGGAAGAGACCCCCTTTAAGGGGTGAGGTGTGCTTATGGTGGAAGTGAGTAATGAGTTTGTCTTTGGGATTTTTAATTGGTCACAGCCACTTGCTGACCCTAAACAAGATCCAAAAATAAGTATGTTCAGCACAGTACCTTCCTTTCTGCAAAAATGTTGAGTCATATGAGCAAGGTACCTTCGTTTTTGTAAAAATGTTGGCAGTGCTCCAAGATTAATGTCACCTGTGGTCATGGTGGTCGGTACTGTCCACTTGGAGATCCCTCTTTAGCCTCTGTGACCTGCCTGAGTCAGGATGTGGGATTTTCTGAGGTGCTCCAGTGTGTGTGAAGGAGGGATGCTGTGATGGTGGCATGTCCCCTGTCCCACTTCCCATGCTGCGGTGTCCCCATGGGTCCTCTCCAGCCAGTGCCACCCTGCTGAGAGGTCACAGACTGGGGGGATCCATCATTTTCCTGGGACAGAGGTGATGTACAAGCACCAGAAGGTTGCTTCTAGTTTGGTAGGAAAAAATAAAGCAAATTGTTCACCCAGGGCTGCCTTTTGACTGTTTTGTTTCGCCTTTTTTTAAACGAGAACAGCGGCTTTAATGTCTGCAGGTTAAATTAAGAATTCAAACCAGATTAGTTAAACCAGAGTCGGCTTTATCTTTTTCATTTCTTTTCCTTTTAATTTTATTTCCAGGAAGGGCAATTATTAAAGGCCATTATGGAGGAATGTGACATCCCCACAGCTTTGGGTGAGGGCTGGATGCCCTTTCAGGGATCCGGTTCAGTAAGTTGTTTGGCCCAGTACAGGATTTGCTCGCTGAGATTCTGGGGAATTGTACGAGCAGCCAGATTAAATCAGTCTAAATGTGTCCATTCCGTGTTTAAAATCTGCAGCCCTTTAGCAGGGGCATGGTCTTGAGCTTCAAACTAATTGGACGTGGGTAGGGTTGTTATTTACAGTCCGTGTTGATGAGACACTGGGAGTTGGTATTCTCTCAGTGTGGCTTCTATTTTGCAAAGTAGCAGAAATAATTGCATGTTTTAGGCATATCTGCTGTACAGTTGAAGCTTTTTGAAGGGGTATAATAGTTATTAACTTTTAGAAATTTGATTCCTTTAGTGAGGGTTTGTTTTTTTGGGATTTTTTGAGCCACAAGATTTTCAAAGATGCTGAACTGTGAGGTTTTTTAATATATATTTAAAAAAAAACAAACACTTGTATAGATAAAACCCCAAACCAGTGGCCAACTCCAATGAATGCATAGTTTCCTAATGTTAAAATAGTTCTTCCTTGGCAGGGAAATAGCAACAAATTTCAGGCCGTAGCAACTTTTTTACAGGCAAGTTTGAAACCTCTGAAAGCAGAATTTACAATGAAAATGCTGACAGCTCCAGTTATGCAAGGCTGTGTATGCATGAGACGATGGACTATTGTGGTGTTTTAATAATACCCACAGCGTAGCTCCTAATGAGCTTATTTCTATATCCAGCTCCCCAACTTCGCTAGAAATGATCTTTATATGGCTTTAAACAAAAACATTCAGAGACTAGTGTTTTCTTCAAATGGATGTTTACTTTAGGATCAGATGGGTATGCTAGAAAAATAATTAATTATGTCTTTTTCTGTCGTTTATAGAGAAAAATTCCTTATTGGAAGTGTCAAATTTTTAAGTGTTAAACATTTTGAGGCTCTTCAAGGTTGAAGCTTTAGACTGAAAGAGACTTTCTTCGAAGCAGCGCTCCTGAGCAGTTAAAATCTTGTGTTTTTAAAAGAACCATCACCCACTTCGGCAAGTTATGTCTTGTCTGTGTGCAATAGCACACCTGGTTTGACAAGAGGAGAAAATTTATTTAGGTGTAGTTAAAGAAGTGCAGAATTCAGGCTGAAAAGGGACCGTGAATCCCAGCTGGACAAGCGGGAGCATCTTCTGCAGAGGACACTGCTTTGCCTTAGTGGTGGCGGTGGGAAACGGGGCAATATTTGGTTTGGCACGGAGCCTGCCAGTGTAAAATCATCCTCTGAGCAGTTTGGGGACTGATTTGGAGCTCAGACCTTTGAGTTTAGGCTCAGCACTGTGTGTTTGCAGTGGGGTTTTTTTCCAGGGAGATTTGGCACAGCAAGCTCCCCCAATCGCAGATGCCGTCTTGCAGTACCAGGGACTAAACTGACTTCTAAGCTGATTGAAAGAGAAGTTGGAGCAACTGAGCAACTTTGGAGCGACTTTGTAAGAGTCAGATCTTAAATAAGGACCAGATTTGCAGGAGAGCAGCAGCCAAGAGCTCCTGTTATAATTACGAAACGTGCGCTGGGAGTGCCAGGGCTGTTCTGGAAGTTTGGCCCTTCGGGTTTCAATCGGAGCTGGGAGTGTCAGCAGAACTGCCTTGGCATTTGCTCCTTGGGGACTGTGCTTCCCAGGACAGTTGCAAAACAAGAGATTCTGTAAGAGGAGTAGATTTTTTTTAATGTCGATTTTTTTTTAAACTTTCCAAACCAGCTTATAATTCATAAACCGATTCTGTATGACTATTGTCCTTTCCCATCTCTTAATTATCACAGATGGTTTCTTTGTCTTGTTTGTTTTTTTTTTCCAAAGACCCCCTTTTTTATGGGTTTGTCTTTCCTTGACTTCTGAGTATCAGAGCACCTGATCCTGGGATGTGTCTGGTGGGCTTCATTTTCTGCTGGTTCGGGTTTTTGTGCCTGTTGTCATCCGCACAAATGCCATTATCCATATCAAAGAAAAGGACAGAAAGTTGAATTCTGTGGTGCTGCTTTGTTCACTTGCTGTGCTATTATTATGTTTTAATTGTATTTTTAGAGTGGCTGTAAGTGAAAGCATTTGGTGAACCCCAGTGAAGCTGAGGAGTTGAGACCTGACCTACTTTCATTCCCCTCCTCACACGTTTCAGGTTGTGTGTAATTATTGCTTTTCCTTCCGCACAAAAGAACTGGCTCATCAGTTTGGGACATTCACCGTGTCAAGCAAAGCCACAAGAACTGGGAAGAGGGGAAAATTCCTTTGTACCAAGGAAATGGCTTGCGTTTATGAGGGTTTACTGGAAAGGCGAATGTGTTGAAGGATGGGAAGGGAATAAAATAAGCATGAGAGGCTGGTTGAGGACGAGAAAATTATAGTTTGGTTGCATTTGAAGTTTTTTTCCTCTCTTAGCTTTTCTATTTTGCATAGAGTTTTGTTACATGAAAAGCATAAAGTTTTGTGACACCTCAGGCTTTCTCCCAGGGGACTTGTGGCTGTTTCTGAGTGGGGTTTGGAGTGGGATGCTGTGGCTGGGGATGCCTTGGTGGGCTGCAGGAGGTTCAGATGTGGTTGGATGGACAGGAATTTATCAGAACACCACACGAGAACTTAGTTTTTAAACTGTAGTAAAAAGTTGCAGGGTAGAAAACCTTCGTAAGGTTCATGCTACACTTCCTTTAGGATGGGCTGTGTGGAGAGGTGAGCTGCTGGCAGGACCTGCTGCTGGGCAGGAGCAGAACCTGCTCTCTCTCGGGAGACTGGCTTTGCAAGTTTGGAAAGCTCAGCGTCTCCGTGTCGCAATATTTAATTTGTTTCAAGGAAAGTAATACGACTTCTGATTCTGAATGCCACCCGACAGTTCTTGAAAATAATTTTAAATACCCAGTTCAAGTTTTGAGTACTTCTTGAGCGTGGTTCTGTTTGAGGGCATGAATAAAGCATCATTGTTTATTCACAAAAAATCGTGCTGTTGAGATACTGCAGTATTGAAGTACCCAGATCTCCCTGATACTGTTTACTCAGCAGAGTAGCCCAGGTATTTCAGCCGTGCAGGATTAACATGGAGACTCTCTAATAAATCTGCAGTGAACCACAGCTCAGTAACAGCTCTTCTAGCAATTCAGGAGCATTTGAACCCTCTTCCATTAGTATGGCAAAGTGCCCAGGAGCCACTGGCACCGATGGAGGTGTCTGGAAGTTCAAGTGGAGCATTGTGTGAGTGATTTTGTGCCACCTGGAAGGACAGGTAGCCAGCCTGGCTTTTCACTTCAGGGTTTGTGCTGTTCTTTCTTTGTCCCCACTGGAGACTGTCCTCTGTGTGGAGCTGGAATTAAACAAGCTGTGATGCCTCTTGCCTAAATGTTGCTCTCGCTTGAAAGGGAGCCTGGTATGCCTTGAGGCTTTGAAGTGTTTGGGGAATATCCCGTGGATACGTGGTTTGTATCCGTGTGAGTTGTGGATGGGACTCTCAAAAGTGCTGAGAGGATGTTTTGGGGATATTGTTTCCAGTGACTATTTTCAAATCCCGCTTTAGGAAGTGAGGGGAGATGAATTTCAGGGGAACAGGCAAGATGAGACTTCCAGACGAGCTGCTAAAATTAAGAGGATTTGTATAGTCAAGTAAAAATGGGACCGTGTACAAAAGAAACAACTGCTGACTTGCTTGTAGGGAATCTGAATAGATGTTCTCTGCCTCCAGAACTAACAATGCAACATTGAATTGTGCAATTTTTAACCTCCCAGTTGTAATTTATTTCTTTTGCACGTTGAGCAGTAATAGTCTTGAGCATGGCCTTTGGCAAACCTGGAAGAAAAAGGTTCTGTTTTTATGTTTGGATCTATGCTATGTTCTGTTCAGGTTTTATATTGCTCTTGAAATGCAAATAAAGAACCTGAAAAAGAGCTACAGATTGGAATAGATGGAAGAAAATTCTAAACCCAAGAAAAACCTTTTGCAACCAAATATACGTGCTTGTACACTTTCCCAAGGCCGTATATCTTATTATGGAGCCTTTCCCAAGCAAACTTTAAGGCTGGGTTGAACAACAGGAGCTGGTTTAATTGCTCTGCCACTTGGTTACGTGCAGAATTCAGTCAAGGAGATTTGAAGTTCTGCTCTTGCTGAAAGAAGAAACAATAAGAAAATGTTCCTCGTTTCGAATTCTGCTTTTTTAGAAAGAGAAGATTAATTTTTTTTTTTCCCAGCTTTTCATTTGAGGTTCTGGCAAAACGTGATTCATTTCCCCTTTGTATTGTATGATAGATTACATGAGAAGACTCGTCTGTAATGAGTTGGAAGAGCAGTTAATTATTTTTGAGATTGTGTTACACGTGTGTTAGGTTTGTTGTACTCCTCAGTTCACTTAGCAGAAGACACTCTCACTGTGTTACTTTAGGTAGATGGTGGAGTTTATGACTTGAACAGAAATGTTCGAGATTTGGTGCCTGGAACCAAACATTCACATCCTGAGAGACGGCCTTTAGTTTCTCATCGAACTGATGAAATTACAAAAGGCAGCACAGTAACTTTAGGGGTTTGGTGTGGCTTCTCAAGGTTGGGAGTGCTCTTTCCCTCCATGGTTGCAAGTCTTCATCCAGAAACCATCCTGGTGCTTTCCTGTTTCTGGCCCTATCTGGAGATCAGTGCTCTGGCGCTGCTGTGTAAAGAACTCCTCATCCTGCAAGGAGCAGACTGTGAGGAACGGGGACAGACAGGAAGAAAGTGGCAGGGCAGTTCCCAGCAGCAGGAGGTGGCCTCTCTGGTCTCTCTGCTGTTTACTTTGAACTTGGCATGCTCTGAGTCTTCCCTGGCCTGGCTTCCAGCAGCACAAAGCACAGGCCAAGCCCAGGAGCATGTGATACTTGGCGTTTTTGACGCAGGTTGTGAGGTTGTGCAGCCGTAACTCAACAGCCACGTCTGTAAACACAGGTAGGAGCAATCATGCCACCAGCTGTAGGAATTTTTAATCTCTGCACGGAGCCTAGACAAGTGTGTGGGAAATGGATTTGTTGAGAGTTCTTAATGCTTGACAGAAGGCTCACGTAGTATGTATCTGTGTGCAAACATCGAGATAGGAAATGTTGGGTTAGAAATGCCATGGAATAGGGCAGACATTGTTGAGAGAGAAATGGAACCAGAAACAAGTTTCACATGTTGGCCTTGCAAATAACTCTAGATACTTTGGAGAAATAGAACTGTGAAAGGTGCATTGTAGTAGGACCCACGAGGGGCGATTTTAGATGATTGGCTTTAAGGCATTTACAGCATTGTGTGGCAAAAGCTGATAGGCCAAAAAACGCTTATAATGTGCTGTAATTAAGAAATAGTTTGGCTTCCGATTGTGATGGCATGAATTGTAACATCTGTATTGTCTCACCCTTCACGTGAGACTGAAGATGGAATAAAAGTTTTTAAAATGCCTCTCAGTTGCCCCATCTCTGGGTCAGAAAAGGCTATAATCCGACACAAGTATAATTTCTTTCTCTTTGGGAATGAGTCTTTCCTTAACCGTGGGGTGAGTGAGACAACATCCACCCAACTGCTTGGCAGCCATCAAAGCCCTGATGAAACTTTTCATGTCTCTCACCCTGTGTCAACCAACATGGCAGGGGACCATCCTCATGAGGTTTGGTCCCACTGCTCTTCTGTGCTGGGTGTGATGGGACCTGGTGGCTGTAGACAGGGCCAGATGCTCCTTGGGGACCAAGGAGAGTGACCCAAGACAAATGGGATATAATCACATGGGTATAATTTTTGGATGCCTACGCAGAGACATTTTTTTCTTGTCCGAGGATTCCGGCAAGTGGCAAAACGCTTTGTTGCTCACCAGAATTTTTTTATTTTTTCTGAGCCTTCAAAGCTTAGGAAAACAAGATATAATGCAGTGTAATATTTTCCCTTACCCATGATGACATTGGCAAGTTATTGCAATTGGAGGAGATTCACTTTTTTTAGGTGGTTTTATTATATGTAGCATTCAATAGGAGTTGACATGGTGTGGAGGTCCAAGCTCCAGCAGGTCAGTGTGGCTGGAAGCTCCACACTTGCTGGAGCACCAGCCACGTATGATGTGGCAGCTTTATTTTGCAAATGTTCATTTCCAGGGCAAGAGGATTATTGTTCCTGTTCCTTACGTAATTTCTTTTTGGTCTGGTTTTGTGTCTTTATCCGTCAGATGATTATGTCCTTATTCTATAAGGGTAACAATACTAACGAACATGCCAGGAAAAAATGATTTTGAAGAATCTGGCTCTTTGTTTTGTGAAAGTCTATCAAATAGAGCAGCCCAGGAGTTTGTGTTAAAGCAACAAGTAAAGACTTAAAATCTGCCACGTATTTATGGTTGTAATTATCATGGATAGCTCTTTCAAGTTTAGTGTTTGAAGCGTTTCTACTAAGCCAGATCTTTTTCTTCAGATTTGAGCAACTAATGTTTTTATACATTAGATGGGGGGAAATTATTCGTGCTCTTTGGAGTCTTGTTCAGGGACAAGGGATTTAGAAAAAAAAATAAACTTAGTGTTTTAAAATTATGGGAGGAACTGTAGCAATTTGGAAAGGAAAGAGTTTTATCAGGACAGAGACTTCCTGATGGTGCCTGGCAGAGGCAGAGCTGGGCAGAGCTGGCAGCTGGCTGACAGTGACAGTACAAATGGGACAGCAGGAATCCAGTGCCTTTGGAGCAGCTGATGAATTGCAAACACTGTTTTGTGCCCCTTTGTCTAAGGAGCCTTTGTTTTGCTGTTGGCTAATGGGAGATGGTCACCATGGCCAGGAAGGACTTTCTGCATTCTTAAACTGGCGGCCATGTCTTTTGGCAGGCTGATTTTATCCATTGTCAGAAGAGGACATGAGATACTCTTAATATTGGTCTGCCAGCTTAAATTGCGGGAGAATCCCATCATCTTGTCCCTGGGAGGTGGGAGGGAAGGCTGCACCATCTGCCTGGAGATACCTGGGCTGCCTCCTGGAGAGAGCCTGGAGCCTTGGGCTTGACTTGCAAAGTCGTGAGACCTATTTGGCATCCCCATTCCATGTTGTTCATCCAGTGTGGTCTTGCTGGACTTCCCTCAGTGGCAAGAAAGTCCTGAGGAAGGGTGGGAGAAGCAGCAGCAGCAGCAGTGGTGGTGGTGGTTGGCAACCTCGTGTTCCCTGTGGGGACATTCAATTTTGCAATGAACCTCTTGGATTCTTGACAGGTCAGGTCTGTTGACCCTTCCGGGCACACTGTGGTGAGTGCTTAGTTATTTACTAAAGCCTTTTGAAGTGAAAGTGGCTTGATGGGGTCTGAGGCTTTTGTGTTCTGGAGAGTTGTGTGAGAGTCTTTGCTGGGGTTAGCTATTAGCTGATTGTTTCATTATTTGGCTCTGTAACTAAGTAACTAAATGACTTGAGACTTAAGATAAGCAGCTCTTTGTTAACATTTTATTAGATGGAGACAATTAATACTAATAATAATGATAATAATAATAATTTAAAGCCTGAGGAAGTAGAAATCTCTCAGTGACTGAATGTGAAACAAACATGATTTGGAATACAATTGCATATCTTAATAATCTGAAATAGAGCAGTCAGAGTGTCCCCAGTCCTCTATTGTGGTCATGGCTTTTATACAAACAGTCTTTACTCCACTTGATGGCTGGATGGCATAAACCATGCTGTGAGGCTGTATGAGCAGGCAGAGAAAGAAGTTCACAGCTGTTTATTTAACAGCAGCTTGCTTTTCCACAGCAGTATTGTTCAACAGCTCCACCTATAAAGTTTAAATACATTGTGTGCACCACTATTACAAATAAGGATGTAGGTGAGAACAGAAAATAGCAGAAGCAGTGTCCCCTGTCCTGCAGTGTTTTAAAAACACCCAGAGTCATTCTGCACGTGCCTTTGTTGCTTGTTTGGTGTCCTGAGGGGTGACAGACAGGTGTAATTCATGTCAGGTAGTGCAGCTTTGCAGGAGGAACCAACGCCACAGTTGCAGGATTTGCAGGGTTTGCTTGGAAAGGAATCTTGTGCCCCCTTAGAATCAAGGAATGTTTTGGATTGGAAGAGACCTTTAAAGGTCCTCTTGACATCCTCTTGATGTGCAGTGAACTGGGACATCTTCAGGCAGATCAGGCTCCTCACAGCCCTGTCCAGCCTGGCATTAGATGTTTCCAGGGATGGGGCATCCACTGCCCCCCTGGGCAACCTGTGCCAGTGCCACCCTCGTAAAAACTTTCTATTTAATCTGACAAACCCAGCAAAGGGCTGGTTCACAGGCCTCTGGTGATGGCTGAGGATCCAGTTCCAAGGCAGAGCTTCCCAGAGGGGTGGAGGAGCTGGATGTGATAGCAGGGAAGGCTGGATGTGATAGCTGGTCATCAAGCCTTGCCTGGGAAGCAGGGAAAAAAATCCTGCTGTCAGCCACAGGGGAGCCATTGGTTTGATGTGCAGCATGGACATGTGTTCAAAATTTGTCCCTAAATTTCAGAGCAGTGCAAAAATCCATGTGTAGTGTCCCAGGGAGAGTTAACTTTGCAGCTTAGGTTGTTTATGTGCTGATGGGAATTTCTGAACAGTTTGAACTGGTTGATTTTCGCAGTGAAGCTGTTGGGCGGATTCATGCCTCAGAATCCCACCTGTTCTCTGTTTGCTTTTGGGCACCATTTCAAACCCACACTGGAAAAAAGTTTATAGGCAAACATTATAAAAAGTGACAGTCTTAAGTGCTGCTACATTCTAGTTTGGCAACACAAAGGCTTACCTGAAATAACTCACAATTTCCAAGCATGACTTCATTATATCATGACAACACTTTGCTGCATCTTCCCTGATACTCTAGAGAAAAAGAAATGGAAGGGGATAATATGTACCAAATGCTAATACCTGTTTGAAACTTGTTTTTCTTTAGTGTACTAGTGATTTTCTTTGTAAAAGGAATTTTTTTAAATTGTAATTTTGAAATAAATTACTCTTCTCAAGTTTGGATTTGGATTTGTGTTGAAAAACTGAGTGCAGATTTGGGGTTAGTAGTTTAAAAAGAGGTGAAAATCAGGGATGTGATGTTAAAAAATGATTTTCATTTTAATTTTCTTTTAATTGTGTGTGGGCTTATCCTTTGAGTTTCCTGGCACTGTTCAGCAGAAAGGTCTAATGCACTTAAAGAAGAGTTGAGGCATCATCACTCAAGGTGGCTTTAAAAAAAGTTTAAACAGAGACATTTTTAGACTCCACTACATTTTTGGCACAGTATGAACCCTGTAAAATAACTTTTCTTTGCGGGTAGGGCATTACAAAAAAGTCTTACTAACTTCAAAGTAAATTAGGTAACTGGCTTCAGGTACCTTTTTTATTTGAAAGTGAACTCTAATTAAAAAAAATTTCTCAAGCAGACTTAAACACAATCATTACTGTGATGAAATATATTTAGAAAGGAGCCCATGCTCCTTCTGGAGATTCGATTTCTAAGAGCATAATGTAGCACTCAGTGAAACACCTGCATTGCAGATCTGTGGGTTCGTGACTGTATCAGCAAGGCTGAATTAATTTATAAGGGGTATAAATCTCTATTGGAGCCTGTCCTAGACTCTTGAGATGGAACTCTGCACGTTAGGAAGTTTAGAGACCTTGTTATAAAATCCAAATCCAAGAAGCTTTACAGTCTCTGTAACTGGTTGTGTTGGGGTGGGTTTTATGTGCCACCTTGGTGTGATGTGTGTGTCAAACCTGTTCTTTGAGAAAACATGTTTGGCTGAATGAAAAAGGCAGGAGAAGCTTTGGTAGGGCACATTCCTGTAATGACAGGATTGCAGGGAGAGAAATTGAGTCTCCATCAGTAGAACCTGATATCCAAAGGCATGAGTTCCCCACCATGCTGGGCCCTTCTGGTGCTCATGGAATCATATTTCGAGTTGGAAGGGACCCATGGGGACCATCAAGTCCTACTCCCTGCTCCTTGCACAAAACTCAGCTGCTGACAGAACCTCAGCATTTCCAGACTCCCATCTACAGACCTGCTCTGCTCAGACGTGGTGCTCATTTCAGGCAAGTCCCCTGTTGAAAAGTGTGATACAGAAAATGACAACCCGAGGATGAGGAGCGCTGGTTGCAGGGTTTTGGCATTCTTTGAAGGAAGTGTGGACATCAAAGACTCACCTTTTAGTATTCCTCAGAGTCCCAAGCAGACAGAGAGGTGTTTTATTTATTCCTAAGTGCACGGTTGGTGCCTGTGCAGGGCAGGACATGTCCGGGGTGCTCGGAGAGCAGCTGTCAGTGCACTCTGACCCTCCCCATGAGCAAACAGAAGATGCCTCTGTTCTTCTTTCCTTTATTTACCATTCCTGCCGCCCTTGGCGAGGCCCTTGGGAGAGGGATGGTGTGGTGCTGGGGTGAAACCATTTCCAGAAGCAGTGCCTGTATGTGGCACAGTCTGAGTTCATCCTAGGTGTGCTGAGCCTTCCCTCTGCACTGTGGAGACAGTCTGGAGTGCCTGGGGCTGCAGTTCCTTTCCCCCTGCTGAGAGCTGGCCCTGCACGGGAGGGATGATGCTCTAGTAACTATAGGCAGATGTAGTTTCCCAAGGATGTTTTTTTGGAAAAAGGCTGTGGTTTGACATTCTTGTTACTGGGTTACAAAAGGGAGCTGACGGATGAGCCATTTAGTTCTGAACTTCTGTGCATGCTTTGACTTCGAAAGCTTTGCTTGTGCTCCTGGGTTTCTGCTGTATTCCACTTGGGAGAGGTTGTGAAATAAGTGGTGAAGCAAAGAAGAATTTAAAGGAAAAAGTGACTGTCATGGAGAGAAGTGCTGGTACTGTAGAAGGCAAATGTAGAAGCTTTGTGATGGGCACAGGGAGAAAAATAAAAGACGTCATATGTGCTGTGTATAGGAGGAACTCAGGTTTATTAGCTTAGTGAGTGAAAGGGTTTTTGGACATCCTTTTCTTTCAAAACAGCACTTCCTAGGTTTTAAAAATTAAAAAGTAGCTTATAATAAGATCAGATGGGGAAAGATAATTATTCATTTGAATTGTGGACCCAAAAGCTAAGATAGAAAATGGAGTTTGCCTTTTGAGCCCCTCCTGTTCCTGCAAGCCCTTTGGGGCCTCCAGGTTCTGCAACCCTTATTGTTCCCCTGCTCTCTGTGACTGATGAGAAGAGTGAGGTGTTGGTGTGGCACTGGGAACAAGGGACGTGCCAAGACCCTGATCAGTAGTGCCTGAGCTTTGCTTGTGGTGAACTTCTTGAAAATAACCTGCATGTGGTCGGTTCAGTTTCACAACACAGCACACTGGGCTAATCTGGACGAAACTTTTTTTTTTAAATGAACGTAACTTGATTTCCTTGAAAAGGGCCTTCACTGACCTGTGTTGGAAATTCTCTCCTTTCTCTTTCTTCTATTTTTTTTCCTCCTTTCCTTCCACCTTCGCAGAGCCGCCAACCAAATACCAAATCTCTCAGCCAGATGTTTACTCGGCGCTGCCAGGAGAGCCGCTTGAGTTGCGCTGTCAATTGAGAGACGCCGTCATGATCAGTTGGACTAAGGACGGGCTCCCTTTGGGGCCCGACAATAGGACAGTGATTATTGGGGAGTACTTACAAATTAAGGATGCCACGGCCAGAGATTCGGGCCTCTATGCTTGCACTGCTGTTAGGACCCTAGACAGTGATACTCTGTACTTCATTGTAAATGTTACAGGTGAGTGAGTCAAACTGCAGGTTTTTGCATGCAGAAGCTGTGAAATGTTGATGTTAAGACACATTGGGACCTAACATGTAACAGTCAGCTTGGGCACAGCCAGTTAAGATGAGTTCTGGAGCCGTTCTGGGCATTTTTCTCCTTGTCCTGAGCCTGAAATGGGCTCAGTTTGTATCTACTCCTTTTTTGCTCCGTGGGCTCTACGGTCATTAACAGCTGCTGTAGAGCTCTCTGTTTTATGCCACTCTGACAGGATTAAATTAGACAGCTGTGATGGTGATAAAGCCAGTAGAATGAATACAAGTTTTTTGCCCCCTGCATCAGAAAAGGGAAACGTGTGCTCTACATCCTTCAAGTTTAGAGATAAATTGTTCTGGAGATGCTCAGTTCTGTTCAGCTGCATTTCTTTAATGGAAGTTAAGATATTAAGGGGAGGGAGATTTTTGCAATTAGCAGACTCCCTTGGGAATCTTTGTAGCACTTCAGGAAGGACTATTAGCTAGTTTTTTTTATGATTTTATGTGGAAATAGCACGTTTTGTGGCTGGATTTTCTTTTTCTCTAGCTTCTGCACAACTAACACAAACACTTGTTCTCCTTGATATACTCTATAGTCTAAATGATGTAGCTTATCAATTTATTTGTCTGTTTAAAAAAAAAAAAGATAGGCTGGTTTAAAGACCTGGTTGTTTTTAATGTGCAGATGCTCTTTCCTCTGGGGATGATGAAGACGACAATGATGGGTCCGAGGACTTTGTGAATGACAGCAACCAGATGAGTAAGTAACAGCGACCTGCCAGAAGTCACTAGCAAGATCCACGTGGAAAATTATGTCCCATCTTCTGCACTCCTGTCTTCAGAGCTTCTTGATTGTTAACTGCATGTACTGTCCAATAGTGGTGTCTTTGTCCTCCTCTGTTTTCTGTTTCACGTAGCTCGTAACTTGGAAAGAAAAACAAAAATAAACTAATATTCTTTTGAACGTGCTTTTCTGGTCTGTACTTTCTTTTTTCCCCTTCTTCTGGCATTTCTGCAGTTTCCTTTCTTCCTGAATCGAAGTTCGGTCTTTGTCTCTCAATTTAGACTCTCACAGATGAACTAACTTTTCCTGAACCTGAGCAGAAATTCAACAGAAGAAACAAAGATCCAGCTCATTTTGTTAAAAGGTGGTATGAGAACTTTTTTAAAAAATGAAGTTGTAATGAGGAAAACCCTTCAATCCCTAATCTCAGCAGAAATCTCCCCAGGGAGAATGAATTTGGAGACAATGAGGTTCTTTTGTCTCCAAAGGACCTTAAGGTTTGTTGCAAAGACAGCAATTCAGTGCTAAACCCACATTTTATATTACTTATGCATGATGAAAATGGGCTAAAAGAGTCTTAAACCTATCTGAATGTGTTAAACTTCGTCCCCTTTAGAGAATTCATGAAGCTATTAATAAGCTCTAAATAGAGCACTCTTAGGGAGGGGAAAAAAAAAGTATATAAAATTCATATTGTCCCCTTATGCCAGTGTGCAGTGTTGAAAAACCCCCTCGGTGACTGGTGGTTTGCTGCTGCTGGTGCCTGGTAAAGTCAATAACACAGAGAGCACAGAAATCCTTCTGGGGAGATGTCAGTGAGTGGCACCCACAGTGGGCAGGGAGGGTATTTGGTGCCCAGGCTGCTCAGGAGCTGGCAGCTGCACTGCAGCTTGGAACACTTGTTCAGGTGATAAAGTAGGAGCCCGATTTCGGCTCCCCTGGTTAGTGCCTTTTGTGTGCCGCTGCCCCTGGCCTGAAGCTGTGAAACATTAGATGCTATTTAAAGTGATATAAGTTCCTAGCTGCCTGTTTGGCCTCTGCCATCTGTTAATGTGATTAACCCTGGGCTCATGCATAGGTGCCTCTGGAAGGGGCTGAGATCAGGCAGCTGGAGGCTGCCCTGACAGGAATGCGGTGGCAAGGAGAGTTGGAGAGCTTGGAAAAGGGACACTGCTTTTAAAAGAGGTTGTCTAGGCAAAACCCACCAGTCCAGGCAGTGTTAGCACTGCCCTGAAATGGAACCATGGTTAGAAATTCCTTTTAGGAAACATTTCCAATATTTGCTGTTTCTTCAAGCCTTACTGGTGTTGGTCAGAAAAGGGCTTGCCATATTTTCAGTGACAGTTGTGCTTCTGATCTGCAGTGGTGGCTTTGGTGATCCATTGTGTGTATAAATGGCTTTTGGAATAAGTAAAGGACCTGCTCTCAAGGCAGCTGTTGTCTGATGGCCTCAGAAGGATTCCTGCCCTTCCAGCAACAGGGAGCAATGCCCAGTGCTTGCGTTAATGACGCTCTTGAAAAACGAGCTATCATTTTAAGCTACTGTTAATCAATCTTGATTGGGGAGCTGGTGAAAGGCCCTTGACAGTGTCCATCTGCTGGGACAGGGGTGTGTGTGCTGCAGCAGGGGCCAGGCACGCTTTCCCTGCTCTCAGTGAAAGATGCCTCTCAAGCACCAACGTTTAAACATCGCCGATGGTGGGGAAAGCGCAGCCGTGGAGACAAGAGGGAGGAAACTGCAAGAGAACAGATTTGGGCCTGAGCAGAGCATTCCACAGGCAGCTCCTTGTTGGATTGCTCTTTAAAAGGTGCCCACTGTCTGCAGTGCAGGAGCAGCACAGCATCTCCAGGTCTGAGCTGGAAGCAGGACAATGACTGTAGGGTCACGGCACCGTGTCCCTCCAAGTATTCCGTGTTCAATGAAAAGTTGCATCGTAGTAACTCCCTTGGGTTAACAGGAGGCAGCTGAAAGAGGGCTGTGATTGAGATATGTGTGAAAGTCAGGGGTGGGACTTGGTGTGGTGTGCCTAGTGCCTTGTAAGCCTTCTTTTCCTCTTCCAAATTTTCCGTCGCGCCCAAGACGCCACATGTAATTGAAGATGCTGTGTTCCAAGGCAGGTGGAAGAGTGAAGCAGGAGCTGTGTCTTCCCTGTGTGTGCTGTGGGGCAGGCAGAAAAACACAATGGCAAATGCCCTTTGCCTTCCCTGCCCTTGGGATGTTGAGCCTGGGGAAGTCCACTGACCTCACGAGAGTCCCTGGCTGCTGCTCTTTTACAGAAGTCTTTTAAGTGTTTCCTCAATCATGGTTTGAGCTTTGCAGATCTCAAATGATTTAACTGATAATTTGCATACAAATTACAGCTGCGATCATTAAGGATAAGCAATGGAAATTGGCCTGGTTATGCTTTTACTGATGGAAACAAAAGGCCATGGTCTTCAAAGGTTGCTGCTTTTTGATGAAACAATTCTGATAAAGTCCAGCTGTCTTGGCATGTTAATTATGATGAGATGAGGCAGGAAATGGCTGTAGTGCCTTCAACAGGAAGCTGAACCTTGGCATTCTCATTCCTGCACACTTGAAACTAAAACAAACCTTTTGGAGCTGTTTTATTTACACTGCTAAGTATTCTTTTAAGCTGTTTTATTTTCTTTGCCTCTGTTGCAAATACATATTTCAGAGGCCAAGGTTTCCAAATGCAGGTGGAAGAGGCCGTTGAGGAGATCTAGTGTAATTTTCAAGGCTGCCCAGAAAATACAATTGCTCTTGAAGTCAGGGGAGGCTGTAGGTGACTCTGTAGATGTGAGGAGCAGCTCCTCCTTGGGAGAGGAGGGCACTGGTGTGTACCCATGTGCATTTGACCACTGGCCCTGTGTGTATTTTTCAGTAAGAGGCATGCAGAGCAGATTTCACTCTGCGTTTGCTGTCCCTTTAGCTTGACAGATACTTTAACTGTCTGAAAAAACATTGTGGTAGATTTGTTCCAGACTGCATCCTGAATAGCTTTTTATTACTTCCAGCTTTTGTTGAAGGGATTAGTGCTCGTGGGGAAGGTGCAGGATTGGTTCCACTGCAAAAGTCCCCTTTTTCCACAGAATGGCTTTGTTGGCAACTCGAGTTTTCCCCTTTGTTACCCTAAAGATGGGCCTTTGCTCGGTTCTTGGAGGGTCACCTCCAAGGACTTGCTTTTACAAACTTAGGTGCTGATCATCATTCTGGCAGCAGGGAAAAGGCATTGCTGGCACTTCCTGCCTTGTCCTCGTTGTGATTTTGAGAGGCAGCCCTATATTTGAGGGATTTCCATTATCCTGACCTGATGCTGGCAAGGCAGCAGCTCTTGTGGTGGCTGCAATCAAGTCCTCCAGCTCATTTATTCTGCAGACCTCTGGGTAGCCCTGAAGATGCTGCTGCTCTGCCTTGAATTCTGGTCAGGCAATTGGAAGCTTTATGACTTTTTTTTTTTTCTTATCGCCCTATAAACAATTTCTTCTGGGCCAAGCAATGGTAAATTGGCACCAAGAACAAAAAGTATCTAAATGTAATCCACATGCTGTTCCTTTCATGCTTTGAAGAGTTTCAGAAAGGATGAAACAAGGTTCAAATTCATCAAATCCTGTAGAGTGGAAACCCACTCAGGGGAGCAGCAAAAATTGGATGTTGCCTAGAAGTGTTTTTTAATTGAAGGTCAAATACAATAGTACTGAAAACCTTGGAGGGGTTTGATGTGGTCACTTATGGCACTCCATTGCCTGCTTGAGGTGCTTGTCAGGCAGGCTTGGAGTTGCCTACTTTTGTATTTCTTTGTATTAGATAAGTCCAAATAAAAACTGAAGAGTCCTGAAGTGAAGTGGTCCCCTGGGCTTCCTAATTTCAATTTCACATGCAGGAGATTTGGCTGATTAGATGTAATGTCTGTGCAGTGGGGGTCAGCAGGATATTTTCTTCGCTAATGAGAACTCCAAAGGCAATCAGGAATTCCCACCCGTTCCCCTGCTGCTCAGCACTGCTCCGTGCTGGAGTCTGCCCTGTGGTTTCTGTGAACTTTGAGCAGTGGTGCCACCTTCTTCCACCTGTCCTAGTAGCAGTGATGGGATGTGATGGACATGGCCCGTGAGAGCAGTCAGCACCTGGTGGTATCTGCTCGTTAACGATGTTCGTTATTTTAATGAAGCTCGGCGTTTTTCCTCTCTAGACAAATATAGAAGCACTAAAAGGTGTTTCAGGTTATGATGATTTAATCTGTAAAGAAGAATGCTGTGTGTCAATCAGATCAATCACTGGATGAAAGCACAATTTGAGGGAAAGTGTGATGGTTTGTGGGTGTTGCTGCCTTTTCCTCTTTTCCTTGAACGTGCTGAGGAGCTGCCAATAATGAAAAATGTAGGATGACTTGGCGCATTCTCAGATGGTGTTTTCCATATGTGATGTCTGCTAATTTTTTTCCAAGCTGACCTGTAATTTAGGAGTATTGCAGGTTATGCTGAGTGCTGTATGAGGGGAAGATTTCCAAACAGACCTTTCTCCCATTCTGGGGTGTTTCCTTTCCCTTCGTGTGTGACAAACCTGAGCTGCTTCTCTTCACTCCTGTCTGCATCTGCCTGGCCTGTTTTCTGCACCCATCTCTGTCAGAGATTTTCCTCTGTGCATTTGTCGTGTTGGAGCTTTTCCAGGAGCAGATTGTTGACGGAAAGGGTAGTTGTTTTCAAGTAAACCAGAGGGTGGGCTGCACTGCAGCACAGGACAAACACTGGTTGGATGGTTGATTGTCTTTGACTTGCCCCAGTTTGCTTTGACTTTTCGTGGGAGCTTTGTGAATAGGGCCCAGCAGTGGTTGCCTTGTGGAAGACTTTTTAGCAGTCCAGGGAAAACAGCTTTTTAATCCCCCAGCACCAGCTTGTAGTTCTGCCTTTGCCTGGTGTACTTGTAATGTAATTTGGCCTTTGCGTGTAGCAGTTAATTCCTCTGGTTGGCTTTGTTTAAAGTCTTCTGTTGTTTTAATGTGATCCTGCTTTTAGCAAATAATGTTAACAGTGATTTTCCTTACATCCCTAATTCACTTTTGTCTGCATAACAATTTCTCAGTGTTGCAGTTAAATTTTCAATAGTTACTTGATTTTCTATTTTGATTACATGCACAAATTTGCTTTGCTTTTCTGCTTCATTAATTTTAACACTAATTGCCACTTCGGGCAAAAAAAACCCCAACCCAAACACTTATCGTTCATAGCATCATTATAAGACTAGCATTTAGAATGTTTTCTTTATACTGAGAGAGACTTTGTTAAAGTATTTATTCCTGTATTTTCTGCCCAGCTGTATTTTTATTTAGAGAGGGGGGTAGCAGGATTTCTGAGTTTGCACTGATTGTAAGAACTGCTATAAATATTTGAGGAACGGAAGAGTTTATTTATAGTGGAGTGTTGGCCTGCTAATGAAGGAAATGAAACAGGGCTGAGAGAAATGGAGTTATTTTTCTGGACCCCTCTAGTCCTAAAAATTCCAGGCTAATCTGATTTGCTTCAGGAAAACTCCATTGTAAAAGAAATTAATGTTTCCTACTATTAAACAGATCTTGAATCTTTAACTTTGAAAAAAAAATCTGTTACGGTGAGATGACTGAAGCAATGCCATGAAGACATTAAGAAATGTAGATGAAATGGTGCGAGGATCCAGAGCATGGGGTGACCTTGTCTTTGGGTCTCTCTATCCAAGTTTACTGCTGTGAGGGTAAAAACATACAATGCGTGGTTGTAAATTTTGTTCTGCCATGTTTCCTCTACTGGTACATGATGAATGCGCTTCTCATGATGTTCATGTGGGCACAGGCTGGGCCAGGACATGGCAAGGAGTGAGTGAGAGCCAGGAGAGCCATGTCAGGGTCTGGATAAAGTGATCACCTCAGAAAACAT
Source organism: Cyanoderma ruficeps (assembly GCA_008694505.1). Classification (NCBI taxonomy): domain Eukaryota; kingdom Metazoa; phylum Chordata; class Aves; order Passeriformes; family Timaliidae; genus Cyanoderma; species Cyanoderma ruficeps. Next base: position 25,836,059 of record VZDJ01000116.1, on the reverse strand, counting down.
GGGCTGAGAGAGAGACACTCATTTTATGCCATGTTTTGGATGTCACTGACCCTTTGGACTTCAAGAGGCTCATTAGTGTGGGGAAACCCCTCCAAAATGATAAATGTTTTTTTGCTGATCCACATTTACTTATTTGGTTTCCCCTGCTTGGGTTAAGATTTCAGAAGTACGTTCCATTTGTAAATACATTTCAGTGGTTTCTGTGGCAGTAGCAGCACAGTTCGCTGTGGCATCTCACACTCAGGCTTTAGCCTGCTGTCAGACAGGTGGGTGCTTTTATCCTCCTTCTCACAGAAGGGGAAAGGGAAGGCTGATGCTTCCAAGCATCTTCTGCCTTGGTGTGTCTGGCCTCACAGCTGAGGGCCAAAAATTCTGAGTTTGAACCATCACAGTAACTCAGCTCGAGGTCAGAAGTGTATGATGAGAACCCTGTCCCTGTATCTTACTTGACATACGCCGAACAAAGCTTGTCTGTGGTTAATTAGTGTGATTTTGTCTCAAATTAAATACCCAGAGCAGCAGCCTGAGCCGTTTGCAAAGCCCTGGCTGACGCGCTCTGCAGTCGTTTGCGCACTCCTTTTAAACCGCGCTTAAAATGGGTTTGTGTGGCCGGTGGAAAGGGCTGGAGATGGGGCTCGGTTTCCAGGTGCTGACGTTTCTGGATGTGTCCCTTTGGAACAGGGGCGCCTTACTGGACGCACACGGACAAAATGGAGAAGAGGCTCCACGCCGTGCCGGCCGCCAACACCGTCAAGTTCCGCTGCCCGGCCATGGGAAACCCAACGCCGACCATGCGGTGGCTGAAAAATGGGAAGGAGTTCAAGCAGGAGCATCGCATTGGTGGCTACAAGGTAAGGGCTTACAATGTCATTTTGTAACTTCTCTTCTTGACCAAACCCATAAAAAAACCTCAGAACTTAATAACCCAAAGCCAGCCCGCCTCCCCCTCAAAAAAACCCGCCAAAGACTTGCTGAAGTCGACAGAAAATCTTTTAATGGCCTTGGATCAAACATGGAAGCAAAAAGAGGTAGTTGTTTTCTTCTGGGGAAGGGTGGGTGGTTTCTTTGGCGGTTACTGAGCACTAATTCTATATTTGTTTTTTCTTTCTGAAATTCAAGCTTCTAGCCTAGCAGTGCAGCTAAGGATTATTTATAGAGATGTATTTGGAAAACTAAAGACTGACTTAGCAAAGCAGATTAAGACTGTTTTGCTCTATTCGTTTTTGGCTGCTTTGTCAAAAACATGACCATCCGCTTTGGTGAGTGTAAGGCAGTTTAATAAAGGAAGCCTTGGAAGTCAAAAGTTATTATTTTCTATAGAGTTTATGGCCTGTGAAACTGAAATGGGAAGAAGAGAATTTGAGGGAAAGTAACAGCAATTACTTGGAAGGGTTTGTTTGAATTTTAAATAGCTTCAGATTAGATGTCTTATTCTGAGTTGGTGGTTACTGATTAAGAGAGAGTTTTAGGGAGGCCAGCTCTCTCTGTGTGTTAGTGCACAGACCTTTAACCTCACAGTATCTGCCTGGGTCAGGTCAGAAGTCAGGATCCGGTCATCTGATCCCTCCTCTCCAAGGAACTGGGAATGCGTGACTTTGGTGGCAAATTGCTGTTCAAGCATTGCCATTTCTGACTTCCCTTCACTTCTTGTATGGGTCTTCTCTCAGCAGTTTCCTCACGTCCCCGACACCTCGGCAGCTCCTCCCGTTTCTGGGGTGGTCACCTTGTGTCAGGGCTGGAATCCTCAGCCTGGAGCGTGTGCTGAGCTGCTCCCAGCAGTTTGCAATGGTGGTTAGACACAAGTTAGCTGTCTTTGCCAAACAGAGCTCAATTCTAAGTCTTGAGGCTGCCCCCCAGTCCTGCACCACTGCTTTGCCCCCATGGTTGCAGTGTTTTCGGGGAGGCTGCCTTGGTTGAGCCATTGCTTTGTGAGCTGTTGATTCAGGTCCTGCTCGGTGCAAAAGAAATCTGTTTTCCAGTGCAGAGGAGGACAAGCCTCAGCCTCCTTCCCTCTCTAGCTGGATTTACTGTAGAAAGTGTCAATTTTTCCAACATTTGTGTTAGCAGAGAGCAGAGCCCAGAAAGTCTCCCCGCATGGGCACTAATTATCTAAGTAGACTTTTCCATCTATGTTTGCTTACACCATAAATTTCTGTTGCTTATGAGTGTACACCTGGCAACACCTTCTGCCTTTCATAACGCTGTGGAGTGTTAACGAATTGGCTCCAATTCAGTGATTTTTGCCCTTCTCAGTGCTTTTTTAAAAACAAAAAAAAGCGCCGATTAAGGGGGAGGAAAAAAAAAAGCCCCAACCAAACTAATCCTGTCTTGGAAAATAATAGTAACTGTTCTGGTAGTAACCAGGCTGTTATTTTGGACACTTTGCATCTGATGAAGGGGAAATGAAGATATCACTCTTGAAGACCATGAAGGAAAATGTGTGTCTGGAGAGGCAGGATGGAGATACCTGGTGCCTGCTTTGGGAGGGGGATTTTGGTGGGGTAAATCAGCTCGTGCGAGGCTTGGTGCTGGCACTGCTGGTTTGTGTTAGGGAGCTGGGTGAGATCATTTAGAGTTGTGCCTGTTAAGTGGCACAAATTAAACTTTTGGTCATGTGTATTAAATGTATGCAATTTCCTAGGTGTGTATGTACTCTGGGGGAAGGAACCACAGGTGCCTGTTCCTAAAGCCAGCTGGATACATGAAGTCTGTACCTCTAATTCTAAATCATAACTTCTTATATCTCTTTATTCCAAAGGAAAAACAGAGGGCACACAGCTGAGGATTTCAGACTTTCTTGTTACTCAGAAAGACATTAAATTTTAAATTATCTTGCAGGTTTTACTTACCTTTGTCAAATCGACCAAATCCATGTATATTCTATATTCTGTCATTTTGAATGATCATCTTTGAAGATGGAAGCTTGTTCCCAGTGAATGAATGTTAAAGACTGAGGACTTCAGAGCTTTTGGAACCTGTGTCCTCATCTTCCTAGAGGGGCAGGATGAAGTCACTGTGGGCTTAGGCAAAATTATACTAGAACAGAGAGAGAATTGCGTTTTCTTGACGCCACTATTACAATGAACTTTAAATTAAAGAGTCCTCAGGAAGGATTGAGTCTATCAGTCTGTGTCCAACCAGGTATCACAGCAGCTCATGGTGAATCTTGCACCTTGTCTGTTGAATCTGGGTGTTTCTCTCTGCAAGGCATTCTTGCTGGAGATATTCACAGTACTTTGGGGTAGAATAGCTGGAACCAAACCTGGCCTTATCTGACAGGAGAGACAACCATCCCTTGAAGCCTTAAGGGACAAAGGGAAGGGAAAGAAAATGTAAAGTTTCCCAGTAATCCTTCAGCCACCTCTTCCTGCTAAGAGCTGAGAAATCCCTTGGTGTATTGTTTTTATCTAAATCAGATAGTGACCTGTAGCACTTTGTCCCTGGACTGGGGAATGTCTTGAGTCAATTTGCACTCAGGCAGGCTAGCAGGAGGGTGTATGGGCTGGCCAAGATAGCTTCCAGGGTGGAATTCCTGCCCTGTGACTAATTCTGGGTGGTGAATTTCAAAATTGATCCTTTTACGATCTTTCAAGATATACCCAACCTCCTTAAAATAAAGAGAACAGGATCAGTTAGTGAATATCTAAATCCCTTTTACTCTGATTTTTTGAAGTGATGATAACTCTTGTTTGTGCCTTTAGAGGCATTTTATATTTTCTTCGAGTTGATAATCTAAATCCTCTCTGAGACCACAGGAGCCTTTTCTTTCCTGTGCACCACCCAGAAAGCAAATGGACTTCTATCAGCTGTTACTGTTTAAGCATTAACACATGGGTGTTTTCACCTCTGCATTTGGATAAGCTTCATCACTGCAGTTGTCTTAAACACATTTAAATTCAGCCAGGTAAATACAGAGTAAGAAAATTCCTGATTACAGGAACAACTGCACAAGCCTATGGCCTTTGCCAGGGGTGTTCTGTATTTTGAGCAGTGCCACTGTGCTGCTGTCTGAGCTGTGCTGATTGTGTGGAGAGTGGTATTTTGGTTTCTAACTCTTCTTTCCTTTGAAATTAGTTTAAAATTGATCCATTTTTAGCTAAGTGACAACTTTTCATGACATTTTCTCTTCAGTAAAGGCACACATTGTAAGACTGAACAGAACTGTCCACTGTTCTTTATGGGATACTCCGAAAGCAAAAATGAAAAATTCCTATGAAAATTCCTTGCCCTTTCCCAGTTCTCTGACCAATATTTCTTGGCATTTTGATTCCAGTTTGTTTCCCACCTCTAAGCTATAACTTAAGGGTGCAGTTTGTATACATTTGATACTGATAAGAATTTCAGTTTAAAAATCGAATCTTTTGGAAAGATTGTTTAGAAGAATGGTTAAAAATTTGATGGAGAGGATTTCCCTCCCCCGAAAAAGCTGTCAGTAATTTGCCAGAAGTGTCCATAACTAGTCAGGAAAAACCCTGTACTAAGGAATGTGGCATTTCACTGAAAAAGGCCACATTACCAAAACCTGTGTTTCAAGCTGTGTGGGTGCAGGGATGTGGCTGGACTGTTGCATGTCTGGGGATTAAATGTTGAATTTGGAAATCTTCAGTGAGAGAAGAGGCTGCTCATCCCCAGAAAAGGGGGTTGTTCCTGAACTTTGCAATGCTGCACTGAGCCGACAGTCTTGTTGGATCCAGATCCCTGACATAAATCCTGTTGTCTGACAATGTGTCATAACTGCTTTGGGCATCTACAACAGTTGTTCAGCTTAAACCAAAGTGGCTTAAGCTGTTGTTTTGTTATAAAGATGTTATCTCTGTCCATGGAGTTACAAGAAGGGAAATTGCCCAAATACTTTTTAATATTGCCATCCCTATATCCACTTGTGCCTGTAAGTTAGTTATATTTTTCTAATTGAACATAAACAATTTCTTGTGTTTTCCTGTCAAATCAATTACCTGCAGCTTGTTTACATTTTTTATTTGTTTTGGCTTTTGTGGAGCTGTGATCTGTTTTTCCTGTTTTACAGTCAGATTGGTTAAAAACTCTTGCTCTGATTCTGAGAAGTGTGCTTTAACTTGTAATGCAGAAAGTTCAGGTCACTTCGACCAAGTGTCCTTCAAAACAAATCACAAAGAAGTGAAATACTCAAAATACGTAGCTGTTGTATTATTTACCAAGAGTTTATGACAGTGGTTCTTCCTGACCCAAACTTTGACTTCAGAGTTGCTTAGCAGAACGAGATGTTAAAGTAACACTGATAAGCTCTTCCTAGTTCTGTAAACTTATTCCTTAGCTCTTCACAGTGTGAAGAAAAATCAAGATATCATTTTGATGAAATCAGTATAATTGTTTGACCATCAACACGAGGGGCTGAGGAGAGAAGCCTTAAGTTTGGGCTGGAGATTTTGAGGTTGTGTCACACATTTCTCTGACATTGGCTTAGCATCTTCTCTTCTCCTGCTGCTGGAATATTGCCCACACTTTCTTTGCCTTTCAAAGCCCACATGGCCAGTTATTAGCTAATATCATTAATCCACAGCTGAGCAATAGTAGACATATCCAGCTATTGAGATAATTAGTGGCTGAGGGAACTAGGAGAGCCAGGAGCTGCCTATAGAGGGAACTTCTCTTCCAAGCTTTGAACTGAAGGCATTTTTACCTCCAGCAAGTGCTCTTGGCACTGGGATGTGGCCCTGTGCAGCTTTTCCTGCTGGATAAAGACCTACAGAATAGCCAGGCACGATGCAGGATTTCATAGCTATAGTTGTAATGATGTTTTAAGAATGTATAGTTACTGGAAGCATCACTGAATGGTCCATAAATTTTTTCTGGTGTACAGCACTGAATTACTGCTTTCCATTTGGCTGATTAAAATGAGTGTACCAGATTGTGTTTTATTCCATTTGCTGAAATATGTACTTTGCAGCTGAAGAATTGTACGTTGCAGCTACAGAGAATGTTAAGCTTGCTGAGCACTTTGTCAAAAATGTAATGCTGAAACAAGGAATTAGTCCACAGCCAGCAAAAGGTCATTTTGGGAGCCAACTTCTGATACAGGAAATATATGTATGTACCGGATGGCTCTGTATCCTTCCAATATTGGGCTGGATCCTATTTTCTGTGAGACCAATGCCAGCACTCCTTTGGAGTTCAAATGGGAACAGAATCAGTACCTTTAATAAATTCTCTCTGAGAGGGATTCTATGAGATAAATGTATATCTTTATGTTCTGTTTCCATGAGGATTTTTTTCAGGCATTTTTCACGAGGCAGCATGTTTCTAGGATTCATTTCTTTCTTGTGGCACTCCAGAGCAGCAGGAGATTTGGGGAAGGAATCCCAAACATCACCCCTCAGTTTCTCTAAAGCATGAGCTGTGTAATTGAGTTTTTAGGAAGGATGGAGGCCTAGATGTTAGGGGATCATATCCACCCTGTGTTGCTGATGGATAGTTATTACCAGGTGGCTGTTTGGAAACAGGTGGGGCATATCCTGAGGGTGTGCATTCACTTTAGAGTGGATTGAAAGGTAAAGTCCAGAAAGACAACTGCTGATTGGTGCCATCCTGGTCAGCCTGGGAGGACTGAGTGTGCACTGACAGCTGCAGTGCTTGGAGCAGAGGCCAGGTAAATTTATAGCAGAAGGTGTGAAAGCTTTCACTGCTGCAGCCGTGCTGTCCTGGATCGAGCATAAATCATTTCACTGTCCAGAACTGTCAAACGGGCACAGAAGGGGCTTTCAGCTGTGGATTACACAAGGCTAATTACCCAGGGAATGGTTCTTTTGGAAGGGGAGAGGGTAAAACTTTGCTTGAGAAGATGCCAACCTCTCTGATTCCACCCCCCAGGTCCGTAACCAGCACTGGAGCCTCATCATGGAGAGCGTGGTGCCGTCGGACAAAGGGAACTACACGTGCATTGTGGAGAACCAGTACGGCTCCATCAACCACACCTACCACCTCGATGTGGTTGGTAAGTGAAGCTGTCATGGGCAGTTTTGCACTAATGACTTTCTCTATTCAAGCCTTTAGAACCGAGCTGATACGTCCCACGTTTGTTTTGGAGATGATTTCGCAGCACTCCAAAGATAAGATTTCACTGCACAGCCAAGTGCTTCATAACTTGATGTACTCATCTGTCTCACTCGTGTCTGTAGGATTAATCTACCCCTGCCTTGGCAAAAAAGTATAATATCCGTGTGTAATATCCATCCACAAGTTTGCCATGGCGACCAAATAATAAGTGCTGATGCAATTTTAATCATTAGTATTGCAATTTAATTATTACTTGTACAATTGTACTAACACGGACTTTAATAACTGCAGTTATGAGAACTGTCAAGCAATCCTTTAGAGTCCCGTTATTATAGCTGAAATGATTTTGTTTGTTTTTTTTAATGAAAAGCTAGATATTGGCATTGCAGCTAGAGGAGATCTGGAGCTTCAGGAAAGGGAGTTTGCATTCACAGCAGTCTGACAGAGATCTGACTGGAGCCTGTTGGGTGGGCTCTGAGCAGTCTCCAAAACACAGATGATAAAAATTCTGAAGAAGTGTTTTACCTGAGGAAAAATTCTAAACAGATGTGTGAATTTTTAAGTAGTAGCAAAGCTGTGATTACACAGGACTGTTAAACACAGGCTTAATAATGTTATCTTATTAGTACCCAAATCCCGTTGACTTTAATAAGGCTTACAGATATTTATTAAGTGGTTAGCTAAATTAGAGCTTGAAGTCTCAGGAACAATTTCTGTTCACCTCTAGTCTTGCTGATTAGCATGGATGGGTGTGAGCAATTTTATTGACTCTGAAAGCATTGCTGTCCAAAATAACCAGTGTGGCTTTTCCTATAGGACCTTTAGGGATCTGAGCCATGGTTTCTGAAGTATGTCTTGAATGGGCTTTGCTCTCTCCAACTTTGTGAGGTGATCTGAGTATTATAAGCTCTGTGAATAGAACTTTTGGTCAATCACAACTGAAAACAAAAATTATTTTGATTATTGTATGCTATTTTTGAGTGGTGACAGTCACCCCAACCCCATAGATTCTTTGTGGAATATCTTACTGTAAGTGTGGGCTTATATGATTTAAATGGTGACAAAACGTTCATTTCCCTAGTTCTGGATTGGTTTTACATGAGGAAAAATACATCCCTTGCGTTGTTTTGGATGGTCTGTAAAAGTAGAGTCTTGTTTCGTCTGAGACCACCTGAATCTGCAGAAACACTGAAATCCAAGCGAAAAATGTGCCCAAAGGAAAACATTCCCTGTGAAAATGCCAAGGAGAGCTGGCCATTGTGGGGCAGAGGAGGAGAGAGATCACTTTGTGATGAGGATGCCATCAGACTACAGCCCCACCACCAGCCCTCATACTTTTAACTCTTCAGAGCCCATGAACCACCCAGCTTACCCGTACTTGAGATTGGACAGTCAACACTGAAAGCACTGAGGGTTTTCACAGCCTTGGCAGTATTTTGTCACAGAGTGAGCTCTGGGTATGTGTGGTTGAGGTGAGCTGGGTGGCTGGCAAAGCCATTTTTTTGTTTGAACACTTGTTTAAACAAAGTTTATGGAGGGTGCAGCAGCAACGGCTGCCGGGGATGGATGTCAGTGGTTTTGGTCAGCTGTGTTCTGCACGGGGTGATTCTCTGCTGGCCACCTCACCCGGGGCTCAGACTGCAGCAGGGGCTTGCCCCAGGCTCTAGGCCTGACTCAAAACCTTTCCTTGCTGAAATGAAGCTGGTTAAAAATTCCCCTTCTCTACCCCCTCGTCGTTTTCCTGTCCCAGCCTGGCGTGTTTCGTGTTGACCGTAAATTTCTTCATCCATTTTTTTTTCCCCTAGTGAATGTGTTCGTGGATGATGCGGTCACTTGAGCAAATATTTGTCAGAAGCCCTCTCACCTCCTCTCCTGCGCTGAGGCTTTTGAATGTCTTGCATTGAGGAATATTTTGCAGGAGTTTATTTTTCCTGGCAGTAAATTATAGTGACCTGCATGAATGAATGGAATGGTAGTAAGGATTATGTCATTTATTTAAATGTCTAGTCCTTTCCTATAGGGAGGCAGGAAAGTAAATAATGAGGTTTTCAAAAGTGATGAGAGGTTTGGGGTGCTGGGCACCCAGCTGATGGCACCCAGAGGACCCTGCTTGTGTCCTGTAAGAAATGAAATTAGAAGTCTAAAAATTACTTTTGCAAGTCACAACCTGCGTGTTGGAATCCTGCGTACTTAGTAATTTTACCACTCTTTTTTTCTTTCTTCATTTCATTTGATGAGTTCAAGGGTATAATTGTAAGCCTGTTTGAAAACCTGTGCATGGGAATGTGCACCTTGGGTTGAGTTTTAGTGTGAATTTCTCAAAAGATTGGGATTTTAACCTAAGGAGGGGTTGATGTTGGAGCGCTCAGCCATTCCTGTGTGGCTGGAGGCTTGCAGTAATTGTGGAGCATAAAATTGCTGAAGCAGTAAATTAAGGCTGGCCAGAAGGGGAAACTCTGACAGTTTTTCTAGCTGAGACAGTTCTACAGAGTTAACTTTATGCACTTTTTTTCTGTTTTCATATGAATTTTCAGTTCCCAGTGGGTTGTGGAGAGTTATGAATGTTTGTTTAGAGGCAATTGCCTACGTAGACCGCATCTTACAAACTTCAGGTCGTAATTTTAGGTCGAGTTCTGTGTAGAAAACTGTCAGTTGAAAGCCTCTGAAATTACTTTTCCTATATGGTTTAACTGGTTCCAGAGCTGATTAAGTGTAAGTAATAGCAAATGGTATTAAACATGGTAACATATTACACTAACATGAGCATCTGACTATATGGTGTAATGTAGAGAACCCTCTGATTATGTCACAGAGTTGGGAGGTATCCCAGCAGAAGTCGTGCCAAATAGTGACACAATGCTGGTTAAGAATATGCCAATAACTTTCCAAACCTTGAACTCTTTTGACAATTAAAAAGCCTGGAGCCAGCAGGGCTGAGAAGTTTTCAGTCAGAATGTAGGTGTGAAGTATTCTCATTTTTACCTTGTAATTACTTGCAAGAACTCTTTTTAAGAGTCAGCTCAGATGGTCTTGTTCAAATTTACAGACCTGGCAAAACCCTTGCACTGATTTTTTTTTTTTTCTTTACAGTGGGAGTAGAAAATGCAGAAGAAAAAAAAAAGCAGCAAGTCATTGGCAGGCTCTCTATTGCACAGGATACTTGTGCACAGTGACTGTGTCAGCAGGGAATGGCCCATTCAAGTTGGCCAGGATGTTCTGTGCTGGACAAAGTTATTCTCTGAATGTTTGGGATAGCCCAGTCAATAGCCTTTTCCTTCCTTCTCCGTTTATTTCCAAGTGGGGATTGCAGCAGGGTTTTGCTCAGGGGCTCAGATGTGTTAGGTTGCAGCAGTGGCAAATGGTGGTGATACAAAACTCCACCAGGATGCTGTGAAAGGGAGACGAGTCGATTTTAGCTTTTTTATTAGAGGAGCACCCAGAGGCTTCAATTAATATTGGATACTTATTGTCCAGGGCAACATGCCAGCGCACAGTAATTGCTTACAACAGAAATACAGCAAGGCCAGGAGAGGGAAATGTCACTGTCCATTTTAGAGATGAAAACCCGAGCTGTGGAGTGATGAAATTTCTTGCCCTGGGTCACACAGGAAGCTGGTGACAGAGCCAAGAAGCAAAGCTGGTCTTTGAATCCTAATCCAGTACCTTAATTAAAAGAATGTTCTTTCCCTTGTATAGTTCAGCCCATCAGCTGGTTTTTTTACATGCAGCTGAAGTGCCTTTTCTCCTCCTTTGTATTTAACAGTAGGTAGAAACTTGGGTTTTTATGGTAAGCTTACTAATAGACTAACTCCATTCTCATTAAAGGTATATAAAGTCGTGTAATCTTAAGGGAGAAGGAATGAAAACGATGTGGTTTTCACTGGAGTTGCATTGTAGTGAATCCGGGTTGTAGGAAGCAACGTGGGAATGCAGCCACTGAGACTTGTATATAATTAGATCACTCTTGGATGGCAATTATTGCTGGAGTACAATTTCAGCAGCAGCAGTTCTGTTTGAGCATGGAGGAACTAATTGAATTTGGGTTTTAATGGCAAAAGGAAAAAAAAAAAGGGTTACTCTTTGAGCAGTCCTGGGCCAGGTAGCTGTTTCTGCCCTATTTAATGTTGTCATCCGGGGAGACAAAAGATGGTTTGGTTTCAGGTGAGGTTTGCCACGTTACCTCATTTTACTGGGATTTATAAGCAGCTGCTATAGCACAACACCTCTGCAAAGGATATATGAGGACCCTGCTGTTTGCTGTAAAAATGAATATGTTGCAAATACTTTTTTTTTTTTCTTTTTTCCAAAGAAGCCCTTTTGCAGCCAGGTTAGCAGTGCTTTGAGCAGTACCTAATTTGCCTAATAGCCATGCCTTTGTCTCTCTTTGCTGAGGAGTGAGCTCCAGGGGTGGCGCAGCACCACGCAGATGTCCCTTAACAGTAATTCATATTTTCATATAAAATCGGTGTGAGAGTAACTTCTCATCCAGAAAGCATTTTAAATGACTCTCAGTTTAAAGCTTGGGCCTCAGAAATCTCACGTATGAGTGATTTTACTGATGGCTGTGCAGAAGAACACTTTTGTTCTGAACTCTTGGTGGTTTTAGAGTGCTATAGGATAAATTTGATTCTTGTTCTTTTACGGCGCGCTGTTAAAAATCTTATTAAAATGGGATAGACATTTTGCTATTGGTACATCACTGTTTATGTTTCCCTTCGTTTAGACAGAAGGAAAAACTTCTGCTTTTGTTTCTAGTCAAGTTTTATTTTGGGACTTTGATGTGCTCTCACAGTCTCTAGCTGCAAACATGGCATGAGGACTTTTTTTTTTTTAAAGACATCTTTCCATTTAGTCATTCCCAAACTCATAAAAACATATGGATTGTTGTTTGCTTTTTTGCTGAGGCTTGTTGAAATAAAGTTCAGAATTAGTTTGACTCAAGTGTAGTTCTTCTACTTCTTCCCTTAATTTATGAAGAATTGTTTTTAGGATTCAGGTTACATACGAGAAAGGAACTGACACCAACTCAATAACATGCCTTGGGTGTTGCAACATTAATGTCTGGCAGGAGTTAGGGGGGCAGGTATTACAACCAAGCCTAAACTTGCATTTCTGGCAGGTGTTCCTGTAGTTGTTGACTGGCTCTTTACAAGGACAAGCTTTGGCTTGATGTCTTCACCTTGGCAGCTCCAGGCTGGGACAAGATGAGGCAGGGACAGAAAAGCACGAAGGAATCCAGGCTGATGTCTGCCCTCAGGTTAGGCTGAGAGGGAAGATGCTTTTATTTAATGTGCTGATAAGCCCAGAGTGTGGACTTTACACCTGGCACCAGGATTTTTGGCAAGGTGTGTGCATTGAAGGAGGAATTACACAAATTGTTTAGTGCTGGGGGCTGTGTGGTTTGCTCCTGAAAACAAAGCCCACACTGTGATGGTTCAGCTCAGGGAAAATGAAAGCTTATGGGTTCCCCCCCTCTTCCTTAATAAGGTAAAAATATTCCAACCCTGTAGTTTTATGGCATTAAAGCTTCTGATTTCATTGGAGTAGTCTGGCTAAATTACATTTTATGGACAAATACTGGTGTCATTACTTCATCTGCTGGGTGAACAGTGAATTTGTCATGTTTGGAATGCTTCCTGCAGAGTCTGCTGGGGAGGACTGGTCTCCCTGTCCCACTTTCTGTCTTATTACAGCCCCAAGGCAGTTATTTCTCTTTTCTTTTGATGAGTGATGAACAGGATATTGTTTCAGCTCTGTTATTATAATTTTTAATCATGCCTTCTAATTTGTGCTGCATCCTACTTGTGGAAGTGCAAGTAGGAATTTGCAGTGAGTTGTCTGAAGGTGCAAACACAAGACTGTTGCCTTGTTAATGTGCAGTTGGCGTGTGTCTGAAAGCCATATCTGTGTCTGGTAAGAGGGGCTTTCTGACCTGATCCAGCCTTTTCTCTCAGCTTAATTAGTGAAAAAATGGCAGTGTAATTGGCAGTAAATTGGTAACGCTATGTTTTAAGAACAGAAAAAAACACCCCAACCTAAAAAAATGGTTATAAATATAGAAAAGTTGTAAATGAATGGTGATACAGGTTGGATGATGACATATTGAAGACAAACACAAGGTTTAAAATCCAAGAGAAAATAAAAATTGAAGAGGTGTTACCAGGGTGAGGAATCTGGCGGTAGAAAAGCATGGCCAAATCAATAAAATGTAAAATTTTGTGTCTAATAAGGAAAAAGGTCGCACTTAGAACCTCAGTGTTGGTCTCCTCTCCTCCCTCTGCTCTGCAGACCACTGTGTGACCTGACTTTCAGGGGTGGCTGTGATTTACAGCTTTTGAGGATTTTAAGCCATTAAGTCATTTTTGGGTTGCTACTGTTCCCATGGTGCAGCTTCCACAGCTGTTGTTCTGTTTAAATGTAAAAAGGCACATGAAAAATCAGAGTTTGGTAAACACTTTTGAATATTGAACTGCTCTGTAAGTTTAAGATACTGAGTTTATTTTTTTTTCAGATTGCTCTTTGGAAGGTAGCATGAAGATTTAGAAATTTTTGACTTCTTATGGAAGTAGAACACTGATAACTGTCAGAACATTAGCAAAGGGAAGAGCCCAATATGACAGTGTATTAGTTGGAATAATGTAATTTATCGTTTTTACAAGATGGTTTATAAAAGTCTATAATTACATCTACTTTTAGGGGGGTTTTTAATCAACATCACAAACAAGGTGATCAAAGCATCAGTTGTTTTGTGTATTCTGCATTTATAAATTAATCTCTATACATTTATTAATGTTTATACCTGCAGCACTGTTTCTGCTATTCAGCTGGATCATGAGCAACATAGTTTCATTGCAGCAATTGGTTTGCTTTGATATCTGTGCACCTAGGCTGTTTGTGAGCACACCTATGTCTCTATTTCAGTGAATATCCCAGCAAGTGGGTTTTATTGTCCCAACCGCTTTTCAGTGACGTTTTCTCAGAAAGCAGCTCTGGCTCCTGCTGCTCAGCCAGAGGCCGTTGCTGGTGCTCCTGTCTCTGTTTCCTGGGAAGGTGTCCATTTATGCTGAAAGGCAGGAAAATGGGGGTGCAGAAATGTCGTGGGTTATCCAAGCCCCACACAGCTCTTGCTTACTCCTCATTGTGGGATGAGGGAGAGAATCAGAAAGGCAGAACTGAGGACTCATGGGTTGAGATAAGAACAGTTTAATAATTCAAATATAATGGTAGTAATGAAAAAGAAAATATGGGAAAGGGAGAGAAATAAAACTCAGAAGTTGTACATCAAGTGATGCAAATGAAAAACTGTTGCTCACTACTGGCTGACTGGTGCTCACCCAGTTCCTTGAGTGGCTCCTGGCCAGCTTTCCTCACAATTTATACACTGAGTATTTGATCTGGAATATCTCTTTGGTCAGCTGTCCTGGCTGTGTCCCCTCAGCTCCCTGTGCCCCCCAGTATCCCCCCTGGCAGAGCAGCAGGAGGAGCTGGCAGGTCCTTGAATAAGTGTGAGAGCTGCTCAGCAACAACCAAACCATCAGTGAGCTCTCAACATTATTCTCATCCTTAATCCACACAGGGATTCCAGTGCTAGGAATAAAATTACCCATCCCAGCCAGAACCAGGACAAGAGCTGTAGAAAGTTATAACAAATCAACTTTGTATTTCTGAAGCGCCAGGTTTGTGTCCAAGCATGGCCGGCCTATGAACGCTGCTTCATCTTGAAATTTACTTAGATTTACCCAAATTATTGGAAATATAGTGACAAATATGTGTAATCAGGGTCTTCCCATGAGCAGTCTTTTTCAGCATCTGATCCAGCTTTCGGAACAGTGGACTGTGTGTCGCAGAAGGGGATGTGGTGCTGATGGAGGGATGTCTCCAAACTGCATCACCAGGGAAGGGGAAGCCCAAAAGGCTGAGTGAGGCCTGAGAAAGATTTATCATGAGGCTGAGCCAGGACTGTCCAGCACTGAAATTCTGGGTGCTGGAGCTTCTTTTCTGCCCTGAGACCTGCACAGTCAGTGTGGTCACTCAGCTGCTGGTTGGCTGTGTCTGGCAGGAAGCTGGGGAAGGGGCAATCCCACAGTGCTTCCAATAATTTCACACCTGCATTGCTCAACAGAGCAAGTGTGCTGTGTAAGAAAAGGAGGGCAGAAGTGTAGAAACGTAAGGGGTGCTTTTAAAGCCTTACATAATCTTTTCCACTTTACTTTCAAGGCAGAGCAGTTTTCAGGAAAGGAAATTTGGCTGATGAGAAATATGTAGTTGGGTCACAATACCAGCAGAAATAATAACTCCCCCCCCCGTGTGCTTTATGGCATCACTGGGTGCACTGGGGAGTTGAAGCCACTGCAGCTGGGAGAGGACATCATCCCTGTGGGAGGGATGCTGTTTGCCAGGCGTGCAGTAAACCTTTGGCAGAGCCTACTGGAGAGCCCATTGCAGTGATGCTGGACCCAGCATTGTCTCTGGTTATTATACAGCAGCTGAGTGCTGGGAGCTGTGCACAGTTACAAAGGATGATATCTCTGGGTGTAAAAATTAGTGCCGTCTCTGGGAACGGCCAGGACAATAAAATTTTACCACTTGTCTGTGAGAAATCACAAGCTGTTTTTCATATTCTCTTGTAGCCTTTTTCTTTTAGGGTACACTGAAAAGAATATCAATGAAAATGGTAGCCTCTCATTGTTCTGTTTCCCATAATTTTTTTCAGACTAAAATAAGGCCTCTCCAGCCTTTGTTCAGACATGTATGAAGCGTTTGCTTATGCATGCACTGTGAGAGGGGCACTGCAAGGAAGCTCCAAGATTAGTGTTGTACAACTCTTGCTGCTACGACTTTTTGTGCTCCTTGGGGCTGATGAAACCCACGCTGTCAGCCTGACAATGGGGCTTTGCTTTTAAGGACAAACTGGTCTTAAAACTCTGTTGATAATTCCATGTTTTAAAACAAGAGCATTCATGTTTCCTGCCTTAGCCTCAGGCTTTCTGGATGTTCCTGTCTCTTTTAACCCTCAGATATATGTGTGATTTGAAAGGACAGCTTTTAACTAGTTCCGATTCTAATTTTTTTTTTTTGGGGGGGTACTGTTTTCATTGACACCAATGGGCTTTGTATCAACCCAAATAGGTCAGTCTTGCTTGCTGTGTTTTCCCCATCTTGCTGCCCTGTGAGGAAGAGGTGTGCAGATGCCCTTCTGCTGTAAAGGTGGCCAGAGATGGATTTTTAGCTAAAATGCAGATAGGACAGAGAGCTGAAGCTGTGCTGTAGAGCTATCCAAGGAGACAGATGGGATAACATCAGTGGGAGCCTCACCTGCTTGGGAAACAGTGCCATTACTTAAAATTAGAGGTGAAGGTGGCAAAGCCAAGGACAAAGAGTTTGAATACACCTGCTTAACTTCTGTAAAGATTTTTAAAAGGCACTGCCTTTTACGTGGCTGGCCTTGGTGAGTAGAAGGGCTTGAGTGCCACAAGGAGGTTGGATGGAGTGACAAAGGCTTTGCTGTGGGTGACAAATGGGTCTGCTTTGATCTATGTGACAGAACTTTAATCTTTAGCATTAAAATTCTTCAGTAGTGTTCAAATGTTTAACTTCTTGTGAAAGTATTCAGTGACAGCAGGGATATGTGGAGTCTGGTTCTGTGCTGACTGCTGGTACTGCCCAAAAACCAGAGCAGAGTGGTGGGGCCCAATTGTTGGCAAGGATGGAGTGAGAGACATGACAGCAGCAAGAAGTGCCTCAAATTTGTGCAAAAGGCTTCTGAATGAAAGGACAAAGAGAGCTTAGATACTGGTGATGGAGGTTGGCCCCAGGTCCCTGTGCCAGGTTCACTGGAGCTCCAGCTGCAGCGATGCCCCTTTGAGCTTTGGTGAAATCACCAAAATGGTTTCTGCAAGTGGTGTTGGGCCAGTAGGAAATGCTGCACATGGAGACTCCTGCTGTACTGGAACGTGGAGCTGCATGAACCATTTGTTGGCTAATACCTGCTGGTTAAAAGATGCCAAAGTTTGTAAGGTGTGATATCATCAGTGCTGCTAATGCTGAGCTGATCCATAAGCTGTTCTGCAAGTCTGCCTGAGAGGCTCCTGTTCTTTATCAAGTGTTCTTGCCAGGGATGGTCTTTATCTCTTACTGCATTATGACAGTGGTGTTAATCCTTCCAGCCTTCCAGCATCTTGTGATTTTGCAGGGTTTAGGGAGAGAGCATCCTCCCTGACTTGCTGTGGGCTCTACCTTGGCGTGTGTAAATTACCCAGGAAGTGATGACTGGAGGGGTTTGTGTGTGTGTCTGTTTAAACAGAACATGACAGTTCAGCAGCCCTTCTGAATTGGCCACGAACAACACGCAGTGCTTCATCTTGTGCCGGGAGAAACCCAAAGTGACGTGCAGCTGGTGGAGGCTGCTCAGCTCCTGGCTCAGGGACGTCTGCCACGTGACATTAATTAGGAGAGGTGTTCTGCCTACACCTGCTTGGCTCTTTCTGATCTTCTGAAAGAGCTGCCAGCACTCAACCTTCCTCCTCCATGGCAGGGAGCAAAGGGTGGAGCTAGGAGTGTTCTGCTTCCAGGGTTTCAGAGAGCACAGGTTCCCCTGAGCAGTGGCATTGTGCTGGGGAGAGCAGCCAAGGTTTGGCTTGGTCCATGAGCTGCCTTGAAGGAGGAAATTCCTCTGGGGGTGGCATCTCTTTGGTTGGACCCCTCCTACACCACTGCACATAGGGGTGTGGGGTGCAAGTGTAGCTCCAAACGGGGTCCTTTGTATGAACTCAGACAATTCTGGCTTTAGAGAGAAACCCAAGCTGCAATTCCTCATGCTGGAGTTGCTCCTGGAACGCACCTCGGAAAGGCTCTCTAATTCAGAGAACAATGATTAATCCACCCTCTGAGTGCTTATGAATGGATTTGCAGTCAGTGTAGGTGGGATCTTTCATGAAGGATGGCGACCCTTGTGTTTCTCCTTGCCAACTGGTTCCTTTGCAGTCAGCTAGCACAGCACAGAAACCTGAAACTCACTGAACAGTAGGGGTTTAATAATCTTAAAATCTTTATAATAACCTTATAATCTTTAAGCCTTTATAATCTTATAATGGTTGATATTTAGCCCAAATAGATGCTGATCAGGCACTGATATCCTGTGGCTGGTCCCTTGGCTTCACTCAACGCTCCAATCCTGCAGCAGGTACCCACGTCACCAAAACGAGCATCAGAGCCAGCAATAAGAGTACCTACATGCACAGTCTGAACAGGGATGTCAAAAAAGGAGCACAGGGACAGAGTGGCTTGCACAGATAGAGGGACTTGTTCCCTCTGACTGTATCTGAAATGGTCACTAATGCCACTTCTGAAAAGAAATCATGTTTCATTTTTGAGGTGTTGTGGGGTGCACTGTGGGAAGCTGAAGCTTCACCGCGTAGGTTTCTGGGAGGTGCTGCTCCCAGACCCCAACAGCCTTCTGACATCTCCTGGGTTAGGTAGCTGGCCCAGTGGAAATGGTGGGAAAGTGCTCCCCTGTGTTTTATCTTTGTTGGTGAAGATAAAACACAGGGGAGGAATGTTTCAGTCCAAGCCTGTGATGGAAAGGCTGTGGTTACTTTTTTTTAAGGCTTGAAAGTCAACCTTGCAAGTTTACAACGTGAAGCCAAAGCCAATGCAAGAGGCTGTGATTACAGTCTGGCCTTAAATGCTGTAGGATGCTTTTGGGACCCATAATTTACGGCATAATTAGCATCTTCCAAAGCAACAGATGTTGCAGCATCTGAAGGAAGGTGGTTGGGAGTGGATAGTGTTTTCTCCAAGCAGGGTCCAGGCTGCTGCTGAATATTTCCCAAGCTTGGAGTCAGGCAAAATAAGCAACTAGAGCTGAGGGTGCTGTGCTGAGCAGGGCAAGGGAAGAAGAGGGTATGGCAGGTCTGTGCTTTCGGTCAATACAGTGACAGCTGGAACTACTTCATTTCTCATTTAGTGATGACCAAAAGCACAGAACCTCTACCAGGGGCTGTCGATCCAGAGCTGGTGCTCAGAGGCATCATTTGAGGGATCCCTCTGTAGCTGCTCAGTGGCAGCCATCAAGATGAGTCCTTAGAAGTCAGTAACATTTCAAATCTGCAATTGAATGCTCTGATAAATGTGTCTAGCTAAAAATTAGGTAATCTTTTTCTCTGTCTCTTCCCCCCTTAATTGAGGATCTCTCCATTGTCCCCAGAACTCATGCTTGGTGCTTGGTCTTGCATTTGCTATTAAGCTTTTATTTCTCTAGCCCACACTTGAATCACACATTTGCAAGGAGAGGAAACAAGCACATTCAAAAGCAGAAAATAAAAGTAGTTTTCGTTTTCTCTTTTTTTTTTTCAATGAATCGGATGCCTTATGCAAAGCCCATTGAATTCCATGTGAGTTTTCCCCCTGACTTCAATGGGCTTTGGTTCTGGCTTTTAGCTCCCGTGAAAGGTCCTGAACTATCTGTGCTAGGGTGACAAGGAAACTTGGAGAGACAATTCCCAGAGCTCTTCTCAGCCCCTGGCATGGCCAGGTTGCTAAGGAGACTTGGCCTGGCCGGGGTCCTGGAGCTCCCCCCTTCCGGGGTTATTGTCTGCTCCCCCTGCCAAGGCTCTCTGGTGGCAGCAGTGCCACTCTCTCAGCCACAATCCCTCTCCACTGGCTTCTGGCAGCAGCAGTTTGTGCCCCACACCTCCCCTCTGCTGCTTGGCGAGCAGCCTCCCTTCCCGTGGCTGTTCCACCCTGCTCCAGGGCTGGAGGAATGGGGTTGTGCCTTCTGGAGTGTCCCTTGGCTGTGGGAATTGGGGTTTGGCCCCTGTCACCCACCTCCACACCCCAGCATCTTCAGCATCTTCACCTTGTGTGGTTGCATCACCTTTGTCTTTCTCTCCTCTCACCTTTTCCCAGCAAAAGAAAAAAAATCAGAAATAAAGCCAAGGATGGGGAAGAGATGGGCCCCTTTTGTAGGAATTCTCTGTTCAGGGGCTTAAATTCCTTGAAGAACCAATTCTCAGGATTCCTTGGGAAGTGTGTAGGCTCCAATAGTCATTTCCAGTAGCAGGACAGGCTCCCACCATCTCTAGGGGTTCCGCAGTGCTTGGAACTCCCTGGGGAGCATCTTCCATTATTGTGCCAGGTTTTTTTTTGGAAGCTGGAATTTTCCAGCTTTCCTGGATGCTTTGTAGTTTTATCTCTTGGAGGGAGGTATTTCGAAGTTTTAACATTAACAGGTTAAATGACAGTTTCCTCTAAGCCTTTTGGGCAAGGCCTCTTTGTCAGTCGTCCCTTCAGATAGCGACTCTGTTTGTCTGCAGATAAGTGAGCAGAAACGCTCCTGCCCTGGGCACTTTTATGGTGCTGTAAGATTTAGGTGCTTGTGGCCTTGAATCTGATAATTCCTCACGTGAGCAATCATTTTGACTCTGTCTTTTGTCGATAACTGATTGCTCAGATGGGGATGATGTTGGTTTTGTATCTCAGCTGCAAGCTGGTGTCTGTCTCTTATGGTGGGATCCCGCATGAAGCATGTTGGGGGTGATTTTCTGTATTACAGCATGTCTTTTTGGCTTGATTTTATGACAAATTGTGTCAGCAGTGAGGTTGTAACACTGAAATTTCAGTGTTCAGGCAGCAAAGATTTATTTCTCAAGGTGGTTCTTCAATATTAATGAACAAGAGGAAGAGTGAAATCAGGCTCCAGAGCTGTGAGATTTGTTGCCAGCTGGTTTTGTATGAAAACGTCGTTTAAATAACTAGAGATGTATATGATCACTATGTTTTAGTGATGATCCTGATTGTAATTATTAGGTAATGATAAAATTACTTTCACCCAGACTTCAAGATTTTTTCAAAGGCAACTTTGACTCCTTTGCTGGTGTTCAGTAAAAAGGAACATGCTGTTTCCATCTAATATTGGTGCAGCTAGTTGTTTGAGTGATGATATCTGCTTACAAATGTACAACTTGTATTTTAAATGCTGAATAGTGATGTGAGATTTATGAATATGGCTTTGACAGTACCTGTGCTTAGCAGAGTCCCTGGATGTGTGTGGGTTTGCAAAGAAATAGGATAACTTCAGGATGTTTTTGGATAATTAACTAACAATGAAATTAGTATTTCCAAGGAAAGGTGCTGTACAAAATTAAGCTTGGTCATTGGTAATTAGTGGAAGTTTCTTTGTAGTTATTTTCCCCGATCCTGAGTGCATTCTGTGTTTTCTTTGCACCCCAGGTTTGCCATGAAGCCCTGCTGGATTTGCATGGTGCTGGTTTTGTTCTCCTGTGCTGTTTGCCTGTGTGGACACAGGCCTCCCCTCTGCTCAAGTGGGGGAGTTGGTGAACACTGATCCGTACGTGGGAGGGCAACCAAAGTTTATTTTTAGCACATTTGCCTTTAGAGAAGAAATTTGACAAACAGCCATGCATATATACCCATCCATATGCACACACTTTAATTTTTTTTAATGAAATTGGGGACCAAGAGTGTGAGAACTCTGCTTTTACTCCTTTGCCTTGCCTCCTCTGTTTTGGTAGAGGAAATGCTTGACAGTCGTCAATGAAAGATTAAATCATTGATGGCTATTGGGATAAACTAAACACATCTCATGTGTGGATGCTGGCATAGTAGGAACTTTTCCAACATGTTTCAGGCCTCATTCTCTGGTTTGTTAAAGGGCAGAGAATAAGGTCACAAAGGAAATCAAACCCTGATGTGGAGAAATGAAACATGAGGCCTACTGACTTCTAAAAAACATTTTAAATAACATTCTCTAAGGTTTCATTTTATACCGAAGGCAGCTGTAATAAGTTTTGGAAGATGGTGTAAGGTTTCTATTAGAGAGAGATTTTTTGCTTGCTGTTTTTGTATCCAAATGAAGGAATGAGGGAGATGGAATTAAAGCTTATTTAGTATAAGGTGAGAAACTAAAAGTTCTCTCCAGGATTGTAAAATAATAATTTATATGTTCTAATGCAATTTACAAATTAAAAAATATGAAACTGTTCCTAGATCTTCGAAAATGGCACACATAGCCGTGGAACAATTTAGTAACTGCAGTGCAAATGCACTTTTGCCACAAGTAAAATAAGACTGCTGCTTTGTAGTGTGCTGCCAGCATAGCCTCAGTGAATAAATTCCCAGTAGATGTTTGCTGCATGCCAAATATATTGGACTGTATAAAAGATCCCATTGTTCAGTGGCATCATTATTTGCTATTATACTCACGATGTTTGCTTGTGAAACAATTTATTGGAGCCCAGTATGTTTAAGAAGGAACGCTTGGTTTGAAATTCAGCTGATTTGGCTCATAATGTCAGAGCTTTTACAATATGTAGCCTCTAAAAATAAATATTTAGGTCTGCTATTTTTTACTTATCTTTGAAAGAATTCCTGGAGCAGGAGAGAACAGGCAGCTGAGCCTGGGGTTGGGCAGTGAGTATTTCACTTCTGGTTCGTAGAATTGTTTAGGTTGGAGAAGCCCTGTAAAATCATTGAGTCCAACCATTAACCCAGCACTGCCAAGGCCACCACTAAACCACGTCCCCAGATGTCACATCTACAGACATGACCTTCAGATGCCCTCCCTGGGCAGCCTGTTCCAAAACAGGGCAACCCTTTTGGTGAGGGAATTTTCCCTGATATCCAATCTAAACCTCCCCTGGCACAACCTGAGGCCATTTCCTCTGCTCCTGTCACTTGTCACCTGTGAGAAGAGCTTGACTCCCACCTGGCTACAACCTCCTGTCAGGGAGCTGTAGGGAGTGAGAAGGTCCCTCCTGAGCCTCCTTTTCTCCAGGCTAAAGAACCCCAATTCCCTCAGCTGCTCCCCATGAGAGGTTGACTGAAAATGCGTGAGAAATGCTTATGCATGGGCATAGATTAAAAACTGAATTGGCTCACATTAAATACACTTCAGTTTTCCAGAGAACTCTGTGTTTCCCCGTGTCTTGGTGAGGGTAAGAATGAGGCATTGTTTCTGCTGCTGTGTCTGGGTGAAGCAGGGAGCAGTGGTGGCACTGATTAGAGCGTTTTAGGAATTTGAGCTGCCTGCTTTGTGCATCCTGCACTCTGAGGCTTCTGCTGCTACTTTTTAGGAAATTCCCTTTGGTTTATTTGAATGCGTTTTTAAAATTAATCAATAATATATCTTCTTAATGTGTGGAGGCCTAGTCGAATGTTTTGGAACTCAGAGGTAACCTTATTACGATAGCTTAAAAAAAAAAAAACAAAGCAAAATCCACCAAAAAGAGATATTTTACCTAATTAAGGCTGAGTTAAACAAATGAGTAAAGTGTTTAAGCCGGGTTTCCCCCCTACCCCCCAAAAAAAGTCTATTCTTTAAATTACAAGTGTAGCTCTCAAGCCATCTCCTTTGAACCGCAGGTTTTGTTACGCGCTTTGGCCGCGGCGTTACTTCGGAGGAGTCAGCCAACAGGCTTACAGGGCTTTTTGGCTGGGGTTCACTTACAGTTTTCTTGGCAGCCCTGCTTATTTATGCATCTTTATTTCTCTCTCTCTGTCTCTCTCTCTTTCTCTCACTCCTTCCCTCCCGTTCCCTGCCGGAGCAGAGCGCTCCCCTCACCGACCCATCCTACAGGCCGGGCTCCCCGCCAACGCCTCCGCCGTGGTCGGGGGTGATGTCGAGTTTGTCTGCAAGGTCTACAGCGATGCCCAGCCCCACATCCAGTGGATCAAGCACGTGGAGAGGAATGGCAGTAAATACGGGCCAGATGGGCTGCCCTACCTCCAGGTGTTAAAGGTGAGGCCCTGCAGATGCCGGCAGTGGTGATGCCTTCTTTAGAGCGCAGCGTTTGTTTGGTGTGAATCTGAGGATCTGGACTTCCTTTGAAAGTGGAGATGTTTATGTTACAAATAGATAAATGTTTGCTTGTTTGAATGCTAACTGTGCAGCTAATAGACATTGTTTTGCTCCTTTTTGCTTCCACAAAAAGTCCTTTATATCTTAATGTTTCAGGCATGACTCGTTCAGAAAAAAATTGAAAATCCTTCTAAAGGACATCACTGGCATTTTTGTATGGGCAGAAAGCATCCAAAACATACCTGGGACAATCTACTCCATTTCTTTCATGTTTTTTCAGCCTCTTGATTTCAAAGTAACATGGCAGCTGCAGCCAAAAGCTTGCTGGAGGACTGGGCTGTCTGGATGCTGAGCCTGCAGCGATGTCTGGTGTGGAGCAGTGTGTTGGCACTGTCATTCCTGCCAGTTTTGGAGCAAGCCTGACCAGGGAAACTGAAGTTTTCCAAGCTGGGTGGCATTGCCAAAACCCTGACAGGCAGGACAACCAACTCTGTACCTGCTTGTCCCATGCAGTACCTGCCTAGGTGGATTTTTTTTTCCCTCCCACACTGCTGTTTTCTAACACCTCGTGCGATGCTTCGGATGTAAGAAACCAAACAACAACAACAACCAAAAGGAAACAAACCCCAAAACCCAACAAATTCCAACCCCGAACCCTTCAATGTTTAGAGGCTGATGTGGAATATTCTGGTGACGTGTTGGTGGTGGGACCGTAGACAGATTGGTGTCCATTCTGGGCAGCAGTGACGTTGTTCTCCTGTGTTATTGGTCTATTCTAGCACTCGGGGATAAATAATTCCAATGCTGAAGTGCTGACACTGTTCAATGTGACAGAGGCGGACGCTGGAGAATATATTTGTAAGGTCTCCAATTATATAGGGGAGGCCAACCAGTCTGCCTGGCTCTCTGTTCTGCCAAGCATACAAGGTAACAACGTTTTTTAAAGCAAGCTGGAAAAAAATGGTGCTTTGGGAGACTGCAGGCAGCTTGTAGGATACTCTCTGGCCTTGGTGGTATTTGTGTAATCCTCCTCTGGTGATGCAGCTGGTGTTACACCAGCAGCCATGGAAAAATTCCCACAATATTCTCTGTGTACCAGAAGCACTGCTTTGGTCTCTGATGCTGATCTTTATTCTCTCTTTGGTGTCTTTGTGTCGGTGTGTGTCCAGTTTTTGTTGTTAATTCTGCTTACTCTGCATTTCACACGGAGGGTGTTCACTGAGTAATGTAATTACACCCTAGCAGTGTTTATGGATACACATAGGTGTGCATATATATATGACCTGTTCACATAAATACCCACTGGAGCAGAAGTCCAGGTCAGTTTAGTCACTTTTAACTTCCCACCTCACCTGTGACTGTGCAGGTAGGAAATGTTTTCCAGGTCTTACTCACCCATTACTAACTGGGTTTTACTCAGCAGTAACAATAAAGGCAGGTAACCATGTGAGTACAGCCCACAACTAATTTACCTCAGAACAGTCCAATAAAAAGGTATTTATTCCCTGATTGTGTATTTCAAAGTAGCATCTTTGAATAGAACAGAGATCAAAAGTAGCAAACATTCCAAACTTCCAGGCCTTAATGCTGATGCCCTGATGTTCCCATCTTGAGGCAGCTGGGAAGTTCCAGGCCTAAGATTTACTCCATTTGTATGAGTTTAGATAATCACTGATACTTGGATTGATGCACAGTGTCAAGACAACAAGTCTGAAAGATGACCAGTAAAAAACTCCAAACTTGCAGAATTTTTTTTCCCCCTCAATCTTAAAGATTGTAGAAAAATATATTTTATTTCCATCTCCTGGCTCTCAAACCTTGGAAGTCTTTTCTCTCCCACCTATGAGAGCTGAACAAGATCTCTGATTTTTGAGCAAGAGTTGGGATACTTTTCACTGTGCTTCTAAGCAAACCACCAAATATTTCCAGATTTGAGATATGAACGAGATTTGCCAACTCTTGACAATGTACAGTAGTAGTTACTGCTCAAAAATGTAATGCATGGGTGATGCAAGGATCATACACAGTCTAAGACAGCTACTAAGTTGTCTTTTGGAGCAGAATTCACCCCTTTTTTAAAATCATTTCAGAGTATGCTTCTATGGTAAATTCTTTCCTCTGAAACAGGTATCTACACGTGAAGGATCCCACATTCTGTCCTACTTCGTTTTCTCTTTGTTTTTCTTTCCACTTTCTCTCATTATAAAAGAAGAATAAGAAGAAAAAAAACCCCAAAACAAACAGCATTTGTGGGTGAATTTTTCCATGTCTTTTGATTGCATGCATGTTTAGGTGGTGAGTTTAGGTCTGGTGAAGGGTGTTGATTACTTTCTGAGGTGAGCTGGGACCTGTTGGTAAACGCCTTTTGGACGAGGGATTGTGGATGGGGAAGGAGCTTTGCATCTCTCCACCTCTGCCTTTACCAAGTGCAAAGCCCTGTGGCTCCACCTCCCTATCCACAAAAATTCTCTCAGTGTCTAGCTTTTTTTTCTCTTGCTTCCCTCTTGTTTTTTTTTAGGCTGCCGGTGTTAACACCACGGACAAAGAAATTGAGGTTCTCTATATACGGAATGTAACTTTTGAGGATGCTGGGGAGTATACATGCTTGGCGGGTAATTCTATTGGGATATCCTTTCACACTGCATGGTTGACAGTTCTGCCAGGTATACACTGCTCTCTTTCCGTGGTTTTTCCTCTTTTTTTTCCCCCCTCCCCTCCCCTTGTTGATTGCTGCAGAATTAGCACGGCTTCTGTCTCAAAAAAAAAAAAAGAGGATTTTTACAATGATTTTGGTTTTTTAAGAGCAGTTGTCTCAAGGCAGTGAGTTGTTCTGTCACATATTTGCAACTACAAAAACCAAACAGCAACAAGAATGAAAAAGGCAGTGGAGTGTGTGGCTGTTGCCCTTAATTGAAATATTTTTACATCATCAGAAATGCTAAGGAGCTGCATTTCCTTAGCACTTCAATGAGACAACTGAAAATCAGCCCATAAATCATTGTAAACTTTTTCAAGAGGATGAAATTAATGATGAAGTTTGGAACTAATTTGGCAATAGTTATGCTCATTAAAATACCTGAGCTATTCAGTGTACTTCAATTCTGTTTTACCTGTCATGCAAATCTCTCATGGAAATTCCAATTTCAATGCCAAAGGATCATGTACAGAAGCAGTGCCTTCCATATCTTGGGAATGGGCTCGGTGCATCTTTAAACATTGCATGCTCTAAGGGAACAAGTAGTCATTTGCTTTTACTGCAAAGCATGTCTTGCTGTTCTGGGGTTGATGATGTTTCTGTCCTTAAAAGAAACAAACATCAATGTGCTTTATTACTTGAAAATTATTATCAGCTGTTAGAAGATGTAATCGTAGCTGGTTTTGACATTGGTCAAATTTTCTCATTTATAACTGTTGGCAGCTGCCTCAGGGAGTTCCTTTGGAAAAAAAACATGAACCACCTGAGGTTTGCTGGGTCATCTTGTGCTTAACGTTTATTAATTGTCAATCCTAAGTAAGAGGTACAAAACCTGCATGTGCATATTGCTGAGGCTCACAGTGTGGGAGTTAAACGTTCCCACCGTCTGCAGATAATTTCTTACCTTTTATTGAAATATCCTGAACCGAGGCAGCTTTATTCCATCTCACTCTGAGCTGAACCCCGAGCCTGTGAGGTGTCACCAAGCAGGCAGAGCAGTGCTTGTCAGAGCTCGCTTCTGCTGGCAGTGTTTGCATTTTGCAAGTGCTTGAACAGCATTTCTTTTTTTTTTTTTTTTAACCAATTTTCTTGAACGAAGTATTTTTATAAGCCTGCAAAGGCACTAGAAAATTTCAGCTTTGCTGTTTATCTGGGGGTTGAATCCCAGATAAGGGATTAGGGACACTGTTTGCACATATAGCTGTCTTGAAGATAGCTTCAGAATGGTTTCAATCAGAGTAACAGCTCTGTAGAACCACTCCCTCCAAAATCTAATCTCATAGGCCAGTAACCACTGATGAGGTTACTTGAAAGACCACAGTCCTCACAGAAGAGAGCTTGTTAATTAATGTGTTGCTGGCAATTCCGTTTTTTTTTTTCACTTCAATTATGCTTTTTAATCCAGCACTGGGCTCCTCAAAGGACCTCAGGGGAGTTGGGCACCCAGCATTAAGCACAGCTGGTTAAGCAGCCAGGTCCTTGAAACCCTTTTGAAACTCCTAAGCTGAGTTTATAGACATGATTGGGGGACTGATTCATCCTCTGTATTTTGAGATCCTACTAAAAATTTTGAATAGACAGGCAGACTCAAGCACAAACATTTATTTTCAAATTTAGAAACTTTTCATTCAGGCTAGCTAAAGCACAGTTTTATCTTTGGATGTGCTTTGGTGTGGTTCACAAGAATTGCAGCCCTTTTAAAGTTTGACTCAAGCAACAAAATGAACCTGAGCCTAGTCTGAACAGTTTTTCCTTCCCTCTAAAATTATCCTTGATCGTGCAATATTTCAATGTGTATGTATGTACCTACCTAGGCAGACAGGTGTATATGTTTGTGTATGTATACATAGCTGCACAAGCTCACACTCAGTGCAAACTGACAAATTGTGATGGAAATCAAAGCAGTAATCTGGAAAATAAAAAAGAATTACTCCCAGATTGCAAGATGACCTAAACATTCAGTGCTCTGAATACCACACAAGAATTGGTTCTATTTTACCGTGACTTGCTCCAAGCGCTGAACACTGCCCGTTCCCTGTGCTAACCCTGTGCCTTGATTGTTCCCCTCCTGAAACCTTCCCCGTCCAGCTCCTGAGAAAGAAAAGGAATATCCAACCTCTCCAGACTACCTGNAGTCTCAAAAAACTTTCTTTTCAACCCCGACGACCATGCCAGCACGTTCTTCCCCGCTCAGAGCTTTGGAAAGGGAAATGAGGAAGTGAATAAATTATATCAGGTCGCGGTAGGGGTGGGATGGAGAGAACGTCTTAGCGTGGCGGTGGGTGTCTCAAGTAAATCTGGGCAGGGCTGTTAATGAGGAGAGAAATGTAAAAACTATATTAGCAGTCTGTAAATGGGCAAAAAAAAAGATATTTCGAGTATTTTGGGGCCTGATTCTGTGGCTCGTTGGAGTCAACGGAAAAAATGTTACTGCCTAAATGGGCTTTGGAACAGAATCCTATTTAATTGTATATTTATGATGTTTCTAAGGTGATTATTATTGTGGTAACTAGGTACCAGATACAGAGAGGTATTTTTCAGGAAGGCTTTTGAAGACCAAGGGGAGGGAGTTTCATAGCCAGGCATCCAGAAAACACCCCAAAATAGAAAAAAAGACTGTAGTAAAGTAAAAATAGGGGAGATACTATATCAGATCTTGGACAGCTTGAGTAAGATAATGATGCTTTTGAGCAAGAAACAAAAGCAAGTGCCAGATTTAAAATGCACACAACAGCATCACATGAAATATATTTTACAATTGTTTGTGGCTGGCAATGAGCATTTCTGGAGAAGGGCGATGCCACGAGCAACAAACCAGTTGAACAAGTAACAGGACTTTGGCTTTATCACAGGCCACCACTTGCCAAAACAGCCTCCATTCCCACATACTGTCCTCTCCTGGAGGATTTGTGGTGCTTGTAGAAGCTGGAGTTTAATAGCTTTTGATCTTCTTGCAGTAGGTCTTGAGGCCAGACCTCTGCACCCCCAGTTTTCAGCCCTGCAGGATGGGGGATGTTGGAATCTGAGGCTGTGGTTCACCTCAGGAGCCAAAAAATCACTGTCTAGGGGGGTTGGATCCAGGCTCTGGCCAGGGAGTTGGAATATGAGAGTTCACTTCGTGTCCATCTGCACCATGAGTAAGTGGTGCAGGATTTCTGCAGATTTGCTTTTACAGCCTGTCCAGAATATTGTCACTGTCAGAGTAATGCATGTATCCTAAAATGGGTTCCTCAGTGTGGGTAAGTGTTTGAAATACGATGCAGGGACACACAGAGTGGGAGATCCTGGACAGCATTACATTTTTCTGGACCTTTGTTGCATGAAGTTCCTTGGTTAAAAATACCAGGGAGTGGAATGCTTTAGCTACCTTCCTCTGAATTCAGTATTTCACAGAATCTTGAGATGGGGCACCTGAACTTTTTGCAATCTGAAAGATATTTGGTTTGTCTTACGAGCAAAAAATGTTAATTCTTTTTTTTTTTCCCTGACTTTCTTGTCACTTTACGTAGTTTTGTTTTGGGTTGTTTATTTGGTTTTAGTGGGGTTTTTTTTGTAATTTTATGATTTTACTCATTTGCTTAAGTATCACTGGGACAAAGAGGGACTTTTCACTCTGAGTATGTCAGAAAGGGTGATGAGAAGCCCTCAGCTCAATTCACACATCTCTCTGGCTAGAAATCTGTGTTGTTTTCTGGACAAAGAAAGCCTTTCAGATGTTTTGTGCTTAGCCAGAGAGAGAGATATATCAATTGCTTAGATAGGAGACATTTATTAGATTTCTGCCTGAATATAAAAACCTAATGACTCAGAGATAAGTTGATGGTATAAAAAATACCTTGGGCTTGGTGCAGGCTCAGTTGTGTCAGCTGGAAATGGTTCCTTAGGGAGAAGAGTGTTATTTCACTGCATGTGACAGCAGTGCCAACCACTGCCCTCAGTTTGGCTATTTATCCTTACATGATGCAATATGGACCTTCTCCAAAGCTATTGTTTCCACAGAGGAAAGAAACTGTCTTACAGCATGTTTGTCACGTTGGGTTTTATCAATTTATTTCAGTATTTTTGCCCTTTTTTTTTTTTTTTTAAAGCCAAGTGGCATTTTGCTTTTAAAACTGAGAGTACGTTTTTTGGAAAAGGATTTATGTTTGAAAATGCAAATACTGTTTCAACCTCTAAGCAAAAATCCCACTTCTCCCAGTTGTCCCTGGTACTGTTTGGTTAGCAGCAGTTGGTCATTGAAGGTCTCTGTGCTTTTGTGTCTTCATGGAGGAAAATGTAACTACTGTAAGCATTGTCTGAAATCTGTGTTTCTGGTTTGATGATTTCACTGGTCAGCGTGCAAAGGCAGGATGAGACAAGCAGTCCCTGAAGATTTGCTTGTGAATATTCCTTAATTTCTCCTTGGTGCTGAGGCTGTGGCAGCTTTTTAGTTTCTACATCTTAAAAAGATGGCTTTGGATTTCGGGGCTGTTGTCACAAGTGACAAAGAATTGAAAAATAATCCAGATGTTTTATTTAAAGGGGTGTGTGTTTCTGGATCGTTCAGCCCTGTTTTATTGTGCCACCAAGCTCACTTTGTTTCAGTTTATTTGTGTTCCAGGGGATTGTATTTAAACTTGGTGAGGGTTTTGTCACAAAGCCTTTATTTATCTGGAGGTGAGAGACGTCCTCCCTTTGTGCTGTGTGTGGGAGGGGTTGAGGTGGGAGGATGGGAGATGCTCGTGGCAGGTAGGCTGTGAGACTGGGGCAGGGATCCAGGGCTGGTTGATGGGATTTGTTGGAATTCCAGAGAAATGAGGCCACAGATTGGGAAATTCTTGATATTGTTTTCAAAGCTCTGCTGCTGCTGGGTCAGGGTCCCTGAGGGTCTGGGCTGGAAAATAATCCTGGTTCACAGAGAGACGTTTGCACGGCTCTGATGCCATCCTGTCTGAGCAGGAGAAGAGTCTTGCTGAGTAACATATGGTTTGGTTTGGATCCTCCTGCACTGTTTAGCCTGAGCTACCACAGGATTTTATCATTCCCCACATGCAGGCGTTTTTCTCCTGCCAAAATGCGGTTCTTTTCACATTTGTAGGAAGGGTCAGGATGAAGTCAAGAATTATCAGTTCCCATCCCCTGCAATCCTCATCCTCACCAGGATTTGGTGCTCAGTTTTCAGGTTTTTTCCAGGGAATTCCAGCAGGCTCTTTTCATCAAAGCAGTTCAAATGTTACTTATGGTCTGCATGGAGGTGCCAGCTTGAGAGGGAGAGGATGAAGGATTTGTGGGGTTGAGCCTCACGAGCTGATTTGCAGGACAGGCTTTAAGTGACAGGGCCACTGAACCAAAAGAGTGAAGAGTAGCCTTCAACAGGATGTACACCTATTTTGTAGAACCTTTGTTTTAACAGATAAATTATAATTGAAGCAGCCCAAAAGACAGTCCTGTCTCTTGTGACTTGCTCAAAGTCAAGCACAAATGTTTGTCACCTCTGAAGGTTTTTGTTAGGCCTGTCACAGTCCATCTGTCAAATTTGGACCCCCTCAACCCGTGTCTTTCTTAAATAGCAAGAAATGATCTTTTTTATGCTTAGTATTTAAAATACACTCCCATTAATTTACGTCTGTTGTTGTTGTGGAGTCTGATCCTTCATAAAGATGTAATGGGTGTGTTTGTGATGAGCAAAGACCGAGGGGTTTAAAGCAAGGCTTGAGCTCGCCCAGCAGAATAGTTCAAAATGCTAGTTCAATAATCCAAAATGATGATGGCAGCTGGAATGTGAAAAAAAAAAGAAGAGTTATCAGGAAAAAGGAAAGTAATGTAGTATTTCATGTAATATTAAGCAGTAAAATGATCATTTTTTAAGAGGAATAGACTTAAGTGCGAAGATTGATACACAACTGTCAGTAAGATATTGTTGAATGGGATTTGCCTTAAGTATTTACGTTATTTTTTTCTTTCTGCTCGGGTTTTTCTATATGGAAGTCGCTGTCTTGTCTAGTGGTACTTATTGGATATTTTTTTGTGTATAAGTGTTTCCAAATGAGTTTCCAAAAGTGTTTCACGGAGGGGTGGTGCATGTGTTTTAAATGTCAGTACTTAACATTAGAGGATTACTCCGTTTTGTGTAGTGCATTTAACCTTGTATTTTCCTGCATCTGGTCACTCACGTGGGCTGTTTCTACCAGCAGCTAACAGCATTATTTACTAATTATAATACACAAATATGCATATGATTTCAAATTAACTTTTCCAGCAGAGCCTTCAAAAAGGCTGACAGTTAGAGGAAATCACTGCATGCCTGCTAAAATGTCCCAGCGTGAGTGCCAGAACTGACAGATCTAGGCTCCAGGACATGGGATGAATTATCAGTGGAGGAAAACACCCTTCATAATCAATTACAGACAATTACACACTGCTCTGCAGCTGATTTTGCCACATGGCATTTAAAGATTCCAGCAGAGATTTGTTTGTTTTAAATGCTCCGCTGCTTAGAAATGCTTGTAAAGCATTAGCTGAGAGCTGATTAAACACAGTGTATTGGCCAGAGGAAGGAGATGGAGTTGAAATAGGGATATAATCGTGCACTGATGGGTGAGGTTTGGGTGCAGTGGGCTTTTCTCCTTCTCGAGGGCAGATGTGGAGCTAAAGGTGTGTCTGAGGCTGGTGCTGTTCTCACTCCTGGCCTGCTAAAAGCACAAAGGAAGCACAGAAGGAATATTTTCTGGAGGAGCTCTGCCTTCCTGTTGAGGTTAACACGTACCATAATGGTTCTTTCAGTGCTCTGCTCAACTCCAGCTGGCTTTCACCTTTCTTTCTTTACTTAAGCACTCGAAACACCTCCCTAGTGCAGTGTCATCACTTAAAACAGGGTGTCAGCACACTGAGAGGGGCCCCCACGATGTTTAATTCACCTGTGTCAGGTGAACCTGCATGGTGAGGGAGGGGTTGGGGAGCAGAGCTGCACATGGCAAGCTGGAAAAAAGGAAGAAAAAAACATACAGAAAGCTGCCACTTAAATGTAGATTAAAACTGACCATATGGAATAGGTAGGATTTTCCTCAGTCTTTTATAGTGTGCTCTAAGGCAGTGGGGAAAAAAAAAAAAAGATGCTTGAGGGAGGAGACCAAAGGTTAATTCTTTCTTATTGCAGGAAAGGTGAGAGGCCATTTCAAAACAGAAAATCTCCCCCAACCACAGGCCAGGCTGGGTTGGCTTCCTCTTTTCTGGAGCAGATTTTTATAGCCCTTGAGCTCCTGTAACTCCTTGTACCGCTCCAGTTAATCAATCAGGAGAATATTCCCTGGGAGTACAGTCCATTTGTCTTCTCCCAGACACGGGGTAATTCCTCTGGATTTCTCATCATTCCTATCCATGCTAATGCACTTTGGTTACCTCCAGTGTCTCTGGCCCATCACACAGTTCTGCTGTGAAGTAAACACGTGGAGTGGTGTTAAAAGGGAAACTGGCAGAGCCTTTAATCTGCTTTTTTCTATACGTTATTGCTATTTAAGCTCCGTGTTTAAAACGCATCACCAGAGTATTTCAGTTTCTTGTAAGTTTATATTTATAAGCTTTGACCAGGCTAAGGCTGCTGAATGGTGAGTGTAAAAAACAAGTGAAAATATGAAATTCTGGAAGAGATCCAGACTGTGTCTAATACAATTGTTGTATTCATGAATCTTTCTTTTTTTCATAAAAAAAAACCAAAACCCCAAAACAAGACCCCAGAACCCAGAACTCTGGACCATTTCTGATACCAAAGGTATCTAAATTTTATAGCTTCACTTCTGTGTTTCTGTCCCTTGAAAGCAGTGGCTGTAATGGCAAAGATGGACGTGGAAGTAAAGGGAATGCTAATTAATAAAGAATATAAGAATCAAGACTTGAATAAAGATCTTGGTAGAATGATGGAGAATAGTAAGTAGATTTTGGAAATACAGAGGAAGTGGTCATAGAGTATTGATAGATTTGTGGTGAGAGATGAAAAAGTGAAAGCCAGAAATAACAGAAAAGTGGAATTCAGCAAAGTAGGGTTGGGGGTAGACGAGCTGCCACATTGGAGATTTGCACATTTCTTGGTGCTGAGCTGGTTCATTTTGTGAAGCATCATTTTCAAACTGTAGTGAAATAAGGAAAATGACAAAAAAAGAAAAAAAAAAGGCAGATCAGTTTCCAGCCCTCTGCTCTCTGGTCCAGCAGGTGAGTTCCTCTGTGCAGGCTGGGCATGGCAGCATCTCTCTCTCAGGACTCCATTCAGTATTCACTCACTGATTTATTTACAGCCCCACAGTCTGCCTTTAGAGTCCTTTTCTGTTTGCATCCCGAGTGGTCACTGGATTTATTTTCCTAGAGGAATGTGCCAGGTACTTACATTTGCTGAAAGTAAACATGAACATTTGTGATGGTGGGATGAATGAGGCAGGAGGAGTCCACCTTTCTTTTTTGCATGGCCTTGTGTTTGTGCAGTTTCACCCTCTCTTTCCATGGACACCACCTCTTGCATGCAGGAGCTGTTTCCGGTGTCAGAAAAGGTCTGTCAGCTGCAAATCTGGTTACCAAGATTGATTTTTTGATAGAATCCTCAACATTTTCTTCTTATGAAACCTCTTGACCTCTGGTTTTAGAAAGATGCCTTTTTTTAAATCTAAGACCCGTGGAACAAAACTGTAGCCTGGTGACATTTTACATTTGCAAACCTGGTGGCAAAGTCAATCCTCATCCAGGTGATGAGGGTGTGGGTACTCTGCTGCTCCAGGCCTCCAGATGGGTCCAAGAGAAGAACTTCCTGCTGCCTGGTGTGAGGATGGGTGCCAGTGATGGCTTTGTGACAACCTTCATCCCAGCCTGGCTGCCAAGACCAAGATTTGGGCTTGGCCAAGATCGTGGCGTAAAGAAAGGGAGGAGGATTCACACTCGGGAGGGGAAGACTGGCAGTACAAGCATTTCTGTTTTGTGTTAGCATTCACTTGAAACTCTGAGGTCAGCAGATGTCAGGCTGCTGCTTGCAGGCTTCAGGAAAGAGCCTTATAGAAGATTCACACCAAAAGAAATTTTGTTCCGTGGATGGAGCGGCTGCCTCCTTTTTCAAAACATTTTTCACTAAGTTCCTTTGGTACTCTAAGGAAGATATCAGGGCTGATGAGAAATCACACTCCAAGGTTTCAAAACTGAGTTATTTTTAGGATCTCTTCCCTACATTTCCTGTAGAATCTTTAGCTAAGAATGTAGTTAATTGAAAACTGAAGTATCGTGATAGCTTTTTGATGCTTTCAGCATTGAGTGTTTGGAAGATGGAAAGTAATAGAATCATATAGGCTGGAAAGGACCTCTAAGATGGTTGAGTCCAAATGTAAGCCCTGCCAAGGCCACCACTAAACCATGTCCCATGTGCCACATCTGCACATATTTTAAATCCCTCCGAGGTTGGTGACTCAACCACTGCCCTGGGCAGCCTGACAGTCCATCCATTGAGAGAGCTGTTCTTAATATCCAATCCAAACCTCCCCTGGAGGCCATTTACTCTTGCTTTTGCTTCTCCTTGGGAGAAGAGATGGAGCCCCACCTGGGTGTGCTGATTTGGGAAAAGACGTGGTGACATGGACATCTAGGAGTGGAAGAAAAGAACTTATTGGTCACCTCTGCTCATGGTATAAGCTGCCCACTTGGATATCTAAGGGTAGCGATGTAAATACTGCCAGTTTATTAAAAAAACATCTTAACATGATAAACAAAAATACCTTCTGAGGGAATAAATTTAAAACTCACATGGTTTTTGATTTATGGGGCAGACTGACAGCCTTGGGAGCCATTAGAGTCAGTATGTGCTTACAGGGGAGGCTGAATGTGAGAACAGAGCACTAGAATCAAGACTGTAGAATCAGCCACTTCCTAACACCGTGATTCTGAGCTGGCTTGGTATCAGGTGCTGGCGGTTTTCAGATTTTGGGCCAAGATTACATCTCCATCTTTTTGTTTCTTTCCTTGTTGCATCTTGCATTGCAACCACAGGTGTCGGCCGACTCGAGCTCCTCCATGAATTCCAACACGCCTCTGGTGAGGATCACCACCCGCCTCTCCTCCACTGCTGATGCCCCCATGCTGGCTGGAGTCTCGGAATATGAACTGCCAGAAGACCCCAAGTGGGAGTTCCCAAGGGATAAGTACGTGGCTTGTTTCCTCTGGCACCACCTCTGCACCTGAATAACCTCAAACAGCATGGGAGGAGGAAGCATCTCTCCTCATGTCTCCCAGGGTTTCTCTAGTTTAAAGAAAAAAATCTCAGTTACCTGAAGCTGCTCTGAAGATCAAGATTCAGTTCAGTTGTTTGAGATCAGTTGGATTAAATAGAAACTAAATTTCTTCTGCCTTCAGTCCTGATTATATTTTCAGATTTCTTGCAGGTTTTCAGGTGCTCTGCTGAAATGTAGTTAGGAGATGAGGAAAATTCAGTGTGATCTAGACTGGGAACAATATCCACATGCAAGCACTGTTGGAAGGCAATGGTGATTTCCCCAAGCAATACTGCTGAACATTAAAGCGTGTTTCTTCTAAGTTGACTACTTAATTGGCTAATATTTTAAAAAACAGGCCATACAATATGTAGGAGATAGAGAAACTCTAAATTATGCTAGTGGACAATCTTTTCTTTCTGTCACGTTACTAGGTAGGATTTGGGTTTGTATTGACACGTATGGAGTTGATTATTTTTAATTTAGGGGAACATTTTGCATGTTGGGTGCATGTATGGGCAATCTCTGTGGCTGAAAAGTGTTGGGTTTCAAGCAGAGCACACTGAATTTTGATGTATTCAAATTCACGTGGCCACATAGTATTTTCTTCAAAACCTGTTGACTAACATGCAAAATGAGCTTTTGGATAATCTAATTAAAAATGCAACCATTAAAAAAAGACATGCAAAAGAGAGATAATGTTAACACAGGTAGAACCATGATTATTTATCAGAATTAGTGCTAGCTTTAAGAAGTCTTTAGGTGGCTTTGAGAAAAAAAACACCTTTTATCGTGGACAGTTCTCTTTGGAAGGTTCAGGGTTTGGAAGGTTCAGGGTTTGTAACTTTTGAATGGACGAACTGTAATTTTGAGCCCCTCTGATAACTGTTCTGGAAATTATTTTATTGGCTTAGCTGAAAACTGGAGTAAAAGGCTGTAATTGCCACCTGCAGCACGCTGGTCAACAGTGGGGGCCTGTATATGTGCTCCTGTCAGCCCGTGCCCTGGGGGGATTCTCCAAATGCGGAAAATTTTAAAGTTGCTAAACATTTAAACCCAGCGTTCAGCACAAGTGTAGGTGGAGCAGATTTGCAATGAAAGGAGGCTATTTAGAGGCAGTTTATTAGGCTGGGGGCAGCAGGCACACAATGAGGGGTTTGTTGCTTTGGTCCTAGCAGGGCAATAGCACATAAATTAACCAGTTTCCAATGCAAATGTTTGTTCTCTGCCAAGACCCTAAATTCAGTTTTAGTCCTGGAGAAAACGCAGGGTGACCTCAGCATAGCATATGCTGCCCTTCAGTCTTTGCACCTTTTTAAAACTTGCATTTGCTTTAGAAACCAATCCGAAACAGCTCGAGGAATTCTCACCAAGCCAGAGCCCATGTGACAGAGTGAGCTGGCTGCCCTGGGGAGGAGCCACCTCACTTCTGCCCCGTGCCCCAGCAGATAAGCAGGGTTTGAAATCACTGAGCCCTCATCTAACATTCCTGGTGATGGTATGACAGCCTCTGCCTCTATTTCATGGTGGAAGACGGGTGTCCATGCTTTTAAGAATGAGTCCCTATGTCTGTGATATCTGTGAAATCCTCCTGTTGACCATGGAAAGTCAAGCCCTTAAGAATTTGTTTATAAAAATGCTTGTCTCAATCTGGCCCCTGTGTTGGGATAACATTGTCAGCATCACACTCACTGAGCATCCTCCCCAATTGCTGCCACAGTGCTGCTGCTGGATGCCACGTGGTGTTCTCTGCAAGTAAAGGAGCCTGGGTCTGGCCCTTTAGCACTTAGGCTGCAATCAAAAAGATTTTGCCCAGAGGCTTTCAAGTTTCTTTTTTCTTTCATCTCTTTCTCCTCATGGAGACGAGATCGACATCTCTCTGTCTGTTAGATCTGAGCAGGTTCTGCAACCAGGAATGTGCTCCACAAAATGCATTCTGCATTTAGAATGCACTTACAGACTGCTCCTTTTAGCAGGGTTTGATGTTGGTGCTGTGATGATTACAATTGAGTTTGTTCTTCGCAGTCTCTGCTTCCCCTTTCTAAGCAGAGTCTGGGCTCTGTGGGCAGGAGGCACCTTCTGGTCCCCTCAGCCAAGACTCTTGTGCCTGCAGCCAAGAAACAGCCACTGTGCTGGACCCTCTGTGGCTGAAACTTGGCTCTCATCTCCTTGTGGTCAGCCTGGGAACAAAGATGACCGGCTGTGTGACAATGACAGGAGGAGCTGGCTTGTTGCTGGCTGCTCCCCAATTCCAGCTGTGCTCTGATGCTCTCTGCCCCTCCACACTGCATCTCCCCACAAGGCATCCAGGGCAGCCTTGAGGAGAGCTATGAAGCTGGGTTTAGTGACTGATGTGCCTCTCTGAGATGCTCACTCTGCCATCCCTACGAAAACATAAAATCCGACGCTCACCCAGGCCCTGATTGGTTCCATATGATAAACTCCTCACGCTACAGCAAGCTGGTGAAAGGTTTTTATATTTAGCCCTGGAATTTCACTGGCTGCACCTCTGCACCAGATGCTGTGTTGTTAATCTGCCGTTTGCACCCCCAGGCTGACGCTGGGCAAACCCCTGGGAGAAGGTTGCTTTGGGCAAGTGGTCATGGCCGAGGCGGTGGGGATTGACAAAGACAGGCCCAAAGAGGCAGTGACCGTGGCAGTGAAGATGTTGAAAGGTAAGAAAATCGGGTGATTAGAGATCAGGATGGGTGATATGGCAGCTCTCAGCCGCGGGATTTTCTTTTGTGGCATCTGAACTCTGTCATCGTTGTGGGGTGGGTCAAAGAGCGCATAGCTGACCTCAGCCTTCAGCAGTTTGGGGTGTAAATCTGCACCCTTGACAGCCTGTTTATCTTGAGCAGGGAGTATTTGGGAGCCAGGAGATGTATTAGCATCGTGTGGGTCTCTCTGCTTT
Source organism: Cyanoderma ruficeps (assembly GCA_008694505.1). Classification (NCBI taxonomy): domain Eukaryota; kingdom Metazoa; phylum Chordata; class Aves; order Passeriformes; family Timaliidae; genus Cyanoderma; species Cyanoderma ruficeps. The sequence continues at coordinate 25,796,388 of VZDJ01000116.1, read as the reverse complement.
CAGTTTATTTCATGTCAGAGGCTATCCTTGTGTAGATCCGAGCCCATTCAGTCCAGGTGGTTGGTGCCTATTTATTTGGGATTTAATTGTAAGGTTAGTTTGCAGGAAAGGGGGTGTAATTGGAGGCTTGATAGCTAAGGACAGCTTTTTTATGTCTGATCCTGCTGTGCTGCCTCTTTGCATAGAAACACTGAAGAGCTGGTCAGTCCACCAAAGAGGCTGAGACTATTTTTTGGTGAGATAAAATATATGATGTGCAGCGTAAACTGGAAAACAAATCCCATATTCTGCATTTTGAGCCACACATATTTTACGCCAGCTGAGCCTTACTGAGGCTCAGGCTGGCACACTAAAATATATGAACTGAACCTGTGTCTTCTGCAGATGATGCCACCGAAAAAGACCTGTCTGACCTGGTGTCAGAGATGGAGATGATGAAGATGATTGGGAAGCATAAAAATATCATCAATCTTCTTGGAGCCTGTACCCAGGATGGTGAGTAGAGAAAACAAAGTAAACCAGGACTTTCCAACAGGTCTGTGAAAGTCTCATTAATCATAATTTTTCAAGAGGTTTTAAGGAAGCAGTCATGCCATGATAGGATTTTTAGGTATTTCTTTGGCTTAACAGCAATATTTTAACTTCTGTTTCTCATTATAGTCGCAGACTTAATATGAGAAAGGGTCCTATATCATATGAGAACTCTCTAATCCCTTGCTGTAAGGAACAAATGACCTTTTGCAGGGCCTTTACCCATGTCTGCTGTTCTGAATTGTCAACCTTGCTTTAGGAGAACTTGCACCCCACAAATTTGAAATGAGCACTCTCACTCCTGGAAAAGCTAATTACACCACTTAAAGCGATGCAAGATGGCATCACGCTCTGTAAATTAAAAAAAAAAAAATAAGCATTTTAAGGGAATGCTTCTTAATTTTAATTCTTCATTTAAGGGAGGAATTTTTCTTTCCCTTTTGTTGGAGAGCTCAGGGTATTTTTTGATTGAAAAATTTTTCAGTACATGGCGTGCTCTGAAAGGAGCAGGCACTGGGGCAGGGTTTAGGTACTTTAAGGCACTAATTGTGGCTCTGCCACTCCTGCTGTGGAGCTTTGGGCAGTGACTTCCCCATACCCAAACCTTTTATTTTTTTTTTTTTTTTTTTAAAGCGGTGCTTACGGCTTCCCCATTTTCTCGGTTCAGTTAATTTATTATAGCGCACCAAAAGCTTTTTTACACTAAAAAAAACCAACCCAAAAACAAACAAACAAACAAAAAAACCCCCAAAAACATTTACCCTGTTACCTGACCCTGCTTTTCCCGTGGCTCTTTTCATCCCAAGGTCCTTTGTATGTGATAGTGGAATATGCTTCCAAGGGGAACCTGCGGGAGTACCTGCGCGCGCGCCGCCCGCCCGGCATGGAGTACTCCTTCGACATCAACAGGGTGCCCGAGGAGCAGATGACATTCAAGGACCTGGTGTCCTGCACCTACCAGCTGGCACGAGGCATGGAGTACCTGGCTTCCCAAAAAGTAGGTGGAACCCAGCAAATACAGACCTTTTTTTTTTTTTNTTTTTTTTTTTTCCTCTCCAGTTTGGTTCTGTCTGTGGCGGTTTTGGCTTCTGTTCTTCTCTGCCGAGATCAGGATGAAAGACGGGAAACGAAGACGTCGAGTTTGGGCTTGAAATGTTTATTATATCTCATCTATTTACAGTATTTAAAGGTTCAATGTGCTGTGAGCTTAACTAGCAAGCTGGGGAAATGAGGTAAAATGGAGAGCTTCTAACTCTTTCCAAGGTTATTTAAGCAATAGTTACCCAATACCAAGGTGTAGTGACGCCTCGATTATTTATGTTTCTGACCCAATGACCACCCAAGGCTCACAATGCAGCCTTCTTCACCCAAATACAGAAAACCACCCAAACCTGTGAAGAAGAAGGAAGAAGAAGGTGAAGAAGAAGGACAAAGACAGCACCCAAAATCCTCCTTTTTGACTCTTACGTGTTACTATACACCTAAACCCCAAATTCTAAGTTTCTAGGACTCCAACACTGCCCTTGTGTCATTTGTGTTCGAGAATTTGCTGGAGGAAGGAGCTGCCTCAAGCAGGCTGTGTAATCCACACCCCTGCAGACCAGTGGAACAATTCATACACTCAGAGAAGTTTTTCATCTTAGTTTAGCAATATTGCTGAAGTGTGGCCCGGAGTGGATCATTTAAAGTAAATGCTGTGCACGTATCTGCAGTTTGAATCCATAAGCACAGGTGGTCACTTGGTTACACGTCACTCCACCCATGAGGCAGCAGGCTCTGTTTGCCTCCTGTTTCCAGTCAAACCAACCAAATCCTTTCACATTGTGACGCAAAACAAATAAATTCAGTGGCTGAAAGGACTTACAGAATAACAACAGGCAGGGTTGGGAAGACCCAAGACTCCAGGGCAAAAATAGTGGGCAGAAGAGACAAAAATATGTGGAGCGTATTAGTCACTTAATTACGCATTTTACTTAAAACTGGTGTTTTCAGGAGAGTGAGCTTGTTGAAAGGATTTATTTATCCTGTCATGTCCCCAGACACTTATTCCTAAAACCTGTCTTCAAACATTTCCTTTTAACCAGCATTTTGATTAAATTATAGTTATAAAACCTTAAGTAGCCCTGTATAACTAACTCTGTAAACATACTGTGGCTTAGTGGACAAGCAATCCTGGATACCCTGGGTGATGTTTGGACCCAAAGGCTAAACCAGAGCAGCAGATACCGATGATAAGTATTTCCTGCAGGGTGTGGAGTGGTTAGTGGGATTTATACCAATTTCCAGTCATATCCACTCCCAAGTATGGAGCTGTTTTTTTAACCAAAGACCAGGGCCGAGTGTAACCCTCCATTCCTGTTCAATGGAGTCAGGATTTTGTTACTGTTTTTTTCTGCACTTGCAGAGGTTGGGGAAGAGAGGGAATCCAGGTTTAATTTTGCTTTTATTCTCTTGTTTTGAAACAGTAAATCTTGGCACAGCAGGGTTGACAGGGTGACGTGTGTGACAGCAAGGCAAAACTCTTCTAATGGAGTAAAGCAGGGCTGTTGATTAGGTGACACACCTCAGCATATCTCCTTCTGAGATTGATGCAACTCTTGCCTGACAGAGAGCCACGTCCCAAGAAAATAGAGCTGATGTGAAAGGAGAACATAAATCTTTTCATTGGCCATCTTGAGAGCAAGTATCCTCCTGAGGAGCTCTGGAGTGGTGCTGTAGGACACTCCCAAGGGCCACTGCAGCCTTTTTTGTTTGCAGAAGCCCTTGATTGGTGCTGTGCTGAGCTGGACAGACTGAGAGGCATTGCCCAAGGCAGAGGGAGAACAGGGGCAGCACAGAGTGGAGCTGTGCATTCCTGTGCTCCAGATATCCCATCACTTCTGTTTGTATTTCACCCCTTCTTCTCCCCTTAGGATCCGTTTACTGAGCTGGAATAATGAGAGCTGCCCATCTCATGGTATTCCCATCATGGATGAGCTGTGGGAAGGGCAGTGTTCTTGTTATTTCAATCCTATAAGGGGCTCACTTTTCAATAAAGAAAAAGGTGACGGTGATGTTTGTTCACCCATCCTTTGCCTCACAAGAAGTTTTTTCCTTCCAAGCAGTTGTAGTTAGAAGCAGTACCCCATTTCCAAAGTTGGAGGGATGCTTTTTGAAAGCAGGAAGCTTGGCCTGTGTTGTTTCTGCCACCACAGCATTGCTGATGCTGAGTTAGAGGACTGATGGGGTGCTGAAATCATGCCTTGCTGTCTGGTCCTGTGCTCGTGGAGGCATTGCTGGAGCAGGTTTTTCCTGGCAGTTCCCCATGGCTAACCCAGTGAGGAGCAGAGACTTCGTTTTACCCACGTGGGATGAGAGATCTCAGCAGTTTGCTGGGGCAAGTTATAGAGCAAGAAAAGAGCCTGGTTGTTGTACAGCTTTTTGTAGCGTGTCTATGTACATACTGAAATAAAACATACAACGTCAAGAGTTATCCAGAATTAAAGAGGGGGAAGAAATATATTTAAGTTGAAAATAAATAACATACCTGCTGGGATTCCAAATGCAGTGTTTCTTACCATGCCCCCATTGCACCCTTGTGTCAACCCTAATAAAGCCTCTTGAACACAGGAATAATACCCAGAGCAGTCCCAGAATCCCCTCAGTGTCAGGATAATGTTGACATGAAGGAAACATCTCTCAGAAGGTCATAGATTTACCTTCAGTATCAAAGCTGTCTTAAAAACAAACAGTCGAACCCTGATTGTTTGGGGTTGGTTTTTTTTTCCCCTTTTCCTTTTCACAATTGCATTTTTATAATCTTGTGGTTGAAGTAATTATACGCACCCTAGACATCCTGCTGACAATTATATTAAAACCTTTAATATTAAAAACGATTGCACTGGTTCAGAGTGGCTGTCAGGTCTTATCTCTGGTGAGACAATATGATTTAAGAGAAGCAACACAATAAAAATGTTCAGCAACAGTATTTCTGATGAAGCTGCAATACCTGTACCCTGGGCACATGTAGAGGAGAGTGGATCACAAAATGCTTGGCACAACTTGGGTCACCACCCAGCCTTCAGCCTTAGCAAAAATATAAGATTTAAGGGGACCAGGACTTTCTGAGACACTTCTTAGAGTCATTGTTCAGCTTGGAAGCACCAGCTGAGGGGATGGATTGCAGTAATTAAGAAAATCATATTTCACAGGCTTGTAGTGAATGTGTGGACTTCCACCTGGTCATTTAGGTTAAAATCTGGAAAGGAGATTCAGTTATGGTGTTGAAGGACTTCCAGTTTTGCAGCAGTTTATTTCAGTGGGCTGATTTTTTTTTCTTCTTTTTTTGTTTCCAGTGCATCCATCGAGACTTGGCCGCAAGGAATGTTTTGGTAACCGAAAACAATGTCATGAAAATAGCAGACTTTGGTTTAGCCAGAGACATCAACAATATAGATTATTATAAAAAGACTACTAATGTAAGTGGATGGTTTTCTAATCTCTGGAAACAAGGGTTTCTTTCAGTGGTTCTGGTTGTAATCTTAATGGGCTTCTTGTTCAGCAGCCTCACTTTTCATCCCAGACAAAAAAGCAGGGATCGAGGACATGAGCATTTCTGTCTCCTCTTACAGTGATAGTTAGTTAAAAAGATAAGCAAAGAGGCTGCATATTGGAGGATTAGGAATGCTAAAATACAAAACCTGTTTTTTTTCTTGTGTCCCTGACTCCAGTCAGTTGTAATAAGATGAAATATTCCTGTTGATCCCAGCTGGTTTAGCACCCAGCATACGATCTTGAAATACGCTGTACAAACAATGGCAGCAACAACAGCCACAATAAAAATCCTGTTTTCTTGTGGTGATGTCACATTCAGCCTTCTGCCTGTGCCTGTACTGAGCGTGTCAGGGACAGGGGCCTCAAAGTGGGGCCAGAGATAGAGAAAACTTACCTGTACTCCCCACACTGTCACTGTTTTGCTGCTTAGCCTGTACCAAATCAAGAAGATAAAACATCTGGGATGTAGCATTGACACCTGGTTTGAAAACCATACAACTCCTCAGGGGATCTCTTAAGGTCCTGCTGAGCTGCACTTGGGATTTGATGGGAACTCTGCAGAGCTCACTGAGTTCCACAGATTTTATTTGTATAAATGTGACTTGTAATTAACAATCGTGTGAAGTGGCTTATTCATGAAAATCACTAAGTGGCATTTTAATGGTAACATCTGCATACTTCCAAAAGCCAGAGCCACCACGTACAGCAGCATTGGAGGGGATTGAACCTTCATTCCAGACTCAGTGCAATTCCTGAGCTCTGTGTGTGCAAAGCAACAGGCAGCTCTGACTGTGAGCCTTGGGTCACTGCAAAAGGAACAGGGACACAAAATTCTTGGGTTTAGTAATTTATTTTGCAGGCAAGCCTATTTTTCAGAAGTTTATTAATTGTGGGGGTTTTTTTGTCTTTAAAGAGCCATAGCAGAATGACATGATTTTGATTTTGATCTGCTTTTGCTATCATTCTCCTAGCCAGCAATCTGGGAAATTTTGGGGGGCTCTCAATGCTTTTAATTTTATCTTCAATGCTTATATCCATTTTTATAACAGTCTCTGTACTTTAGCCCGTGTTACTATTTTCTCACTGAAAATGTTGAAGGTAAATTACGTGCAAACAGCTCTTAGAGAAACCATTCTGTAAATTGCTGCCATTTTAATTTCTCTTCCCTTCCAAACTCACAGGGACGGCTTCCAGTAAAGTGGATGGCTCCAGAAGCTCTGTTTGACAGAGTTTACACACATCAAAGTGATGTGTAAGTGGCCTGATTTCAATGGGGTTTTGGGGGTGGGAAGGAGGGGGAGTTGTTTTGCTTTGTGTTTGTTAAAGTTCGGGGGTATGTCATACGAGCTTTGCTGTTGTCCTTTACCTTTAAGAGTTTTCATTCTGCTTCACATATTAATAGATGGAACAGGACTTGCCCTTAGAAAGTGAGGATTTTATGGTAGACTGCTAACCAGTGCTCTGTTACTAATCTGCCCAGCTTCAAAGCACATGAAAGGTGGAAAATGCTAACCTCCTTCTGTCACTGCGGAAGTTTCCCCCCTTGAACTTATTTACGGATGTGCAGCTACAAAGAGTCTATCTAATTTGCTTGCCTTTTGACATACTCTGGACTTCCTTCAGGTTTAAAAAAGAAAAAAAAAAGGAGAGAGAGAAAAGAATGAAAAAAAGAAAAGAAAAACAAGAAAGTTCCTGTAAACTTCTTATAAAAATCTGTGCTGAAATTCGGTGTAATAAAACATAGGCTGGGTATGCTGGAAAAGTTTTCTCTGGTTTTCAGAAGTGCTTCCCAGCAGTACTTCACATGTAATAGGAAATCATTGGACTCTGACACTTCAAAAATCTTTTAATGTGTGCACAGAGCCACTGGCTGATGCAACTGCTCAGGGTTTATTCTGCTTCCTATTACAGTGCTGTGTGCATTGTGCTTGAAGTGGACGTGTATTTCTTATTCTTATGCAATACAGATGAAGATCCTGGTTTTTATTTCTCCAAGAAAAGCTGTTAACTGTAAAGGGCTGGATGCTTCCCAGCAGAGGTGCAAAAGGTTATGCAAGTCAGTGCAGGGTTAAAAAGGAAAAGGGCAGTGTGGAGAGAATTAGAAGTATCTCCTCTTTCTTTAACCTGGGTGCAGTTTCCAAGCTGCTCTCTCCTTAAGAAAATCATTTACTGAGGCGTTTCCTGCAATCTCTACATCATTTACAAAGGAAACTATATACACAGGTTAAGGGTGGATCAAACTCGTGCTTTAAAATAACATCTTGGCAAAATATTTAAGTGAATGTGAAGTAAACCACTTCACTTGGACTGAGAGTCAGCCTGAGCTCCTCAGCAGCCAGGGAGCGCGAGGATTTCGGTGCTGGGACTTGGAGACTCTTGGCCCCATGGTGGCTTTGAAGATGGCTAAAGATAATATTATTGTAAGTTTGTGCAAACAGTTTACTAAAATACTGTGCTGCAGAGCTGGGGGAGCTGCAGAGGAGCTGGGGAGCCAGTGCAGGCTCTGTGCTGGTGCTCACCTGGCAGAGCTGCCTGCCAGAGAGCCCCAGCTTGCCAGCCAGGCAGGATGAGGCAGGAAAACTGGCTTAAAAATTATCCCCCTTCATTTCCTAGCAGAAATTAGCAACAAAAGGGGGAAAAAAAAAAAAAAGAAAGAAAGAAAGGCAGGGTGACGCAAAATATTTTTGTTTTGAACAGTCTGCTTTTTCCAAAATATCCTGCCACATAATTGCCCCCCAGCTGAGCTGTGAGTGCTCTGTAAGTCGTTAAGCTGTGAGGATGCAGTGCTGGGCAGTAGCCCCTAGATGCTCAGAGCACACCAGACAGAGGAAAAGAGGATCTTTGGGGACATGCTGGGGTCAGTCCCCATCCTAAATGCACTTCCCAGATCCTTGTCCTGTTCTGGGCAGGCAGACCTGGGCAGAGGCTGGTTTAAACATCTCTGGGAGGGATGGGATTCTCTTGTTTCCAGCAGCCAGGCAGATCTGCTAATGCAGTTTTCCCTTTGATTTGCAGCTGGTCATTTGGTGTGCTAATGTGGGAGATCTTCACCTTAGGAGGGTCACCCTACCCAGGAATCCCAGTGGAGGAACTTTTTAAGCTGCTTAAAGAAGGGCACCGGATGGATAAACCTGCCAACTGCACCAATGAACTGTAAGGAGCCTGATTTGCTGTGCCAGGGCTGAAGGGCACAGCTGTACTGGATCCACATGTTTAATGTTCTTCCAGAAGGATCAAAACACTTTCAGAAGTGCTCGACTCTGAAATTGGGGATATTTGTGAGGGTGTAGATGTGTAAGGAAAAGGTATGGGAAGGATTTCAGGAAATGTTTGGCAGAGGATGTTCTTTGCACACCCTGCTGGGATCCTATTGCAGAAAGAAGAAATCATCTACAAGCCAGTCTCTGTCACAGTGTTTTTATACCCATATTTGTTCGATTTTAATGTTGCTAATGTAGAAATGTGTAAATGTTGCATATACCACTAATCAAATATGAGGTACATCAGGCTGCTTTTTATACACAACAAAATACATCTGGGAACTTCTGTGTTAATGCAGCATTATCTCCTGGTGATGTGGGGAGTGTGATTTCAGGTATTTCAATACAGACCTTAACTATTTAAATTTTTTTGCATTTTAATTTCTTCACAAAGACCGCAATCCCTGACATGAGAAAAATATTATCATTTAATACCTTAGAGGTTGCTGGGCCGCAGAACTGGGCCCACAAAAAGGTAGTTTTGACACTGAGCAAGGGAGAGCCAGGAGCAGAAAGCCCCTCTGAGGGTAGGGAGTGTTGCCCAGATTTGGGGATTCAGTGGTCCATGAGCAGAGCTGTGTTTGCTCTCTGCTTTCCCTGGGAAGGGCAGCGCTGACCGTGCCTGAAAAGGTTTGTGAGGAGGCTGCGTGATTTTAATTAAGCCCAGCAAATGTGTGTTTCTTCCAGCTATATGATGATGAGAGATTGCTGGCATGCTGTGCCTTCTCACAGACCCACCTTCAAACAGTTGGTGGAGGACTTGGATCGGATTCTCACTCTCACAACTAACGAGGTAGGTAAATTGTCCTCCCTCCCATAAGCTGCTGATGGGGGGGAAAAATGATTCAGGGGACAGATGGAATCTATTCAATTATGAAATTCTGCTCAAGTTCGCTTCTTGTTCTGTTTGTCATTGTCCTCTGAGGTTTCATGCAGCTAAACTATGTATCCTGTGAAATCCTCGGTCACTCGCTATTATGCCTGGAATTATGTAACTAAAAAGAAACACATCTTGGAGGAGTTTTTGTTTATTTCTTGCTGCATCTCTGGTTGTTTTTAGCATCAAGAGGCTGCGTGTGGTAGGTTGAGGGGCAGTGTTTGTGTTTCCGCAGGAATTGCACGTGAGGGAGGGATGTGGAGCTCGTGGTGGTTCTCATTTGCTGGCTCGGTTTGATTCCCAGCCATGCAATGTAGGTCAGAAGAGGAGAAATCGTCAATGGCAGATTTCAGATGCTGTGTCTGAGAGCGAATTAGGTTCACTGAAATAGCTCTCTGTGGAGGGAATGAGGACCCACGGGGGACGTGCAAACAGCCATCCAATTATCCAAAGGTCCTGCCTAGCTTCAGGTTGGGGTATGTGAATGCAGGAAGGTTTTATTTGAAGAGTGTTCTTTCAGAGGTCTGAGATATTATTAGTTTTAGCAAGGAACACACTGATTAGGGTATTCACACAGGAATCTGTCCTCTTATCACTGAACCACGTGCACCTTTGAGGAAAACCAGAAGTGATGGAAATGTTGATTCTTTTGGTGGAAATTTCTTTTGAGAGAAAATACTTGGTGTCCCAGAAAGATTCTACAAACTCCTATTACTTCTGAGAAATGAAATGTTTAACGAGAGCAAAAAAAGAACAAAGCACTTACACGGGAGAGTTGCAGCAACTTGATTTGACCATTTCAAAGAAAGATTTTCCTATTTGTTGTTGCTTCTTTGTAGAAAAAAAAGAGATTTTGATCACTCTATGTGGCTCCTCGACAATATGTTCTAATATTTTCGAATTGTCAGAGAAATAAAAAATGGATCATGGAGCAGCTTTGGGAAAGCCTTTTCACAATGGAGATGACAGGAGAACTTGAGTAAAGAGATGGCAGTTTTTGTGATCATAGTTTGCCCAGTAGATCCAGTTGAAAAATACTCTTTCTGGGTGAATTGATCTGGTTTCTGTTTTGAAGGTTTACTCTAAAAGGTGGCACCTTCAGGGCTGGCTGAGAGATGTGGCAGGAATATCCCTATGGAGTCATGGATGTAGCTCTGTGTCCTGTTACCATTTTCACCGTGTCCAGTCCTGCCTGCATCTTTTCCTGCCTAATCCATGTATGATTTCACAAGACCAGTTGGAGGTGGGCTGGCTGCCACTGCAGAGTGCTGGGTGGCTTGGACTGGATGTGTGTTTGCAAATTCAAGAGGGAGGTTCTGGGCTGCAATTCCAAGCCTGGGAAAGGATATTGCTTTCTTTTTTGCGTGTGTTTAACCGTCGAGCCTTCCCAACTCCGTACTGCTCATAGACCTGGAATGATCTCAAAGTTAACCTGAAAAGGCCTTTAGGGTTATGTAAATTACTTTAGACTGGAATTATAGCAAAAAAACGTCTGGAAAAAGCTTAGGAACGCGTCCAGTCCATCTGATGGGCCTATGGCAGGGCCCGCTGTACGTTTGTCATTCCTGACAGATGTTTATGTAACTTGTCCTCACAGATCTCCACCGCTGCATTTCGGCATCGCCTCTTGACAGCCTGTTGCTTTGTTTTCCTAATCTGTAATCTTTCAACATCAGATATTGCTTATGTCCTATTTACCCTGGACTCAGAGAGCAAATCACTCCACTTGTCTTCACAGCGCGTTTCATGTTCCTGAACACTTGTCGTCATCTTGGTGTCTCCTGAGAACTCCAACGCGTCCCATTTTCCTCCACAGCTTTGGAGAGCTCTGGTTCTGTGCAATCTTTGCAGTTTTCCTCCAGGCTCACTTCTGCTTATCCTCTCCCCACTGTCCCTTTCCCCCCAGAATCACACTGTTGGCCCAGGCTCAATCTGGTTTACCCAACAACTCAGTTTACTGGGGCAGCCAATAATTCCTTCTGCTTTTGTGCAAGTAATGATTTCTGCCTAAATAGTAATATCTCACTCTTTTCCATGTTGAATCATCGCTTGTTGGGTTTTTAATTTGTTTTCTTGCTGGGTTTTTTTTCCCCAAAAAACTCTCATTCCCATGTTTCTGTGACCCACGTGAGCAGAAGTCACCAGGACTTTGTCAACACCAGAAGCCAGTCTGGTGTTGGTTCTTATGCCCCTTGGTGTGACTCTGGCTGTTGACACTGGATAAGGATCCTATCTTCAGTACTGAATTCATATCTGAGTTACATCAGGTCTTGTGATATGATGAGCCATGTCTGATAGTTCCTGGGAAAAAGCCCCATTTCTTCAAAGTCTGGGATCCTGTCTTCTTCTCTCTGTTTAGAAAATGTCTGATTATTTCTGCTCACATAGGGTTGATTTGCTAACCCATAAATATGCATCAAGATTGCCCTCATGGATTTTTCAAGAGCCTGGGCAGCCACACAGTCAGTAGTCAATAGATCCAAACTCCCTCCTTTTTGCTCACTATTGAATTTTCCAGTATTTTAAAACTTGCATACCACACCCTCCTTTTAAAATGGTGACCATTTTTTAAGATGGTAATGACTGAATCTCTGACTTAAAAAAGGAATGTTAGCCAAAGGACTAAATTACCTCAAACCTAAGCACAGCAGCATAAAATACTGACTGAGGTGGAAGACTCTTCTCGTCAGTACAATCATAACTTGTGGTTTAACAAATGAAGAGATTGCATTTAAATGAATGCAGCTGCCTTTAGAAGTTGAAAGAGAAGGAACATTTCAAGGGGAAAAATAACTTTATTCTCTTGCCAAAACTGTTGTTTCTAGCAAAAGAGCTTTAACCCAAAACTTGGATTCAGCAGATGATATTTCCTTTTTTAATGACTGCTTTGGTCATGGCTACTCTGGGATGCACAACACACAAATATGTAGTGTAAAAAACCCAAATCGTGTGAATTTGATTTTGGTTTTCTTTCAGATCTTTTTTGCACGTATGCCACTGCATGTTGAAACACAAATTTAATATCACAGAATATAAAACAGAGATTCAAAGTGACCAAAGGAATACAAAGTTGGAAGCATCTTTCCCTCTCCAAATCACTACCATGTGCTAAAGAAAAATGGTTCTATTTACGATGAAATTTCATTTTTATCATTGCGAGTGAAAAGCCCTCTTTTGATGTGGTTGCCATGTTTATTCCCACTGACACAGCTAATGCTGGTGATGTTGGACTTCAGAAAATACCGTGTTATTGGCTTGGTTTCTCTTTCCCTAGTCGAGCTCCTTGTTTTATGAGGTATTTAGGCAACAAGGCAGTTTTGAACGCAGTCGATTCACGGAAGCGAGCGTCGTTTTCGAGCTGCTCTTTCCCAAAATCAGAGCGGTGGTGACGTGTTGTTCTCTTCACTGACTAAAAATGTGTTTTATTCCTCTTGCCACAGGAGTACCTGGACCTCAGTGGACCTCTGGAACAGTATTCACCCAGCTACCCCGACACGAGGAGCTCGTGTTCCTCGGGGGACGACTCCGTGTTCTCCCCCGACCCGATGCCTTACGAACCTTGTCTCCCCAAGTACCAGCACATGAACGGCAGTGTGAAAACATGAAAAGAGGGACCAAGAGCTTGCAAGAACATCAAGCTACGTATGCAAAGCAAAAGCTTTTCTCCGGGACCTTCTGCTTGTACATAGGAAATGTGGGAGAAAGAAAAAAGAAGGAAAAGGAAAGAAATAAACCAAAACCGATTTGGAGGAAAGCGGTCGGAACCTACATAAAAGATTCTCGTCACTTGCAGCTTTCAGATGTTCCCAAGAAAGGAGAATGTTTATGAGCTGTGTCTAGATACCCATTGCTATCAATTTTCTGGCTTCCTGTGAGCTGAAACAGACTTTGTTTGTACAATGGACCAGTTTGGACTTGAGGCAAACTCTGGGTCTGCCTTCCTTGTTTATTTTGTAATATTTGGAGAAAATATATGTTGGCACACACTTACAGAGCACAAATGCAGTATATATGTGCTGGATGTATGTAAATATATTCAAAAATATGTATAAATATATATTATATATATTTACAATGAATTATTTTTTGTATTGATTTAAAAAATGGATGTCCCAATCCACCTAGCAAATTAGTCTCTTTTTTAACAGCTATTTGCTAAATGCTGTTCTTACACAGAATTTCTTAATTTTCACCATCCAGAGGTGGAAAATACTTTGCTTTCAGGGAAAATGGTATATCATTAATTTATTAACTAATTGGTAATGTACAAAACAGTTAATCGTTTATAGGGTTGTTGTGTTTTTGTAATTTAAATGGCATTTCTATGCAGGCAGCACAGAGGACTAGTAGATATATTGCTCAGACTTTACTAGTTTTCAGATCTTTAAGAAAAGAAGTATTTACAGTATATAACTAATTTGGGGGAATTAAACTTTTGATTTATTTGTGTTTAAAAACTGCAGTGTCAGATGATTATTCTTATCAAAACCAAACCCTTTGACAAGAAAGTCTTTTTTTTGTATAAGGTCCAAAAAAGCAGAGTTGTTCCACTCCAAAAAAAAAGAAAATAACATTTTTGAAGAAGGTTCTTAAAGTAAGGAAAGACACGAGTTGGTCTATAACCACAGCAGAACAGACTGCTCTAAAAGGAGCTGAGCTTCTACCCTGAGTTGCACATGCATCAAATTATCTATAATTCTCTTGCCTCAGTTGGATAATAGGTTCCAGACCTTTTGGCCTGGATCTTTTGCCTTTATCCCTCTATTGTAACTTAAGTTAAAAAGGGAGAAGTTGTTTATAATGACAACTTGCCATAGGAATATCAGCCTCTTTTTAGGGGATTAATTCATGCTGACTCCAGTATTTCCTTCTGAACCATTCCATAACAGTAGGTGTAGCACTGGCCTCTGCTAGAATATCACTGTTGTTTGTATCTTTTTTTTTTTTTTTTTACAGAATCTTGTATTTTTACTTTCAGAACATCCACATTGATATGGCCATGGAATATGAATGCAAATTTCACTGTTTTATGTGGTGGTGTGTTTGTTTTGGTTTTTTTGTTTTTGTTTTTGTTTTGGTTTTTTTTTTTTAATAATTTTTAATTGGGTAAAATAAGTATTAAAATCTGTTAACTTTTGTACTGACAATAAAATGTTTTTACAGATATTAATGTTAAAATTACAAAATAAATGTCATGCAGCTTATTTTTCCTAATCCTTTGTGTCATACAAAATGGTTTCCTGAACATCAAGTGATGGAACACGTCCAGAAAAGCTTCCTTTAGACCTTATCATAGATCCTATATTACAAAGCAATCCTTTCAGGAATAATGCTTTTGCCTCTGTCTTGTAAAATGTCTTCTCATTAATAGCATGGGTTATTTGAGTAAACATATGTACAGTCTTCGGTGGAAAATGGCTCAAAGTGTTCATAATGTAGACCCAAAGTATGTTCCTTTTTTATTTAGGCTGTATCCTTTAATTAGTGAGGTTTCTGATTCATTCTGGAGAGGCTGGAGGACTATTTGCATGGGAGATTTAAAAAAAAAATAGATTAAAAAAAAAACAGATGGAAAGAGGCATCATGGCAAGAGTTTAAAAGTTTTCTGTTGTATTTTTTTTTTCTTTTTTTTTAACCTTGGAAACAGAAGGAAGACACCTCAAAGCAGCCTGTGCTTCAGGCAGAAATAGGAACTTTGTGGTCACGTTGCTGCAGGTTACCCTGGAGAGGGATGTTGGCTGTGACCTTCACCACGTGCTGTGAAGTGCTCCAGCCACCAAACTGCTCTTTGGTTCCTTTTTGCCTCCTTCTCCTCTGACTGAAAATCCTGTGCCAGCCCTAAGAAGCTTCCTTAAAAAGTTCCCATTAAAAGCTGGTGGTTTTCAATTAAGAATTATCTGATTGGAAAATTCCCACTGACTTCACTGGGAACCATAATTCCCTTTCCCCACAACCTCCCATTACCATTAGCAGCGACGGTGGCTACTGTGACAGAAACCACAACGTCTGTAATGACACATGTCTGGTTTCAAGAGGTTTTTAAAGGCTCTCAGAAGATCTTGAATCTTGCTCTGCTTGTATTGAAATGGATTTAAGTGCATCTCTACTACTTTGATGCCTTTTTAAAATAACAGGACAAAAACATGCAGGAATGTGGCGCAAAGGTGCTGTTTATCAATGTAAGCTTATTTGTTGCCATGATTTTGTTCCAAACGGGTGATTTGGTTTTTCTGTGTTCATTTTTTAGCTCTCAGAGAGTTAGATTTGCACCTTGGAGGGATTCCACAGTTACACAAATGTTTTCTGAAGTCTCTTATGCCATTATCCTAATTTTGTACTGTAATCCCTGGATTAAGGTTTTATTCTTTTCCTGCCATCTGAAGACTTTCTTCCCCACTGCCTGCTGACTGATTTCCTTCTGTGGAAATCCTGGCTCTAGAGCAGGGCACAGAAGCCTCAGTTTTGGGGGGAGAAGGAGGATATCCTCTGTGTGTGGAGCTGCAAGAGGAAAATGGGAAGCAGAACATAAAAACTGGCACTGAAATTTGTTCAAAGGGGAAATCCTACCTTTGGATCATTCATGAGTAGAAGGGTTGAGGATTTGGGATTGCTGTCTCATCTGAAAATAAAGTTGCCATTAATAGGAGCAGTAGGGGAGTGCATTTTGTCAGGAGGTGGGTTTATGTTGATGGGGATTATGAGGGGCGTGTCCTGTGTGTGATCTGTTCCCTTCAGCACTTCCTTGTCTCTTGTCCCTCCTTTAGGTATGGATTTGAATCGACTCCGTGTGATAGATGGGAAAATAATGTAGAAATGAGGTTTGTTACAGCTCAAATCCATGAACAAGTTCGTATTGCCTGTTTTGGAGGGTTTCCACTTTTTTACTGTAATTTAGCAAGTAGCAGGGATAACATAGAACAAGACTGCAATTTTTTGCTATAATATACCAAGTAGCTCAGGCTGTACGCATCAGATAAGAATATAACTTGTTCTTTTTTCTGTTGATCTTGTACCATCCAATATCTGGTTCATTTTGCCTTTACAAAAGTTAAGAGTTCAGCTGTGTTGTGAGTTTCAAATTTGTCTAAAGACAAATCAATTGACAGTTTTATTTCTGGAAGCAAGATGAGCAAAGAAAGCTGTGTGCACAATTCAGCAATTTTCATAGGAGAAAATTTTTCTAGGAGAAAAAAACTCCACAGAACCCTGAGGTTTAGAGAGCATCATTTTCGTGAAAGACTCAGTGATCTCAAAGTGATAAATTAAACCAAGAGAAGGTTAATACCAGTGATGAGTTTTAGAGATTTTTCTGCAGTCCAGGAAGTTTAAAGTGTATGCCTGTTTAGGAAAAGCAAAGAATTGTCAGAAGACAAGTCCTAGGAACATTAATATGTTTTAGTTATGTTTACATTTTTGTAAGCTGCCAAACATACTTGAGGGGAAAAAAAAAGTAAATAATTGCTATTCATAAAAAAACACCCCCAGCCATAGAAAAGGGGAAAAAAAGCCAACCAACACCTGTTTTGAAAGGTCATCTCTCCATTCCGTAATCAGGAAGTTCTGTAGTTGCATAATTTGATCTAATAATTAGAAAAACTTCATTGATTTTTCCACAGTAAATGTAATAAGTTTGTTGGGATGAAGCATGAGGTACCTCCAACGGTTTGTTCTTGGGAAGACTGTCACTCCTGTCCCTGTGAAAATGTCCGTGCTTCTGAGCGTTTCGTTGCCACGAGTCCTGGATGTTACAAGCAGCTTAAATGCAACAGATTCTGTGCAGCAAGTCTTCTTTTTTATCCCCTTTTATCAGATTTACCTGTTAACCAGCTTTTCTGTAAGGCTCCTAGAGGAGAGAGAAGATGGAGACCGTGCTGAGAGAACAAGGGGAAGAGGTACCAGCTGCTTCAGGGTGTTTCTATCTGAATTTTAGAAGCAATTTCTTCACTTTGGGACCACTTGGACGCTGGGATGAACTGCCTGGAGAAGCAGTGGAATCTTCCTGGCCGTAGATATTCAAGAACTTGGCTTGCCAGGGCCATGGATAACCTCATCTAAGGCCCTGCTTTCAACACAAGGTTGGCCAAGACAATCTCCAGGGTCCTTTCCAGCTGAAACTTCTCCGTGATTTTGCAAATCTGTGCTGTTGGCCAAAGGTAACCCAGATCTGCAGCAGAGTCCTGGAAAGCTGTGCTGGCACGTGTGGAGGCTGTCAGTGGGAATGTATTGTTCAGTAAATTCAATTTAGCGATGCATTGAACAAGAGAGATCTCCCCCTGTTAAGGATGTTAAATGTCAGGTCCTGGCTTGTTTGTGATCGTCACAGCTGGCCAAAGGTTTTGAGATTGGATTCCTGTGCAGTGGAAAGCAGAATTTTGTCAGAAGCTTTCTAGAACGTGAGTGCCCTGCAGAAGATGGAGTGTTTTGACTTTATCAGTGACACAGCCCTATCAGTGCATGAAGGAAATAGTGTTATTTTATGTTGCAGCTATTTAATAGTAGACGATGGTATACAAAGTCAAAGTAAGAAATGGAGTATTTAGATTTTGTCAAACCAGAACAGGCTAACTCTAAGTGACAACTCTAAGTGACATCCAGGTACCACAAACAATTTTGCTTTTCGAATGTTTTATTTCCAGTTCAGGCTGAAGATGAGGTTTCCTTGGCAAATACACTTTGAAGGATCAAAGGTGTCCATATTGCTCAGACTGTCAACCAATATTTTGACAGGTTTTTTCCTGATGCTCCAGCATTTGTCTGGAACCAGAGGCTATGAGCGAGGCCAGGGACCAGGATATTTTGGGATGGTTTGTGAGGGACCTGGTCCCATTTCCCTTGCTCAGCACTGGGTGCTGGGACCAGGTTGTTTTCTTTGAAATAGTGAATTAATGGGAAAGCTTTTCCAAAGTCCTCACTTCCAGAGAGGACTAATAATTCTCTAAGGCAGGGCAGCAGCTCATTTCTTCTACTGAGGCATCACAGTTTTGAATTGTCTGAGAGGGTGGAGAAGCAGGGCAGCAAACAGGAGCCCTGGTGTCACTGCTGGCTGGGGAAATCTATGGCCCCTTATGCTGGAACCAATGGGAAATACAATTTATGGGGGGAACAAAAATCAATACTCCCAAGGACTGCTTTAAAGACATCTGAGAGAAGGTAGCCAAGGTGCAATATTTTGTCTAGACGTGTTTCCCTGGCACAACTATAATTTAATTCAGGGTTTTTCAGCAGCCTGCAGGACTTTCTATTCCAAAAGTTTGTTGGCACAGAGATGCACAAATTGCCTGCTGGATACTGCCGTGGTCAATCCAGGGAGTGAGGGATCTGCCATGGGAATGATGCTTTGGGTGTCTAGAAGAGCAGCTACACCCAGGGCTGGACAGAGTGGGGGTGACACTGCTGGAGAAATTGTGGTTGCATCTTTTTACATGGTCCCAGAGTTTCAAGGGTCATGTGCCAAATCCTGAGTGCCCAAAGCACTTGAGAAGAGTTTTCCACCACCATGAAAGCACCTGGGGAATTCCTGGCCTGCTGTGGCAAAGCTGAAGCTTTGTCTTTCACAAACACCCCCCATCCGTACCATTTTTCTCCAGTATATTTCAGTCATTTTCAGTAAGTCTCTTTTTAAAAAAAGTATTTGCATTTTTCAGGTCAGAGACTTGAGAACCCCCCCCCCAAACATTTGGGTTTCTGCTGGGAATTGTAAGTAATAAAAAATTGCCGATACGTTTTTTCAAATTCGTATTTTCTCTCTCTCCTTTAAAATTTCCAAGGCTTGCTCCCTGACAGCTGTTATAACAAATGGTAGGGCTTCTTCAGCTGATGTAATCCAAGACTTCATGTCAGTGGAGTTGTAATATTTATTTATCAGCTGGTCAATGAAATATAATCGGTTGATTTGTTCTTTAGAGTTAAGTAGCCCTTTTGTCGTATTTTTCACCAAAAATAGTATATTTATTTCTGATTATGCATGCACACTAGGTCTGTACATGAAAGTTTGTAAAGAAATTAAAAGGCCTGTTTGGAGGTTTTTAAATCAGGAGACTAATGCTATATAGAGGTTCAGTAATCACATAATAGATTATAAAATGACATAGTCAAGACAGGGTTCTGAAAGAGACAATAAAAATGTTACTAACCAGATTAAGATGGTAAAATGGTAAAAAAGGAAAAATGTTACTACTGTGAGTTCAAAGCAGTGGGGTATTTTGTTGGGATTTTTTCCCTTAGTGTCTGGCTGTGCTTTGCTTGCCCCTCATTTGACTTTTTGTTTCGTTGTTGACAACTACTCTGGATCCTCATCTGGCTTTAAATTTGGGAAACAACACTTTACGTTCAGGACGCTTCCAGCAAGCCTTAAAATCACCCCAGAATTTCGTGCCTGGCCTCTTGCACAGCCCTGAATGTGAAGGATATCACTTGGATGCAGACTGGAATCCTGTATCCTCTGTTTCTCTGCCTGTGTCAGCCCAGCGTGTGTGCAGAGCTCCCTTCACTCTTGGTGTTGCAATAAAAAAAGGAGGAAAAATCTGCTGAGGTTTTCCTTCGGCTTTGTTTCACTCCCTGCAGGCGGATGAGGAGGGAGGAGGCAGCAGCCTCTGCTTTTTCCTGGTGCCACATTTGTTGTCTGTGTTGCTGGAGCCTCCAGCACCTCCTGCCCTCATCACAGCACCCACCACATCAGTAGTTTAAAAACCACACAGCCTCAAACACTCCTTATTTTGTTCAGATTTCTTTTGTAACCTGACTGGACAGCCAGTGCCCCGTTAATCAACTCCCTCTGTTTGACACAGAGCAGATTTGTGGCTCTGAGTTGATGGAACCAAAAGGCAATTAAACACAATCAATCAGCTGGGTTGAAGGTTCCAGGTTCTGCTCACAAAATCCTTTTCAGATGTCATTAGTGCTGGGGTTTCAGGAGGCCTGCAGTGAAAACAAAGGAGAGATGGTTGTTTTCCCAGGTTTTTCCACGGTGTTTTCAGCTTCTCAAAATATATCCTCAAAGATTCTAACAGGATTTTAAGAAAATGAAGAGCCAAGGGGAAGAGATGCTTGTGGGGTGGGTTTACTTTCAGCCCTGGGGTAGAAGTGGGGGTGAAAGGAGCATCAGATGACAAAGTGGCACGTCACTAAATCTGTGTGGTTTGTGCAGTCTCAGTGTCTGCTTTTGCTCTGAGAGGCACAGCAGACATGAACAGCGTGTTCCTTTTCGGGGGGAACATTCCCACTTCATTAATTAGCAGCAAAAATACGATGCAAACATGACAGTGTTGCCTGCTGGGTTTGTAAACCCTTTCTTAAACAGCTCCGGAGTTCTTGATTTCCACTCTGTTTCTACGGACAGCCTTAGTCCACCGGCTGACTTCCAGGAAACTCCCATCAACCAGAAGCAGCTTAAGTTCACTTTTTCATTTCTTTGTTATTATTATTAATTTATTATTATATTTATTATTTTCCCTTATTTGTTATTATTTCTTCTTTTTTATCAATTCTTTTTCTTCAAAGCAGCCGTGATATACAGGTATTGGAAGAAAAATAAAGTAAATTTTTATTCTTCCACCCATTGCATGTCTTTTGAGGAGAAATGCTTGGTATTCCTTGAGCTTGCACACATTAACAGTTGTCAATATTTATGTTTTATCTGTTACCACTACAAACATATGTAAATTACTATGTGCTCTTCACATAATATGAAAAGAGAAAGACACTCAAATATTGGTGCTTATGCTCCTATGCAGTCCACACATTGGATTGATTCTTACAAAAAGGAAAAGAATATATTCCTGTACACTCTTGGCAAGCTGCAATGTCCCAAGACTTTCTTTACCCAGTGGCAAAAATCCTGACAGTTTTCTGACAATGGGGAAAAAAAGTGGAATCAACTTCCACAGTAATAACCAAACAATTTTTTTTAAAAAATAAGGTTTTATCCTTCTACTTGATCTATATGTTAGGTCACTTCATCAATCTTTTGGTGTTTCTGGCACCTGGTTCTGTGTTTGATAGTCAACAAAGGCCAGTTCCCATTTTTTGCATATTTATTTTTCCTTACTAACTTATATTTATCTGAACTACTTCTCTTCTGATTCTGCTATGGAGCCAGTACTCCACACTCACCATTAAAAAAGGAACAAGGATCTCTTTCAGCAAAGTCCATGGACATTTGATGCCATTAAATGGAGGCCTTTTGCTGGGAGCCGTATGATTGAGTTGCTTATGGTTTCAGGGTAAAGAGGTTGTCTCCATCTCTAAATCCCCACTTTGTGCTGTTCTTAGAGAGGTGGGGATGGTGCAATGCTTGACTCGAAGCACACTGCTCTGAAAAAAAACCAGCAACGTTCTCCTGCTGATGGAATGGCCACAGACATCTCGATCATGATGGTTTTGCCATAACTGATAGAAAAGTGTCGGAGTCTCTGCAATCCTGTGGTCACCCTGTGAGATGGTGAACATTCACCTTGTGGCAGGTGGTTTGCTGGTTGAGATCCAATTCTGAGCCAGGGTCTTGGACCACAGAGTCCAACAGCTGCTGCTCCTGGTGCTCCATGGCCAGGGCAGTTTGCTGCTGTCTCCAGAAGAGCTGCTGGGAGGCTTTGGAGAAAGGCCCTGCAACTCCAAATCCAGCTCCTTGAGGATTGTTGCTGGTAAGATTTATCTTCTCTCTCTTTGTTGCAGAACCACCCACCAGAGCTTCCCTGCCTGCAGCAGCAGCACCAGGGGAAGCAGCAGCTAATGGGGGAAATTGTGTTTTCCCTCATTTGCTTTTTCCCCCGTCCTTGTGAAAGCTCCCCAAGACACGTATGACAGACACTCACCTACTACCTTCAGCAGCAAGCAGCTCTCATCCTGGTGTTACTGGTTCCCATTTTACCCCCTAAAAAATGCATCTCACTTTTATTTTAGAACAAAAAAAACACACTTCCAGGTTCACTGCAAGATGATCTTCTAAAGACAGCTACTGCATTGACCTGGACACTGCACACACTCAGCTGGATTTTGGTTTTGTTTTAAATTTTCCAATTGTTAATTTTTTAATGTGTCCCTCAGGTCCCTTATTAATGGACAGCTTATGGAGGAGGTCTGGGTTACTGTTTACCACAGCCCTCAATGCTTTGGCATCCCTTGAGTCAAATTGAGCTCTTGGGCCGCTGCTTGCCAAGTGAAATCCTTTTAGCATTTTTATAATCTCCAAACACACGTTTCTTCATCTCTCAGACTCCATCTCTGCAGCTCAGTAAGCATTTGTTGTTTGAAATCAGATCATGATGAAATCGTTTAATAGTCGGCCTATGAAAATATTTTGTTTAAAAAACACTCAGAACTTAATTGGAATGAAAATACCAGCAGCTGGATTGTAGTTCGGAGTCAGAAGTCTGAGAAGCAGCTGGAGCAGCAGGATTCAGGGTGATGCTTCTAATTCTTCCCCTTCCTACAGGAACATTCTAAGCTGCTCTGTTTTAGCAGGCAATGAAAAGGACCCACTCGTGTTCAGCCCTCTCTGCCCAATTTCATCTGCTGCTGGTACATCTGTCCCTTAGCTTTGCAGACAGAGCACAAAAACCTCCTGGTTTTCTTTTTTCCCAATGCTTTATGAAGGGTTCTGATGAGCTCCATGTAGTACCACGACATCCCTGTCATTACTGGCATGTCTGAGCAATGACTTGCTCTAGAAGAGAAATTTAATTTCTTCTCAGATTCCCCAAGGAGATTTAAAGAAGAATATGTGGCAAAGAAAGAATTTGGGTGACTCGTTCAATGGATGAGGGGTTACTCCTTCAATTGTTTTGAGTCTGGCTCTGTGATTTGGGAACTTGCTGGACAGTTTTTGTTGTGCTTTATTTATAGTTGGTTGGAGGAGTTGTTAAGGTTTAAATAGTTGGAGACCTTGGATACACACAGTAGTGTCCCTGCTATGAGTTCATTGGCAAAATGCTGGAAGTTTTCAGGCCAGATCTCTGTCCAATTTCCACTAGATAAAATTCCTTCCATCACAAGAGTTAATTGATAAGGGTGGAATTAAGTGCCTGGAGTAATTGCCTTCTTGGGGTAGCAGTAATCTCCGTACGCAGCCCAGCAGCTTCTTGTTTGTATCAGAAAAGACTGGCTCTTCAATTTGCATTTTCTTTTAGATAAAGAGGAAAATGAATGTATAAAAAATGTAGTTTTGACATTGAAGATCTCAGAGGTACATGCAAAATATCCCAAAATGAATGCAAACTTACTGGAGCTGCCTTTAGAGAAATTATTCTCATTGGATGTTTACTTCCAAATTGCACGTATGACCAGCAGGATATCTGGATGTCT
Organism: Cyanoderma ruficeps; assembly: GCA_008694505.1. Classification (NCBI taxonomy): domain Eukaryota; kingdom Metazoa; phylum Chordata; class Aves; order Passeriformes; family Timaliidae; genus Cyanoderma; species Cyanoderma ruficeps. The sequence goes on along the minus strand of VZDJ01000116.1, from coordinate 25,772,889 downwards.
AAAACCTTAATTTTTTTTAAGTTACAGATACAGTAATACAAACTTGGCACAGAATGCAGTGAGAATGTCAGCAACCTCAGAAGTCTAAGAGGATCCAGTGGATGAAGCACCCTCCTCTGCCAGCAGCAACAAAGGAACTCCAGTGAGGACTTTTGGGGATTTAAAGAGGCATCCAAAGTTATTTAGCCATTACTGCAATCATCACAGTATTGACAAGCTTTTTGATATGTGTTTGTTTTGGTTGGAATTTTTTAAAACCTGGCATGCAAACTGAGATCAGGGGACATAAATAACGAAGTGTAGTTGCCAAACTCACTGGTTAAGGATATAAACCAGACTTCCAACTTGAAGGTGTTGTCCTTAGTTTATCTCCTACTGAACAATCTGTTTATCCTAAGGTAATCAAAACCATGAGGATGAGGAGAGGGAGCAAGCATGTTCTAATGCAGAAGGGGAATTATTATCTCCTGTTAACTCTCAGTCATCCCTGATCATGCTGTAAAATATTTGCTAAAGTGTGCTCCATTTACATATTTTGCTTGGTGTTTCTCAGCAGTATTATTTCAGTGGCTATGGGCTTCATGAATTAGCACAAAACTAATTTCACATCAGCAATGTGGGCCTGGCTTACCTGTCTGGGGCCACCTCCACACTGATGCAGACAGTGCTCAAGCCAAACCTGTCCCAAGGAGGAGAAAACAAATAGAAAGAAATCACTTCTAACCATTGGCAACTAATTCTGGAAGGGTTTTTGTTTGTTTAATCCCCTTCCAAGTTCTGCATTACAAAAATGTTGTCCTTTCTGGACGACACTGTAGACAGCAGGAGTGTCTCACTGGTTTGGCGGTGAGAAATGGACACGGATTAAAAACGTGATGCAGACTAGACCTGGTGAATAGTGGCCAAAATATTCCACGAGTGTTTGCGTGGGTTTTGAAGTGAATTCCCTTTGCCCTTTTTCTTCCTTCTTTGGACCTCACACACCAAGAGCATTGCAGTCTTGCCATCCCTGACCACATGTAAAAGCCACCTTTATAATAATTTGCGTCAGCAGAAGCTGAATTTTGCTTTTCCCACTTTTGTATTGCAGATATTTGCCCGACACTTCAAAAGGAGAGGAGAAAAAAGCGAGTGCAGCACTTCTGTCTGATCACAACAGCCACTGCAGTGACAGTGAGGAAGGGAATAATGCTGCCAGTTTTGCCTTGGAAGCATAGAAGGAGAATAATTTTAAGGGGGGAAAAGAAAAAGCATAGAAAATATATTTTTCAGCCTTTTGCTGAAGGTTGCATCTCATCCACAAAATGGTCACACCAATCCTGAAATCAGCGTGTGATGCCAAAGGAGAGGCAGATCTCAGGTGTTGGTATGGGAGTGGAAAAGGACACTTGGGGCTCTGCAGCTGGATTTTTGCTGCCCCTGGTGAAAGTTTCTGTGATTTTAGGTGATTCTTGTGTGCAAGCCGTGCTCAGGGTTTGTCCCCAAGCACAAGGTAATTGTGGGTGTTGGCGTAAGGGAATGGCACAACAACATGGTAGCAGTGGCTGGAAAACTTATCTGGGGAGACAGAGGTGGGTCAGTGTCAGAGAAAATGGCCTCAGCACAGAGAGTTCAGCAGCTCTATGAGCAACTGATGAAAGAAGAGCAATAAAGAAATGAAAGGAAAGCATTCCTGCTGTGGTTTTCCTAAGGAGAGCATCCAAACAGGTTGTAATCTGTTCATGGAGTGTCTGCATTCAAGGGAAACCTGTCAAACACTTTATTGTCTCTAACATTCAATTGAGAAATCAGGTTGTTCATTCAACTCCTAAATAAGCACAAAACCTGACAGATAATCTTGAGTTTCTAGAATAACTGGCTGTCACAAGGCAGAAAGCTGGGATTCCCAACTGCAGCCCGGTGAATCTGTTTTCCTTTATCCTTCTGGAGGAGCCAGAATCCTGAATTGCTAGATTAGGTTTACCCTTCAGACAAGAGTGATTTAAACCAAAATATTTTATCGCACATATCCCAGAGCTCAGCACAAGCCCTCAATTGTGCTCTGCTGAAATTCATGTGAATGCCATCATTGTATTGATCGGTTGACTATCACTGCAGATGTTGGAGGGTTATGGATTCTTTCCTGAGATCATATTAAATCTTAAATTGGGTTTCTGAATTACCAAAGTAAATGCATAAAAGGGTATAAATGGATAACCAAGGAAATTGCATCAGTTTACACAGCCTGAGGTTGTGAGCTGTACTTTATTTTGTGCCAATTCTGTGTTCCTACATCATTAAGTTATTCTTGTGGTATCTGGTTGTGGCATCTGATTACAAAATAATTCTCTATTAAAAAAAGAAGCTGTCTTCTAATATAAACCTATGTTTAATGTTCAGGATTTTCCTGTGCTGTGAGGAGATCAAGTAAGAAGCAAACCTTTTCTTCACAATTTTGAACATACTGTTGAGCATAATGGATTTTAAAAATCCACTCTAACCTTTTGCTATTGGCACACAGCATGTGTCTGACCTCCTGACCTCACAGCTGTATTCAGGGAATTGTATACCTCAATGATTTCTTTTTATACAAACCTGTGTTTGGTTAATTCTAAAAATAATTATTCTGAGTTTTCATAGAAAGGAGAGTCAGAGACGCAGCAGCTTCCAGCCTACAAGAGGCAGCTACTAAAGCGCCAGGCTTAAAAACCTTATTTTTACCAGGATAAATGTTATTTCCAACTCCCTCTCCTTATCAGTGTGAGTATGGATAAATATTCCATTTGATGACAGTGCTGCTCTGCTGTTCTTTAAGAGTAATACCCCATGAAACAGAGCTGGAGTGCGTTTTTAGACAGTGATACTGAGTTTCAAATGCTGTAGGGCTGAGACGGTCAGATGAATTATTCTGGATTACAAGGAGCAGTTTTATGCCTTAGTGGGGAATCAGGTCAGCTGGCAGAGAGTTCCCTTTGCAATGAGTAGTGTGAAATCACCTGATCACAGCAAAGGCTCTTTGAGAATCCTGTTCTGCACTCAGGTCTGGACAATGGTTGCACCCACATTTTTGCTTTCAGTTTTATAACGTTTATAAAACTTCACCAATACAATTTCTAACAGACCACTGCAAAATGCTCTACTGGGGCAAGTGGTGGGCAGTGAACAGTGATGTTGGGATGATCATGTGTGGAGGGTGTGAAAGCAGAAACCTTGAAAATTGGTTTTATTTTTGGAGGAAGGCTGATGTTGTTACATCCCAATTGCCAGACTCGACCTACAAATGAAAATGGAATTATTTCAGAACATTGAATAGAAACAGGTAGACGAACACAGACCAACACAAATGTAACTGAAGTGCTGCTGGTGGACATCTGGAAATAGATACATTTGTTTTGGAATTTGATGTCGTAACAAGGCTTCAAGGCTTCTAACAACAGCTTTAAACTCTTGGAAACCCTTGGAAAGTAGAGCAATATTCTGAGTTTCACTTCTACCTCCATCTCAAAGCCAGTTGTTTTGAGCTTAGCATTGCTTTAAATAAAGCAGGACAGATCCATTTCCACTGTCAGACTTCTCGTTCCTTTCTTGATTTACAGAATGAAAGTTGCTGTTTCCATCTGTCATCTCTCTTTCTCTCTCCTGAGAATGCAGAAAGATCTTGGCCTCATCCTCTAGGCAGCATCCAAGCAGGTCCCTGCTCCATCCCTCTCAGAGCACTGCCCTTGCTCTGCCCACCTGACCTGCAAGGTGCGCTCTGTGATTTTTCCAATTATCAGGGTGTTCGCAGGTTATTTTAGAGGGGAAAATAGTCCAAGAAAAAAAACCCCAACATCCCCATTCGTCTTCAACACTGCCACATGCTTGGTGTGGTACTTCATACAGCACCGAGTAAAATGAGCCTGTACAAATGGTATGGGTGCAAAAATTAGCATTACATAGTCGATAAATCATGCAAGGAATTTGGTATCTGTGTACTTAATCTAAATTTGTTAACACTGGCAAGATAAAGGTCATTTGGACTCTGTGCCGACTCTAGAAACTGGGACGCTGTTCAGAAATTTGAGGTTTCTCCATCCAGCTGTGTACATGTGCCTTGTTATCTAATACTTTAATTGCTAACAAAACACTGGGTAGTGGAGAATATACTGGTCTGTGTCAATATTTAAGCAGGACTTTACTTATGGCTGAAGTTTATTCACCTTGGAGAGAGAAATTCTTTTGCCTCACTTGAATAGTTGGGCAAGGAAAAGGCAAGGTTTCAACTTGCTCCTGTGGTTTGTGCTTACTATAGGCAAAGAGAAAAATATGTCAGCTATTTTTGAGACCGGCGTTTTCAGGTCCTTTTGATATTTTTTTTCTGGATATTTCAGGAACTGTTGAGACCTCAGAAGTGTTTGGGACCTTTCTTCTTCCCCCTTCTAAGTGGTTGAGGTGAAATAACTTCTCTGGCTTGTTTCTGATGAATATTTGCCTAAATTCTTAAAATTCCTCCACAAAGGAGATTAGGAGTTATAATTGTCTCTCCACTCCTGTCCTTCTCATCACTCCTTGGAAAGCTGAGCCTGGGGATGAGCACTCCTGCAGGCATAAGGGGAAGGGCACCTGAGAAGGGACAGGAGAACCTGCTGAGGTTTAGGAGCAGCAGAGCCACCACCACTATCCACCTACACCCCATTCCCAGAGGCTTTTCCCCAAAGCCACTTTCCTTTAAGTTTCTAAAGCCTAAAAACTTGCTGTTTTGTGTTGCGGGCCAAAGCTGGGCGTGTCCTAATTTCAGGAACACTGAAATGAATCTCACTCCACGGCAGTGAGGAACCAAAACTCTTTTTAATTCAAATCTGATTCCAGTTTATATACGTATGTACAGAGGTCAAGAGATTGGCTACACAGGTCGCCACCTCTTCAACCTGGACGGTGGACATCACCATCAATCATTTCTTCTCTCAGAGGAGAAGTGTGTAAACATTCTAAGAATAGATATTGTTTTCATGAAGCTGCATGAGAAAGTTCTACAGGAAGAAAAAAAGACAGAAAGCTCAGGGCAACAGTTTTCCATGTCCAAAAGTCTGATTCTTGCTGTGGAGGAAGTTAAAATAAGGGATGACACCGTTCTCACATAAAGCCATAAAACTTTTGGAATGATGACGAAGTAGGAGGTTTTAGAGATGGATATTTTCTTTTGCAAACTGGACATGTCCACGAGGGAGAAGCAGCAACGTGGAGCTGTGAAGTCTCTGCCATGTGCAGAGTCTCAGTCTGGGTGATTTTTCGTGGAATCTGTTCACATGGTTAAAGGATCTGTTTGTTTTTCACGCCTCACATTCACCAGCCCATGGTAATGTTAACAAACCAAGTCCTGAGGAAGTTCCATACTTGGATCATTCCTTTGTGCTCCCTGAAAACCTCTCCTGGGCTGATCTGCTTCAAACTTCTCCTTTCATACTGAGAGTTTAATCCTTGCCTCTGCTTTTCCCCATTTCTGTGTTACAATGGGACTTAAAATAAATATGTAGCAAAAGGAACCCCCTGTACCAAGGCCCAGAGGGCACATTCAGTCTTTGTCCTGTGAAATAAGACAATATTGTACCCCAAATGGAGCACAGCTTATGGCTGCTCTGTACATCACAGGACACTGGAAAACAGGAACCGAGGTACCCGGCTGCTGGTTTTAATATAAATCTCATTATTAGTGTAAGACCTGGCTTATGGCCATAAAAGTGGTGGTTTTGTTGGGTGTGGGGTTTTTTGGGGGAGGTTTTTGTTTCTTTTTTCTCTAAGCAGAGGAAATGTGCAAAGAGCACACGCGCCATAAGTTGGAGCTGTGTGCAGATGATTGGAGAGGGGAAGAGGCAGCGAGCTCTGAACAAAGAAACTTTTCTGCACAGGAGATGTGCACATGGGCCATGCCTTCAAAAACCTCTGCCAGCTCCGTGGAGGATTCTCAAAGCCTGACTGAAAGGTCACAAAGTCTGGTACGTCTGTATGCAAACTCTGAGATAAGATGTGCTGACTTAGAAAGGCCATGGGATAGAGAAGACACTGTTGAGAGAGAAATTGGAAACAAGTTTCAAACGATGGCCTTGCAAACAAACCAGATATTTTAGGGAATTAGAACTGTGAAAGATGCATTGTAGCAAGACCACACGGGGTAAAATAATAGGTGATTGGTGTTAGAAGTATTAGCAGCATTGTGTGACAAAAGCTAATTCAACTGAAAAACATTTATAAGGTATTGTAACAAAGAAATAGTTTCACTTCTGACAAAATGGCGTTAAGTTTTACATTTATTGTGTCTCACCCTTCTACGAGATTGATCATAGAATAAAATCTTTAAAAACACCTCTCAGTTGCCCCATCTCTGTAGAGCTGGGTTTTTCCAACAAGCTCTGACCAGGCTGCTCAGGGAATGGACTGGAACTTGTCCGTGTGTCCTGCAGTAGATGAGGTTCTGACTGTCCCTCCAGGAGGACCTGGAAAGGCTCAGAGCAGGGATTCAGGAGTCAAGGCTGATGTTTGTGCTGCATGAATATGTAAAGAGTTGAAATGAGCTGCATTTAGCAGGCTAACCAACAGTTTTCAGCCTTGTTCTATGACAGTCGTTTTTCAAGGCAAATTTTGGACATTTTTCTGAGCTGCTTTCAAGTCTGGCTCATGTTTGCCAACCAGAATTTTCTTCCACATCCTCTCTCTAATCCAGATTTTTCAGTAACTCAAAGCAATTCTTATTAATGCAAGTCCAACTCCATAACAGTCCCAGAACACTAGATTTAAATGTTTAACTGCTATATAGTAACTTCAATTCTCATTCAGATATATATTTTCAGTAGGAGTACTTATAGGAAGGACAGTATTTATTTTGCAAAGTCGCTACGTTATGGCATGATGAGGATCTAAATTGTGAAGTGTTGAACTTAAAACTAGCATCATCTGCTCTGACAATAATAATTAATTCTGCAACTCACTATTGCTTAACCTGAATATATAAAAACTTCTTGTCTGTTCTTTCCATCTCTATTATTTAGCTAGGTGCTAGAATAGCTAAAATCTGAGATATTTTTAAACTAAAATTCTGGGGTTTGGACCTTTAGAGTTTATCTTTACAAGACCTTTTTTCTAATGAAGCCTGAAGTTCTCATATGATCACTCCAAACATTGATACTTTAAGCAAAAGTACCAAATAATTTTTAGAATATGGGAGATCATCCAAAAGGATGAAATTAGAAAGAATTAAGTTATTTATGTCAAAGAAAGCTCAAACCCCAGCCATGTTTAAATGCTGAGTTTTTACAGAGGTGCATTTTCTTTAGGATTTCCTGTTAAGAGTGACAGATCCAACATCTTTTAACATGTCAGTGGTTTTTTGGCTTTGTAGGAGAACTGGAGTGTGGTGGCAAGAAAGAGTCCTTCTAGATTGCCCATGATGAATGTTTGGACACAAACCAGGTTTTGTAGTTAGGAAAAAGTGGTTTCCTTCTACTCCCAGTACTTTCCTTCCTGTATTCTCTGTGGTACCTTCCTTCTCAAAGTCAGGTTTTGTCTCAGCCTAGCAGACCTTTGAAACACAGGTTATTAGAAATGTTGTTCCTTCTCATGCAGTTAAATGCATGTCATTTTAGATTTCCTAGGCCATTAATTTCAAATAAGCATTTTTGGGTCTTTTCCCCACTTTTGGGTATTGGCAGGCTCTGAAGTGCCACGTATCACACACCATGCCAGTTGTTCTCAATCATTCTTGTGACAATATTATCCCTGTAACGTGGCCAAAACAGAGTCTGTGTGGATTATCTGATGCTTAATTATCTGAATTACGTAGATATAAAATGTAATATGTGCAATCATAAGGCATGTAGCCAAATTATTTGACTTTTTTTTGTATTCTCCCCTACTCTGTTCTTCTTTGGTGGTTTGCGTTTGTGAATTACCACTTAAAAAAAAAAGAAAAAAAAAAGAAAAAAAATCAAAACACACTGTTGATGTTTCCATGCTGGTTTGGATTCTGATAACACATAATGTAAATATAAGAGTCTATTTGAGGGCTTCCACCCTTTTCCACATTATATTTAAACTCAGGGCGGCACAGTTGCTCCAAACCACATGACTGTTAATTTTTCACATCTTATTAGCCTGCAAATATATACGATTTTTTTTAAAAAATCAATGGTCAAAGAATGACTTTTGTGACTTCTATATCACTTCTTGCACCTGATGTCACTCATGGACCCAGAGGCCCTAGAACTCTACAGGTGTTATTGGCTTGGTGATGCTTCAGGGGAAGTATTTTTATAATTTTAGAAATCTCTACATCTGTCATCACTGGATTTGCTGTTGTCACTAGGAAAATGCTGCATCATGTGCAGTGCCAACACTGCCTTGGGGACAGCTTTGATAGACTCCCTCCAAAGGTTAATTCTGTTGTATTCTCACCTAAACCAGCCAGATCCTTCAGAGTGGCAATCTTAGCACTGGCCAAATTTTATATTAGGGGAAAAAACAATGTGGTGAACCTTTCCCCTTTCTGTTAGGGCTGGTATATTCACTATAGTGCTTACAAATACCCCTAAAGCCAAACTACTCTGATTTTCTGTGCTGTCTTAGCAAGCAATTATTCAGCTGCTGACAAGTTATTCTACACAACTTCATAGTAGATTTCAGTTCCAGAACTTCTCTGTGGTACTTTCTTCTTCCTTTTAAAAAAAGCCCAAGGTTTGAAGGCAGCCTTCATAGTTCTTTTCTTAGGCACTGCTCTTAATCACTGTGTGTTACAAGCTGCTCTTAGGTAGTACATTCCAGATAACAGAATTTAAAACAAATGGTTTCACTTGCAGAGACTATCACTTAGAGCTAAAATCACTCCAAACTCTGTGTTGCTTTCAGACTTTAATCAGCCACCTTTCGCAGTTAATTGCTATTTTGGCAGGCTGGAGAAAGGAAATGGAGATTTTTAACAATTTTATATCAACACAAACCAAAAAAGAATTCGATGAGACAAATAAAAAGTCTTTTTCCTAACTCAAAGATGCTCTGCTTGCCAGATGCCAGAAGGTTTTTTGCAAACATCAGAAGTGGAAGAAGATTTTTTTTTGAGAAAAGCTTGCTAGATCTCTCTATAATGGAAGATTTGATGCAACGTAGGTAAGTTCCATTTGGAGCACATCCTGCCTAACACATCTCACCCAGGATGTTCCACCACAGCGAGCCAGATTCTTGGGAGGCTTTGTGGAGCTCTGATATGTACCGAAAAGTAACAGAGCTGGGTAAATTTCCCTCTCTGTCCATATCCTAGGTGATATTTACTCCAGCAGACGTGCACCACAGCATTTCTGACTTTACCCTCACTGACCAACGCCACAAACTCAGCGTTATCAGCAAGCTCTGTCCTCTCCTGATTCACCCAGTAAAAAAAACCGTGGCAGAACTGACAATCAAGAAAGTTTGTCATTAATATCCACTTCACTTTAAACTTAGTGAAGCGCTGGAAACCTCAGAAGCTGCTGTTCCAGTTGCTCATAATGTGCTCTTTGTTTTGTGCTTGGCTTATCTTTGAGCACAATGCAATCTGAAGGAAGTACACCCACTCCCTGATGTTTTCCTTGGGAGGCAGAAATGTGTGTGCAGCGTTTTTTGGGGGCAGTGGTGAGTAAAAGTGGAGCATGTGTGTGTGTGTGTTGTGAAAGGTGCGGGGGCTGGTGGTGGTGGGATGCAGGAAATTGTGCCGGGCTTTAAAGGCTGCAGATCCAGGCTAAAAGCAGAGTTCTGACACTTTCTGCTTTAAAATTGTGCAGCCCGAGTCCAAAAAGCTCAACCAGCAGATGCAGAGGCGTTCCAGCTTGATGGATGGTTTTCCAGGGCTGGTACACCTTGTGCTGTGAGCACACCCAGCCTGTGGAAAGTTCAGCAGCTAAACTGAAACTAACCATTGTTCAAATACTTCTGAAATGAGAGAATCTTGTTTACTTTAACGGTTTCCCTTCCTAAAAGGCAGGCAGTGTTTTCCCAGCCTGAAATGTTTCTCCTCTCCTTAGCATTTCCAAAAGTGACAGCGTCCCTGGATCCTTACGTAACTAATTCTGATCTCTTTGCAAATTATTTGATTATTGTTTTAAATAATCAGTCTGTGTGAAAAGTCCAAGATTTTATTTTAGCTCATGACAAATCCATTAATGTGGAAAGTTTAACTTTACACATGGCTGGCTTGGGAGGCTACTTGGATAGTCCAGATCTAGTGTGTATAGATATTATTTATATTTATATTTATATTTATACTTTTTTTGGGGAGCAGGGAGGACATAAGAGCACAATAAAGTGCTTAAGGATTCTGAACTTGCAGAAAGCGCCATAATCCATATTTGCTACCCACTCCTGTTTATGGACAATGGTATTGCAGCTAAAATCCTGATGTGGGTGTGGATCTAATCTCACATTTGTCCCCTCTAATGGCTCAGCTGGGAGAGAAAAGAAGGGCAGTCCACTGCTCTATTACTTATTAGAGATGCTCTTTATTTGAGATAGTGAATTTTGATCTGGACATATCCCTACTCTCCAAAGCTCTGTGGGATTTTCTACCCCTGCACCCTCAGTCTCTACTGCGTCTTGCCAAAATACTTTTCGTTTTCTATTGCATTTGGTTATAGTTCCAAGGCATCAAAGAAAAGATTATAAAAAGTGATTGAATTCAAAATAAAATCGTGTGTCCCCCCGCTGCTTCTTTTTTTTTCTAAAAATAGCAAGACAAAACCAGATACAGACACCAGGTATCAGTCTCATTTTAAAGTTCCTTTAAATTTCACAAGGACTCAATCTTAAATGGTGAAACTGAAAAGTCATTTGGGATTTGGTTCAGAGTGACAGGTAAATACCATTGGAGTCCAATCTGCAAGGTGCTAAAACAGTTTAAAAGCTGACCTTGGAAAAGAACTGATTTAACAAAAAAATATTAAGGAGTTTTTCTCTTTCTCTGAATAAAATCAAGCCTTGATTTAGATTCGAATTGTAGCTCTGGGTTTTTTTAAATATAAAATGCAGTTTGTGGATCGTTGCTGATATCTTGTTCTATCTCGAGCAAAGCAAATTAGAGACCAGGCTGTTTTCCTTTTAAATAAATAAACATTGCTGTTTCATTGATGGTTCCTAACAGAAGAGGTCAGCCCCATTGTTTCTGAAACAGCAGTATATTAATCTGAAACATAAATTATTAGTACCAACAGCAAAACCCATGGTGTAGTCAAACATTTGTCACAATGAATGAAAAAATAAACAAGTTATTTCCCCAAGACTTCAGTGCTATTTAGAGATGAATGAAAACCTCATTGAAGAAAATAATCAGCTTGAATATTTTTTGATTGTTCTGTGATTATTTGAGAGATTATATCTTATTGAAAGATCTACACATAAAATACTTAACTTTAAAAAATGCTTCAAATTAGAGGTTAAGCATTAAATCATGTCACTTCAATCCCACTTTTATGCCATCTTAGTGTTTGTAATTCTTTCTAAATAAAAAATCTTAGTGAAATAGATAAGTTTGGCTTCCTTGTATTTCTAGTATCTCATACTGTTTCATCCTTGCTGGAGAGAGAAAGGAAGAAGAGAAAGGAAAGGAAAAAACCTAAAACTGGAGAAAGGAGAACTGAGATTTTTCAGTTTTCAGAACCCGAGACGAAATGTTTTGTCCCAAATTCGAAGCATTTTATTCAGTGAAACACCTGTTCCTATAAAAGTGGTGGCTGCGTTTCCTTTGAGGTTGTCCTCTACTTAAGTAAGTACAAAACTGAATACTTTTCCTACGTTAATTTTCATGGACTAAGTGAATACTCTTGTATATGTATAGGTATAATTTCCGTGACTAAATCTCAGACTGGTGAAGGCAAGGTACTTAAAATGGTATCTCCTCTGCAGCACCTCCGTGCACCAGGGCTTGGCCTGGGGCTTCATTTTTCAGGCTGTTCCACAAGCACAAACGAGCTGGCCTGAAGTTTATAAACAGCTTTAAGTAGCAGCTCTGTGCCTTGCTAGAGCAGCATCCATCACAGCTACGTCAGGGATGCAGCAGGGAGCTTTGTCTTATCTCCTTTCCCTCCCCAGTCCTGTGCTCTCATACCTAGACAGTTGGCTCATTTAAACAAGTGTGCTGTGGCTGAGCACCAAAAAAAAAAAAGAAAAGAAAAGAAAAAAGAAAAAAAAGAAAAAGAAAAAAAAAAGAGAGACACTATTTCTTAAGACTTGGATTTATAGCTCCATGTTGTAATCAGACATCACAGATTCCTTCACAAGAACCGTAAAACAAGTTTCCTCATGAGAAGGAAAAAGGAAAGGAAAAAAAAAAAGGAAAAGGCGGGTGTGCTGTCCCCCATTAAACAATCGTGAAGTTCTAGTTTAGTGTTAGTGCAAGCTTGAGGGGAAGAAGGGGACGTGGCAGTAAATCATCTGTGCAGCTCTCAGCCATAAAGTTTCTTGAGCAGTCAAAACTGCCAGGGCTTGTTTGGATGACTTATTCCTAGCCGGGGGGGTGGATAGAAGAAAGTTTATAATACAGCTGCAAACTTCTGCTGTCTCTGGTGTCACCGTTGTTTACATTACGTGATAATGTGCTACAGAAACCTCCTTCTATTTCAAAGGTGACGTTTCCCTCCCTGACCTTGTTTTGAGGTTGTTTCCCGCAGCCAATGGAGCAGGAATTTTGGAATTGTCTTGGCCCTTGTGCTGCTGGGTCAGGTTTTTTCAGGAAGGGTTTGGTGAGGGGAATGCAGAACTGGGCCAGGCCAGGCTGGGCTGGGGCTGAGGAGGGACCAGCAGGTTTTGAAGTTCTTTCCTGCAGCCAGTGGAGCAGGTATTTGGAATTGCCTTGGCCCTTGTGTTCCTGGGTCAGGTTTTTGCAGGAAGGGTTTGGTGAGGGGAATGCAACAACCGGGCCAGGCCAGGCTGGGCTGGGGCTGAGGAGGGACCAGTGGGTTTTGAGGTTGTTTCCCACAGCCAGTGGAGTGGGAATTCGGAATTGCCTTGGCCCTGGTGCTCCTGGGTCAGGTTTTTGCAGGGAGGGTTTGGTGAGGGGGATGCAGCAGCCAGGCCAGGCCAGGCTGGGCTGGGGCTGAGGAGGGACCAGCGGGTCTGGCTGGAGCCCTTGAGTGCCTTGGTCTCTGTCCTGGGGTGACTTTGTGATGCTTGCATCCCCAGCTGTCTGTTCTGTTTATACTGTATTACTCCAAATGTGTTGTAGTTTAGCTTTCCTAGTCTCTTATCAGTCCTTCCAGCACTGGAAAATGCTGGAAAACTAACTAGGTCTGAATCAGGACTGTATTCCTCTTTCTTCTCTTGAAATTCTTCTCACTTTTTCGTTGTGCACTGTTACAAGAAAGACATCCAGTATCCTGAGACCTCTGACTAACGCTTGAGATGAGTATCTTTTAAATTAAACAGAACTCAGCCTGACCTGTCTCTGTCTTAAATTTCTTACTAATATGAAATGCACCCTTTAAACAATCTTAGTCCGGTGGTTCCCCCTTCTCCCCTTAATCTCAGGTATGATTAGTGCTTAATGGACCTTGAAAAGCACCTCTATTTATAATGGCCACAGGTTGCTCTTGCTTAGATATAATCTCCAATTTTCTGTTTTCTCTTGAAACGAAACCCCAAATAGTGGGGACACATACTTGGTTATTATGTTCATATATGCCACTTACTTTTTTTTTTTCCAGAACCACAGTCTTGGGTGGATGATTTAATCCGTATAACTTCTTGTAAACCCAAAACAATGGGCTGCTTTGTTGTGAGCAGCACTGATAACATGGTATCTCTTACACTGATACAGCAGGGTATCAGGTGCCAGGGGCTCTTTCCATGGAGGAGGACATCTGAATCCAGGACATTTATTCTGCATCTGAGGAGGTGCAGTGAGAGCAAGAGATAGGACTCTCCTACCCACTAGATTTTGCTGCACAAAAAACCCTTCAGGATCCCTTGAAACGTCAGTCAAAACTGATTATCTGATTAAAGCTGATTATTTTCCAACAAATAACACAGTTATTTGTTGGAAAACAGGGATAAAAGTACCCAGGACCACGTGCTTTAAGAAAATCAACCCAAGCAGGCAAAGACCCAAACTGTGATTCCAGCACCATTTCTTGTGTTGAATAAAACCTTGTGGGTCAGACTGCAGACCGTAACCGTGTCAGTGATGCCTGAGCCTCTCCTTACTGAGCACATGTTTCCAAGGAGCAATCTCCAAATCCCACAGCCTTTCCTAGACCTTCCTGACTCCACTCAGGCTGGAAAACGAGAGAGGTGAAGCTCTCAGAGCTGGTAGATGATCCTGAGGGATGAGATAAACAGTCATTACCTTTGCTAATGATGGTGAATCCCTGTGATGTGCTAATCACAGAGCAGCAGTGCCCACATCGAGCTGCCTAATTAAATTTCCTAGGAGTAGATTACTGTGGGATTACTGGTTTTCTCCATAATGGCATTGGATCTACTACAACCAGCCAAAGTTCAGATATATTTGCATTGCTAATGTGGCTGGGACTTATTTCTCTTCTATTAACAATAATGTTGCAGTGATGGCTGGAATTCTGGTGGAGGCTGGGGCTGTGCCACTCTCAGGAGTGGGAAAAGACTGGAAAAGTTCATCAAGCCCAGTGATAAAAGGAGCCTGTATCAAATCTGGAGAGAGCAGTAACCATCTCCAGGGCCTCTGCCCAGCCACTCAACCAGAAGACAAGTATATTGTTTATTATTTTGTATAATGCACAAGCTTTAACATACAATCCCTGCTCACTTGGATTATGTCATTTTCAGCTACGTTAATTTTCTAGTAATTAGTATCCCCAGGGCTGGGTACCATCTGTTTTCCACAGTTCCTATCACCTGAATATCTAAGGGCAAATTTAAAATACAAAAAGAAAGCTCCAATGGGACATAAGTGCCTATAAAACATGGATTTTCATGCTCATCTTACTATCAGCACATTCAAAGTGGTTTCTTTTCTTCTCTCCCCAGGGTCTTTCCAAACATAGCCAGCGTGCTCTCCTTTCCTCCCTGGCCAAATCCTGGAAGGTGACTTAATGTGTGGAGACTCCCCCTCAATCACTGTGTTTTAGGCTTCAGTACATGACTCAGTGGATAAATATTCAAAAACAGGGCAATTTCTCAGAGCTGTTTCACTAAGCAAGTTAAGGAGGGTGACAAGGCCAGTGAAGTTTTGATTTCATTTGATCAGCGTGGAATGTGGCCGTGCAAAATGAAAGTGGTGAAAAATCACTGGCTGCACAACATACCCAAATTTGCTTAAATGTATTTCCAAATTAGAATAATTTGGATTCTCCGTAAGTGAAAGCTGTTTCAAAAGCGTTCTCTATTTTTAGATCATTACTGCTATTTCAGAATGTTCTAATATTACATGATTTAAGTCCTTGCAGCAATTACACTGGTAGGCAAAAATTGCATGGAAAAATGAGGCAATTTAAAATGTGTCATTTGATAAAAATGAGTGGAGAAAATAGAAAATATTCACCCACATATAGTATCTTGTCACGGCAACCGGGAGAGATCAAAGGAGTCTAAAAGTCAAATAATTAATTGAGAGGTGAATTAATGGTTAAGAAACGAGAACTACATACAGCAAAACAGTGAGAGAAACATGATGGAAAGCTGCAGAATAAAACTCCTTCACTGTCTTCCAATCCTAGAGCCCCTTAGACTTAAAGGGATGGTCTCTTATTCTCAGTTTTCCTCTCTAAACACTCCTCATAATGATAGCTGTCACGTTTATTATTTTTAACTCTTGGGTAAAATATTTAGAGAATAATTCTATAAATCTCTCTGATGTTTAGTGATATTTTAAATAAGAGTAGCTCAGTATCTAAAATCTCAGGTCTGATGTCTCAGTGTCTTCCACTGGAAATAATGCTGTGAAGACTCAGTTTTGTAACCTAAATTTAGTGATAACTTTTAATAATCCATTGGCTGGGTGTTTCCATGTGCAAGCTTGTGTATAGATACTCGCAATCTAATTTATATGGTGAGGAAAAAGTTCTTTTTTTTAATTGCTGATTCGTGATATTTGAGGTATGTGAAGTATTTTTTTGCATTGCTGTTTTTAAAATAATGCTGAAATTATTTACACATAAATTACTGATAAAGCCCAGGATTTTATTTTCACTGCTCACCAAAAAAATGTAAAAAATGTGAATCTGATTTTTAAGGCTACTCACATCATCTAGCAAGAGACTAAAAAAATCACAACTCCTCTCCTTTCTTCCCCAAACACATTTGAGAACCAGGCCAAGGATGCTGTGGTACAGAGAAATGGACAGATGGGTCTTTATCTGTGCTGTACATCCCAGACAATGATTTTTATTCCCATGATTCCTAAAAAATAAAGTTAAAACAATGAAATCAGCTTAAATAGAGCTTAAACTTTTGATATTACTGAACTGTGCAAAAGAGTAACTCAGTTCTCCATATGGGATATAGCTGAGACAGAATGAATCCTAAAAGCCTAAAGGAGAATAGGGCAGGGGGGTTTTGAGGGGCACACGATGCTCTCTGTCTGGAGATGAGCTCTGAGCTGCAGGAGGTGTGTTTGAAATGCTCCACCTGAGCTGCTTTGCCCCTTTAAGAAGAAGACCCCGAGTTCTGAGGGAATCCGAGCCCTGGTGCGGAGTACAAAGGTTGGGAAAGCTTCACTGTCGTCATTTTTGTTTCTATGCCCAAAGACTCTACCCAATAAATCAGAATTTTTTTTCCCCTGTTGCACTCTTAATGTTCTGGACTGAGACTCTTCAGCTCAGGTTGCAGAGAGAAATGCTCACCATGGGGCTGCTCAGACTCGAAATCGTGGCTTGTATTCGTGATGGAATGAGGGATCTTTAACCCACTGGACACAGCATTTTACTCACTAGTTGTTAACTACTCCAATTAGTGTTTATAATATGAGTTTCTTGGTTTCTGTATTCTGATTTCTTTATAGCTCTGTTACTCCCCGAGCCACCTCAGTGCCTTCAGCAGGTATGGTTAGGAGACAAAGTGCTATTTTTAAGGGTGTTTCAAGGACTGAGCCACTTCTTGAGCAAGTAGCATGGGGGCTGTGATTTAACACAGTCAGTTGTTTGATATTTATCATGGCAGGGACTGCAGTTACCACAGAAATAAATTCTCCTTTTCCACAAGTCTGTCAGTGATGAATAAACACAAATTACGAGCATCACACCTCACGGAGTGTGAGCTTTATTTTTGTGAAACAGCAATGGGGACAGAGCAGTCCTTTGCTGGAGTTGCACATTTTTGGGTTTTTTTGTGTTTTATCTGGTGCTGGTTGCTTTCCCAAGTCGTACCTCTGAAATAAGATGAGGTCTAATGCTGTCTGAGAGGTGGAGAACACCTGATGTGCAGCGGGCTGTGGTTTTCTGGAGATGGGTAACACCTGACTTGCTGTTATTGTAGATTCTCTGCTACACACCCTCCTGTGGGTCTGAGCAACCTCCTCCAGGGGTTTCCCTGCAGATTTGTGAATAATCCAGCGATCCTGTTCAAGTCCTTGCACCTTGCTTGGCTGGGATTGCAGCAGCACCAGCAGCACAGTGCCTCGCTGACAGATCCTGCTCCGCTGATGCCAGCAGGTCACACCTATTCCTAACTCCCAGTTTGCCCCACCAGAGATTATTGAGGCTGAAAGGAACATTTGCTCAATTTCTGCTTCTCTCAGATTGTTTTCTCTTTGAGGACAATTTCCTAAACAATCTTGCTGCTCCTAATGAGCGAAGCCCAGAGTGTTTATTGTAACCTGCTTTGAACTGCTGGCGGCTCCAGAGGAGGGAGGGCTTTGAACAGAGCCTGTCTTGTGCCAAAAAGCGAGCTCTGGGCAGAGCAGGGCCGAGGTACAGGAGCGGGGCAGCGTTAATAAAAACACTGCAAATGAAACGTTAGCGCGGGGTGGTGAAAGAGCTCAATTTTATTTTGTTTTCACACATTAGGTTTTGCTTAAAGCAGACAAGTACCAGGGAGAGCGTTCTGAAAAGAGGCTTTGTATAGGAGCTGGGGCTCTATCCATCAGATTTGTCATTTCAGGAATGCAGCCAGATGTATTGACTTACTAGCAATTGCATTGGTGCCATCTGGCCGGCTGGAGGCTGTATTAAAGATGGAAAAAACTGAGCAGAAAGAAATGAAACTTGTTCATCACGCCATTACCCGAGCTGCTTATTTAAAGAGGGAAAAAAATGTAACTTCTTGGCAGGGGGCATGCTGTTTGGAAATAAAATAGGAGGTCTTAAGGACCACAAGTCTCAGAACCGAGCACTGATGTTTATACACGGACTTGAAAGCTGGGCCTCGCTCTTGTCATTTTGTGCATTTTTTTTTTTAATGGAAAAATGCTTTCAAATCCTACTGTTCCCAGTCATGGAGCAAAATGCTCCCAGAGACCCCTGCCTGGTCCAC
Organism: Cyanoderma ruficeps; assembly: GCA_008694505.1. Classification (NCBI taxonomy): domain Eukaryota; kingdom Metazoa; phylum Chordata; class Aves; order Passeriformes; family Timaliidae; genus Cyanoderma; species Cyanoderma ruficeps. The sequence continues at coordinate 25,754,478 of VZDJ01000116.1, read as the reverse complement.
TGCAGCCTTTATCCTGGCTCACTCTCAGTCCTCCCCATATCAGTTGAGCTCTCTGAATCTCCTCCTCCTCTCAGGAGCTGGATTTGTAGGTGCTGCACTTCCTATCGCTGTCCCAGGAATGTCTGCACAGATTTTTGGATTATTTATTTTCAGATTTATCAGCTTCACTGTCTGAGCAGAACTGCTATTCCTAGTACAGCCATAGTAATAATCCATTCCTTAATACTGAAACTCTTGAATGTACTTAATTTAATTAATAAAGCCAATAAATCCGTGTCCCAAGGGTTTCCTTGCATTTCATGTAGCAAAATCTTTATCTTCATATTTTTAGGATCAGGGCTGGTGTAAATATTTATTGACACTATAGATCTTTTTCAGTATAGAAATGTATTCTGGCTGGAGGGTAAGAAATGTTCACCAGCCTTGGTGGGGTATTATTTTAAAGATGCCTGTGTTCATATTTAATTCTACAATTAGTCTTCCTGAATCAATGCCACGTTCTTGGGAAATTTTTCCATTCATTTCACAGAATAAAACTGTGGGTCTGAACCCACCAGAGCTAGTGGAATTTGGGCTCCTATAAGAGCCCAGGGAACAATTCCCAGGTATTTTCAACCTTCACTCTTTGTTGAAGGACAGAAGGAAGATTAAATTACTAAAAAGCAATTATACACAGTTTTATATGTAGTTTCCAGTACTCTCTCACAGACACACTAGTCCGTTTAACGTCGCAATAAAAGTTGTTTACAACTACTGACAAAAATGATGAAACAAAGGACCAGAGTCTTTTTTAAAAAAGAAATATTTTTCAGTTCTGCTGTGTTCTTTTCACTTCTTTTGTTTTTACCATTGAAGATAGAAAGTTCTTGAGGGCAGGGAAGTGGAACTTGGTAAAATGCTGAACTACTTGTGGGTGAAGTCAGTGTTTTAGCACTCCCAAACACATGTGTTAGAAGAATACATGATAGTTTCAGGATTTCTACAACCATGAAACCTCCACTGTAGCACTGCCAGGGTCTTCACTGTGGGTTGTTTTTTTTTTTTTTTCCAACAAGATGAGAAAAGCTGGCACCAATACTGGAAAAGTCAACAGTGACTAAATACCCTTAAAAGAAGATGTAATGTTCTTACTCATACCAAGTCATGGTGCTGTGTGAAAAAAGACCCAATTTAGCCCTCATTAAAGGTCAGGATAAAGATTTCTGTCCACTCCAGTGAAATCTGGTTTGTTCCTGCCAAGGGAACAGGGAGCTGCATCCCCTGGGCAGGAGCGTGAGCTGGTACCACACTGTGCCCTCGTGTCCACAGCCCTGAGATCCTTTAAGGGTGCTCCTAAATAGGACTGGACTGAAAAATCCCCAGTGCCTGGACCAACTCCAGTGAACTCCATCTGAGTTTGGGAGAGTGTCTGTGACATCTGTGACATCCCCTGTTTATGTTTTGTGCTGATCACACCCCATCATCCTGCCTTAGGACAGAACAGAGCCCGTGAAGTGGATTTTAAAGTGGATTTAGGATTCCCCTGAGCAGCTGCTGCTTATGAATGCCTGCTGAGGAACATGGAGAGGGTTTGTGGCCACTTAGCTTTTAGTGATTTGCAACATTCTGAAAACTATTTTAAACAATGTCGAGGATTTTTTCCCCCCACCCCGTCCCAAAAAAATCAGTATCAGGTAGCAATGTCTGGATTATTCCCCTCAAGGATTAATTAAAGGACTTAATCTCCGTGCCTTTTATTTTGTAAATTCCGAATATTGGCATTATTATTGTTAGCAGTAATCTCATGATCCCAAGCAGGAAGGAGGGAGGGCTCAAGCATATGACACATGGGACAAAGTGCTCCTCTGGCCAGGAACCGCACACTGAGCGGAACAGCGAGGGGACACAACATTCTGGGAAAGGGAAAACATTCCCATTCCTCTGCAGGGAGCCTCTGCCCATGCAGAGCCTGCCTCCAGACACTGGCAGCCCTGCCAGGAACAGAAACACTCCCAAAAACCTTGGTTAAGTTTTGAGGGAAAGAGGGCAGAGCGCAAGCTGGGAAATTTAAAGAAAAAAATCAGAAAGGTGGCAGGAGGAGCTGCCAGATTTACATTGTGGAAGAGGTTGCAAAGACTTCTTAGTTCTGTAAGAAGAATAAACAAATTAACAAGAAATGCTAAATAAATACAAGCAAGTAAATATAGTGCTGAGAACAGTGTAAAGTGTCAAATCTTCCACCATTTTTATCGTACACTTAACATATTTTATACGTTATATACCTGCACAAATGGGAACACCTTCTCTGTGGTTTTTAGCAGTATAGCATCCGTAATATGTAGTAAAAGGTGTGAGAGGAGGCAAGAAAATTTTTATTCCTTACTGTCTAGAGTGGTTGATTGTTTGATTTGTTTTTTAGTGCACTTTTAGCACCCAGCAACACAGGGTGAGAGCTGCTGGTGCTCAGAAGTCACAGCTTCCACCTCATCTGGTCAGTTAAGGGGGGGGATTTGAACCTGAGCTGGGAAAAGTTCATTGTACACCAGAAAATTTAAGAGAGGAGCACGTGGAAAAAACCCTTTAAAAAGATCTAGAAAACCTGGAGCAGCACACGTCCATATGTAAATATTTAAACCAAACATGGGGGTTTAGTAGCCTTGGACCACTCAGAAATCAGTGGATATTTTCTCTGTGTATATGAGAGCAGCTTTTTGTCAGTCTGCTTTTTATTAACATAAACAGGGTAGTGGTAGTGACATAGGTAGTGACAAAAGGCGTATTTATGGTAAATAATGGACTGACAAAGGGGAGAACTGTGCAAGGGACAACTTTCATGTGTACTTTTTGGGTGATGCATGACCTACCCTTACTCCACAGGTCTTTTATCATCTCTACATGAAAGAAACATATTTTAACCGAGCTCACGTGGACTTGATAGCTCTATCTTTGTAGCCTTTTCTGCAGTACTCCCCAATGGCTGATAATAATATGTGCTTAACCACCTTTAGGCCACTGTGGGGTCAAATTGGAAAAAATATAGTAGTTTCCAAAACTTAAAACCCCTGCAAAGGTGACAAGAGAATAAAGAAAGTGTAAATCCAGGTAAAATCCTAGAGGTGGCCAGCAGGTTTAGTGGCAATCTGAGAGGGATTGAATGCCTCATTCTAAGGGGGTCCCCACACAGACTTGCTGACAGCCAGCACCATCTCTGCTTTTCTGGTTTGGTGTCTGCACTTTCGGGGAGAATCCTGCTGCCTGTGGAGGTATGTTTGAGTCAGAAACTTCAAACCATTATATAGGGGAAGATAAGACAAAACTCAGCTGGTTTATCACTGAAACTCCCCTGGAAATGAATCCCATGGGGTCAGTGAGGAGAAGGTCCTGGTATCACCCTGGTTTGTGTGGAAATTGCTCCATGACTCCAGCTCACCAAGACTTTGTTCCTTCCACCTGGGGGAATGAAGATGCAGTCAGTCCTTTGACAATATTTCTTTTTTGAGTCCAGATTTCCAAGACGAAACATTCACTTCATGCATTAGAATTAAAATTAATAATTCACAACTTAATGAGAAGTAGAACCAAGGTCTGTCACACCTGCCAAAACCAGGGTCTGCTAACTGAAAGGGCTGCTGTTGTCTTTCTCCTTGATGAAGTTCAAGTTTCTATGCTATTAAGTGGTTTATTGTGCTTAGATGATGTATTGAAATTATTTTTTTAAGTCGTTGCTTCCTTTATTTTTTTTTCCAGTTAACTGACCACTCTGCTATGTGCATTTAATGCACACTGACAGTAGTATTTTGAATTTCAGAAAATTGAGTTTCTCTTATTTTTATGCTGCTCTTTTCTCCCACTCCACGATGCCTGTTTTAAGCACAAAGGCAACCTGGATTTTGCAATTAAAAGGAAAGTAATTTGATGATGCACACACAGAGCAGTGGGGCACGTGTGTGTGCACATAAACACCGGAGTATCACATGGAAGCTCTTAATGAAACCCTTATGATATGAATAATGCTCAGGTTACAAATGCTACAGCTTATCTGCTACGTGTGGTAGGTGATAATAACTCTGCAATTCAGTCAGGGGAGGAAAGCAATTTTAGTAAACATTATACCTGAAAGCAATTTTCAAATTATTCCCTGATTTCTAACGCGTAATAATCTCCAAAACAGTTGGGTTGTTTTTCAGATCCCATTTCCAGCTTGTGTTGGTGGATTTTAGCCATTAGTGCCACATTGCTTGCCACCTCAAATCCCTCATTTTCAGTATGTGATACTTTAGAGGGCTGCAGTGACAAGGTTCTCGTTTTCTGAGCAAACCCTCGAGCAGAGTGCTCCTTACACTGGAAACAGAAACATGACATGGAAAACAGGGACAGATCAATTATGGCACAGATTCAAACGCAGCATAAATCAGCTTCTCTGCACTGAAAGCCTTTAAGGATTTTCTCAATGACAAGAGAACTTCTGAACATGCAAATGGGATGCTAGTGGAAAACTTGGCCATTCCTGCTTGGCCTTTCCTCCTCAAATGTAGAGCTCCTTGAAAGATGGAGAAATTGCATCTTTCCTACTAATCACGCAACAATTGTGCTTCTGCCTTTTCCAAAAGTTGGTAAGCAGCTGAGGAGAAGAATCCTGCCCCTTCACCACTTTACTTTTCTCTATCCTCTGTGCCCTTTTTGCCCACAGGCAGGAAATAATTGTCCTTAATCCCTAAGTATGGTGAGGAGTGCTGCTCAGCTCTTCCCTCCTGCTCAAATACCCACAGGGACAGTCCACTGGTGCAATTGCAGTGTGGGACATGAGCAGAGCAGCATCAACAGCATTCTAAAAGGCACAGTTTTACTATCCTGACATAAAGGCCTTACACTATCAAAATTCTTCTTTAACCGTGCCAGGAAAATAATTGAAAGCACATTGAGCTGTATGGATGTAGAAACCTACAGGAATTTCGTTGGTCTTGTGGTTAGTGAAGGAAAGATGTGGAGAGACATTTAAAGCAGGAGTTTCTACAAGCCATATATTCATGTCCCTGAAATTTGAGAGAATACTTTTGACAGCACACTCACTTTAAAATCTGGGTATGAGGTTCTTCAGGATTGTTCTTGCGTGCCTTTGTCTGCCTCAGCAATGTTTTTGGACCCAGAATTTTGGTCACTGTTCAGGGTTTGTTCAGGGAAGGCAACTTAGACCTATTCAAGGTTGATGCATTTCTAACTTGACCACAATTAGATGCTTTTCAGGTAATCTTTCAGCTGAGCTGAGCTCTTTTTTCCCAAGCAGAATCTCTGAATGTTTCAGTTAAAGCAAACTTTCCATTCAGATCAAAGTGTATAGGCTGGCTCTGTGTTATCACCTGACAACATTATCGTTGGGAATATTAAGCTGTCAGCAGCAGATCTGAAGGAATCACTTTCCCAGTCTGCAGTGAATTATAGAGGATGGGAGCCTATCACACATAAAAGTCTTTCCATTTTCTAAGACTGTATCTAATTCTAATAGTTTCAATCTGACCTCAGACTGGATTTTTCTCTTGCTTTAAATCATGATCAAGAGACCTTCTAAGAGCTTAGCTACGAGATTTGTGACCGTTCAGCACATTTGTGTATACATTTATGTTGTTTTTAAGATGTACTTAAACATGCATGTGCCAAGCCTGTGTGTGGAGCCAGTGGTGTCTTTTTGCTGAATTTCTTTCCTTTTCCTGCTGTATTTCTTTCTTTTTCCTGCTGTATTTCTTTCCTTTTCCTGCTGTATTTCTTTCCTTTTCCTGTTGCATTCCTGATTAATATGTTGCTTGCATGGCTTTGTGCTCACACACACATCATGTGGGACTGAGCTGTGGGTCAGTGTCAAGTGGGGCAGGATTAGGATGTGGGAGGTTGCTGGCATTAATGCTTAGCAAGTAGGATTAGGATAAAGCTGTAATTGAACAGTTCAACTAAGCTGGGATTCATCAAGAGATTTGTAAAAGCACATTATAGTGGCCAGTGAAAGGAAGTTTTAAACTATCGAGGCAGCATGGCAGGGTTAAGCACTTTGCTTGTCTTGCATGCACAAATGTGAGATTCTTTGCTGGTTTTGGCGTCCCAATTTGTGTTTCTGAATGCTCAGAGATAGTGGGACAATGAGAAATGAGAAAGTGTTTTGTCTAAGAAACTTCAAAAAATGGCAAAGATACCATACTGTTTAATGCAATCTCATTAGAGACACATAATCTGAATTTGAAGGGAGTTGGAAGTGATTAAAAAATAATTAAAAAAAAGAATTCTAAGGAAGTTTAAAGAATGACTCCAGCAATTCAGTATTTACAGCCCCAAATTTTCACATATTTCTCTAATCCTGCCAGGTTTTGGACTAGGGAGGTAACACTGGCCAGGGCAGGTACCTCAAAATGTACACAGAGAACACAGGCTTTGGGGTGGTGCTCTGGGCAGGGCTGATGTGTGATCCTCCACTGCAGAGAGCGTCTTCTTTTAGCCCTGACAGGCCACCCCAAAACTATAATGTAGAAAAATCCACAGTGCTGATAAAAAAATCCCTAAAAATTCCACCCCATTTTCACCTAAATCTGCATTCCAGCCACTAGGCCATGGGCACATGTTAATACAGAGAGAGCAGTTTCATTGCGTGACTTCTCTTGGCTGTGCTCAAGCTTTAAATTTTTTTAAAAATGGGAACGAAATAATAGCTTTTGATGACATCATAGCTGTGGCTGAGATTAACCCTGCCCCCCTGTGGGGTGTTGGTGGGGTTTTTGCTCCATCAGCTCCAGGGATGTGAATATTTGTGCTGTGCTGGCACCAGGCCAGCTCCTAGGATTGTTTTATTGGGTGTCCACTGTTATTAAGCCCCTCTGTGTTCTTTCCCCTTTCGCTTTTTACTTCTGAGCTGCTTTTCTGTAACCAATTTGCATTACTTTATGTTAAATTTCACGTGCCATGTGTCAGCTGAATTGCGCATCAGATCTAAAGATTGGAAGTCCTTTGAATTCTTCTTGGCGGCTACGCTGTATTTACTGTTCACTCACTCATGTGTGATCAAGGAATTTAACAAGTTTTCAACTGTTTTTCATGTCTGAGGATATCTATGCACAGTATAGATTAAAAAAAAACCCTGTAAAGCTCCAAAAAGGGAACATTTAGGGATAACTGGCAATACGATTTATACCTGGCTTTATAACAATCCTCTTGTGTTCTGGCCTTTATGTGCATTCAGCAATTGCATTATTCTGCTGATTTATGAGGACAAAAAAAATCCATTCTTTGTGTCTGTGAAACTCATAGCAGAGAGAAGTCTTGATGTTGTCTCAGGAGAGCCAGAGGGGCACTGAAATATACAGACCATTAATAAATTATCATCGTAATAATGTCAGGTTGCTACACACCAGTCTCCATGAAACCCAGAGCGGGCTTGAAGTTGTAAAAATGTGTATCTTTTCTTAAAGCCTTCAAATAATTTTACTGTGGTTTATATTATAATTTAGCCATGTTGATGCATTTCTGTGGCTCAGTAAAATTAATATAATGATGTGGGCTGTGTCCCAGTCTCAGAAAGTTTGAATTTCTAAAGATTCAGCAATATCACCAAATCTGACAACTTGTTTTTCAGCAGTTCTCTTGAGTCCTGCGTGGGCCACCCATGAAGTTGCCCAAATTTTTGTCTGAAGTTTGTCTGAGCTGCTTTTTTGGGGGGGATTAAAATAGGCGTGTTGAGTATGATTCCCACCTTCATTTCTGGCACGTTTCTCTAGATCACAGACAACACAGGGTTGAAAGCCTTTCTCCTGCTCTTCCATCCAGCTGAAGGCAGCAGAGTAAAGATGGTGCAAGGAGGGTTGGAGTCGGGCTCTCAGTCACGATAAATTTCCTCGTGCTGGTGGCAGTATGCTCAGAATGCTTTGAAGTGCTGGTTTGTCAGAGTTCACAACAGTTCATTTCAGCTCCAAATAAAATATTATCTGACTCTGCTGGCTTTGCAGCACCAGGAGAGGTAACAGTAGAGCCGTTCTAAGCCCGTTTTACGAATCCAGTTTTCCTACACTGGTTTCTTTATTGGAATTTGTACAGACCTTTCTTTAAACACAGCTTTGCACCGAAGGAAAACAAGAGAGTGTTTATACAAGACAATAGGGCAGACATCATTTACTGTATAGGGTTGATTTTGAGTTTATGCAGCTAAGACAAAGGGAAATGAACACCCCCATGTGGTATAACCTCTGCGAGAGTGTACCCTTTGTTATTTTAAGGCTTGAAAGACCGTACTTTTTAAAGTTTGAATTATTGGGGAATATACTCCACAACATGTACTTTGTTCTGCAGAACACAAGCACAATAGTTTCCTTATGGCTTTTAATTTAGAATACACTCAAAGCAAGGCAACGTCCTCCTTTTCTGGTGCAGTTTGCAACATAGAGGAAAAGTCATTTATCCCAGTTCTGAGGCTTAAAGAACTTTCAACAGCTGATTTTTTAATACCTTTTTTTTTTTAGGTCTAACGATGTCAACAGCAAGGCTTAAAATAAGCCCAGTTGCTGAACTGGACCCCTTAAACATTCAATCTTTAATTCTGATGTCTCTATCTTCTTCTCTTTGTCTGCTGTGTGAAATTCTGAGTGAAATAGTCCCATGGGGCTCTTTGGAAGCTTATGAAGCTGTGTGTAAGAAAGGGTGAGGACAATGAGGAATTTCAGGACCTGTGCACATGCAGGGGTCCAACAGATTGCAGCTTTTCCACTTTCATTTTCCAACTCCACGTTGCTTTTGGGTGAAGAACTAATGTTCTAAAATAATTGGGTAAAGCATAGAAAATTGTAAACTAAGAAAAAGGAGATTTTGCCTTAATACATTAGCGGCTGCAAAAATATATATCTGACTCCAAAGTTTTATATATGTGACCATCATGAATCCCCACAAAACTGACCTCAAAACAGCACTAATATGAAGCTACAGTAAATCCAAAGAAATGTGCATAGTGTCTGCAAGGTTAAGAATTATTTTCCATATTTTTATGTCTGTTGTCCTGCAGGTCATTATAATATTATCTTGAATGTCAGGAATGTCTTTATGTTGTAGTTCAGGAATTGACATCCAGGTCTCAGAGTGTTTGTTGGCCTTGTCTGAGTTCAGAACCAACTCCATAAATCATATTTGAACTAGCAATGCTGTAAGTACCTCTACAAGTAACAGATTTTCTGAAGTGAAAACTCTCAGAATCTGAATAGGTAAGCAGAAACCTGGAGAGGTCAACTGGTCCCAGAGCAGTCAGCTACTGCAAACCTGTCTTGACAGAGTTTTGCCTAATTTCTTATTTAAAATAAAATAAAATAAAATAAAATAAGTTTTNTTTTTTAATTGATGGAGAAAGGGGACTGTTTTATTATAAGGGTCTCACATTTCTCAGTGGTTCAACTGCTAATAGGTAACTACAAGTATTTGAACTGAAATATGTGCAGAGAGGGCACATTTTTCCATTAGTGATGTTGAGTTTTCCCAGCAAAAGTTCAGGTTCTGCAAATCCATCTCACAAATCAACTTCAGATGGACTAGTTATTACCAAGAATTTGCAGACCTGGATGTGTAGAAGACATGATTGCTTTCCAAAGAACAAAAGAGTAATGCCCCAACTGTTCTCCTAAGGGCTGAATGCTCCGACCCTACCTGCCTCAGCTGCAGCAAGGCTAGTTCTAGTGAGCTAGAGACTGAAAGTTGCATTTTGAGAACTTCAAACAAAGAATAAATCAAGATAGTTCAGTGATAAAAAAGTTTGGCTGGAGACCTCTGTTGGCTTTTCATTATGAAATACAACATGAATGGTTTGGTTGTTTTTTTGGGTTTTTTTAATGGGCACAAATTTTACTTTTCACTGGCTGTCAGAAATGGCCTGTTCCAGCTTTTTGTACAATTGACCATTGTGATAAGCCAGTGAGTTTGCTCTTTTTATCCACTGGAGTGAATAAACACTGGGATTTTGTTCATCTTTTAAATCCATTATATGGTATTTCCCAGGGGAGGTAAGCTTTGTATTTATTTGTGTGACAACTCTTTGAAATATGTCGTTTTGAATCATCACCTTCTTCCCTAAGAGGCATTTCCAACAAACCAAAACTTTGGCTTTATATGTACATTTCAAGGGCTAAAAAAATTCCTTAATGTGAAGACACACTGTAAGTTTAATTAAATGCAGGGCTACTGCACAATTAGATCAGTAGTCTGTTTATATCAGCAATGCTTGCCAGAAAAAGTTTTGACAGCCAGCTGCTGAAAATAGCTTCAGAAAACCCCCAATGAAAACCAGCAGTAAAAAAAATCCCCAAGACTAATTCACAAAGTAAAGAAGGAGTAGCTGAAGACCCTCTCTCAGCTTAGGTTAATGCTGGACTCTCTGTGGAATAATTTGTTTTGATGTTCTAAGGGAACTGTCTTGATGTTTTATATACTCGTTATTTCATATCTCTTTAAAGCTACCACAGAGATTTGAGTGTGAAATGCTTTTTCAATTCGTGACAGACCCTGGATGAAGACTGTAGAAAGGAGAGATTTCAAAGAGACACAATTTTACAGTATTTCCATGTTTGACAGGTATTTCCTTGGTGAAGTCTTGAAAAAATTGTAACAAGTCAAAAAGAGAGAGGGGGTGCCACAAAAAAGCAATACTGCATGAGGAAGGACCAAGTTCAAGTAGAGAGATGCTGTCCTGGTATTTATAAACATTATCCACATGCCACAACTGGCTGTCAAACTCTTCTGCATTATTGGTGCCACCAGTGCCTGAGTCATTTATTTGCCATCGATTAAGTTAATCCTAATTTTCTGTTTTAATGCACTGGCATGAGAACTGAACCAGCCATTGCTTGAACAAACAACTGCAGTTAACTATTGAGATAGGAATAAAAATTCAACCTAGGCCGGTGCATTTCTAGTTCAAATATAATCTGTATTTAATCTTTCTCTGCGTGGGTTAGGATCTCATATTATTTTCTCAAGACTTTTATTCTTGTTTTCCTAAATAATTATCTGGACTACCTGACTTCGTGCTTGGCCATCAAACTTGCTGAGTTAGGAGCACTGAGGAAAGGTTAATGTGCTATCCTGCTGCTGATTATGTCAGAATGGGCTAGGTCTGTGAAATATAAATACCCAGGATGCCAAAGCAAATATTTCGATTCCCTTGAACTCATTAGCAAAAGTTTATCTTAGATGTGATGGGATGCAAGCTATTACTTGGAATAGATGGATAGATTAGGATGAATGGAATTCATGCCCGTGGCAGGTCAGTATCTATTGGAACTTAATATTTCCTTAATGAAAGCTCAAAAATGGCTTAATTTATGAATACATTCTTAGATACCAATATTTTGTTTGATATTTCATCACTCATAGGCAGAACTTTTTTTTCTTTCAGTCCTTTCTGAGTTTCGAGCTTGAAAGGAAATAAGGTAAATATATTAACTGGCTCATATTTCATGCTAAAAGGGAAATGACAGCCATAATTCAGCATGAACAGCACATGGGAGCATGAACACCATGTAGAACTCCACATAACTTATGGAGCCTCAAGTTAAAACACGAGCAGCCCGTCAGAATCCAGGGAAATATCTGGTGCATTCTTGTTTCTCTTGGTTAACAGTGAGCTGCCATTCAGCCTCAATTAAACTGCCGGAGTCGTGAGATAATAACAGCAGGAAATTCTTGAAAGATAAATGCAAGATGGTAGCTACAACTGGACTTCTCTGAACTGATTACAATTCTAATTGTATTGTGTAGCATACTTATAGTAAAGCTGACATATTTAAATTTTTATTTAAAAATGTAGTAGAGGAAAACCTCTTATCTCACTTCTCTCCCCCATACATTCACTCTTGAGCTTTGTTTGCAGCTTGCAGAGGACTGGGTTTATTTGAGCTGGTGATGTTTTGAGTTCCTCCTGCCTCCCACTGCGGAATGGACTCCACAAGTCCTCGTGTCACTCTGCCTGGCCATTCCTTCTGTTGCTGTGCCAGAGTTTATCACCACTCACTCCTGGACGGTGTCAACGGTGCAGTCACTTCCTCTCTGCCAAACAACCCGAACATTCACCAGACTTCCCTGCACGTTACAGAACAACTCAAGTATCGTTACCTGAAATGGTAAAAAAAAATTAAAAACCAAAAAACGTTGATCCTGTTTATAGAAGGAATTTTGATAGATGCCGAACACCCCTTTGAAAGATTATTGCAAGGAGAAGTTGTCATTTTGGATATCTTAGCAGAATTTCATCTGAGTGATGCTTCACAATACTTAGATTTAAAAAAAAACCCAACAAACTCTTATGGGAGCAAGCTTCTCATTTTCTTCTTTCACTACCAAAATATCTCTATATTAAATGGAAATGAAAGCCAAGCTAACAAGTGATGGAGGGGTGAAACCAGTGATGTGTCACTGCCCAGTGCAGTGTCAGCAAATAGTGTGGTGTAGTGGAAACTGACACCTCTCAAACAACCATAATTCCCAAGGCATCTCTTCTTTCTGGTAACACACAAAACGTGTTTTATTAAGGGAGCCACATGGGAAAAGGTGGGAACTGTTAAACCTTAAAGTGAATGCCAAGGCAGACAGAAGTGTTTGTATTTATGCAACTGGAAATCTGGGGTGGGGGGAAATGTTAATTTGGGGAATCCTGGGAAACTGAAACAGCTGTAGAACTTTTGTTAAAGATAAATATTTTTACCTCGACGAATTTCTCAGTGGTTGGTGACGAGATACTGATGTTTTTCCTTTGGAAAACAACCACTGTGCTGCCAGCTACACCAAGGAGTGCGTGTGCATTCCAAGTATTACATCTTTTTATTCACTTAGGCTTGACTCCATGCGAGAAAATAATTCCCACTGCTCACAGATGAAGGGAGAGGTTGTAAGTCAGAGCCTCCCAGTATTCATGACAGTGAGTCAAGCCAATGCAAAGCACTGGCTCAGAGGATTCCCAGCTTTTCTGTTGAGATTGGTTGGAATATTGATATCTGAGGAGGTTTGTTGGGTAAAGTAACCTTGTGGCAGAGCTGCCTCCACCATGTGGAGAGCAAGAGAAGCCAAAATACTAGATGAGAGGTAGATAACTCTTCTGTGATCATGACATTTTTTCCAAAATGGATAGAAATGGAATTTTGATCTATAGACATATTCAGAGGGGAATGTTATTCTAAGGAGACTTTTTAGAGTGGATCCTTTCTTTCCCCTGAGTTTGGACTGGAAAACCTGTCTGAGGCCAAAGAAAGCTTCGTAATGGAAGTTTTGTGAAAACCAATCTTCCTCACGAAAATGTTCTATTGGACCAAATCTGCATCTCATACGTTTTTTTCAGCTCTATTTTGGAAATCCCATTACCTACAAGGTCCTTCCCTCATGGATTCAACGTTATCTCTGGAATTTATGGCAGCTACTGTGTATTTTCAGTGTAGGCAGGGCAGCAGCCACCAGGCAGAGCTTGCAATACTGGAGGATTCCACCTGCAAGCTGAAGCTTGGACATGCAGTGCTTCCAAAGCATTTTCAAAGCATGGGGAGGGGAAAAAAAAAAGAAAAAGAGAATTATTTTACATCTCTCAACCTTCAGTACTCCATGGGCAATTTTGACTAACCATGCACAGTTATTCTTTTCCCAGTTCAACCAGTCCTCAGCTGGGGAGGATGGAGCCTGGATTCTGAGAGTTTCCACTGCCCAGAGAACCCAGTTCAGGAGCTCTGGGCTTGGCACCAAATCTGAACTAAAAGAAGAAAAAAAAAAGGCTTTTAGGTGACCCAGGGGACATAGGTAACTCTGATCTTCAGCCAAAGAGGGCACTTCTGAATGTGTAGACTCAGAAATCAGGATTTTCGAAGGAAATTAAGAAATGTCTCCACAACAGTTTAATGTTTACAGTGAAATGTCAGAGAAATGCAAATACAATGTTCATTAGACACTACACTTTCTTCAGCTGTCATGGAAAATCTCTCAGATTTAAAGAATAAAAGGAGTAAAAAGAGCCAAATTTGTTATTCATCACTATACAGTAGCATCTGGTTTGCTGTGATTTACAACCATTGTTGGTTTATTAATTTGTGTTTCTCTCTTTTTTTTTTTTTTTGGTGAGTAAAATGGGAGTTTAGCCTGTTAAACACCTGTTGTCTGATAAACCTCCTGAGTTCATTGAGATATTCAAGGGTCTAAAACCTTATAAAATGACAGCATTTCCAAGTAAACATAGATAATTATTTCTCAATATTTCCTATAAAATTGAGCAATGAGGCAATTGATTTTGCTATGTTGCAACCTCAAGGTAAGATGACATCTCAGTAGCTAATTAGCTTCAACTCTTCTGGCACCTGTTCTAGAAACAGAACTCTGTTTCAACAGTGAGATTTTATGGAGAACTGTATGCAACAACGAGGCATAATATCATCATGTCCTTACATCCTTTCTTCAAATGAAGGCTATTTCTGAAAAAGAAAAGCTGATCCATGTCTTGTAATGAATGCAGACTCTGAGATTAATGTATTATAAATTCAACCTGCTCACATCCTTCAGTGTCACACTCCCTGCAGCAGCAGCAGCTCTGGGAGTGGATGAAGCCTTGATGGCCACTTGAAATTTTGGAAAGACTCTGCAGAGTCTGGGTGTGAAGAAAATGAGATTTGGGCAGAGCCTACTGAAACACAGATCAAAAGGCGCCATCAGAACTAGGATTAAGCCTCATTTCCCCAGAGAATTGGGAAAATGGAGGAAAAATCAGGAGCTGTGGTGGTATTTCTTTAGTAATATTCTTGAAGGAGATCAGTGTCATCTGCAGAATTAGCTGGATGTGGATGGAATGACCTGCTGAGCCAAGTCTCCTTTCTCTTTCCAAAGCCTGGGAAACTAACACAAAACAATCCTTTAAAATACAGTTTTACGACCAGGCAAAAATTAAAGTGTGTGAAAACTATCAGTGCAGGCACATCTACTTGTTTGCCTTGTGCTGCTGCAGTGCCTGATGATAACTTGCCTCCTTCCCAAGAAAGTAAAAGAAAAATAAAACAAACACAGAAAGTTTAGTCAAAGGAAAAGTTGTCTCATCAAATATTTTTTACTTTGTGCAAGCAGCCTGCAGGATTCAGCTTGAGTTTAGTAAAAGTAATTCCCCTTCAATTTAGTGCTGCTTTTTCACTGACTGTAAGCTACAGAGGTGACAGGAAAATCCAGGCACAGTCCCGAGTGAAATCCAGGCCCCTTTTCCTGTTTGACCTCAGCTGTTGGGATCAGGTTTGATGTTTTGCATACCCCACTCTGGTCTTCCAGGTGGTTTTTTTGGGTTTTGTTTTTTTTTTTAACCATGCAAATAATAAAATTAAAGAAGTTCACAATGAGATAATGAAATATTGCATGCAGCAGAGATTAAATGGACACCTTGGTTCCTCTACTATCTATTTCCCAAAAGATATTGGGGATTTTTGTGGCCCTTTGACTCTTCGTTATGTTTGTTTTGGTACCATGAGACATCATGGTCTCACAGGGGACTTCACCTTACCAGGTCTTTGTTGAAAATACAATACATCAGAGAGGAAGCTGTCCAGAGGTTTATATTGGATATTAATATTCTTTTCCCCTGAAAGGGGTTATCAAGCATTGGCACAGCTGCCCAGGGCAGTGGTGAAATCCCTATCCCTGGAGGGATTTGAGAGACCTGTAGATGTGGCATTTGGGGATGTGGCTTAGTGGTAGGTGTGGCAGTGCTGGGTTAATTGTTGAACTTGATGATTTTAGATGTCTTTCCCAACCTAAATGACTCTATGGCTCTATCATAGCATTTTATTTTTCACATGTTGATAATCTTGCTGGGAACATACTTCTCTTTGGAGACACCATGAACAACAAGCATCTGTCTATAGGGGCCCTTTGAAAAGGACATTTATTAGGTGCTTGTCCAACTGCTCAGAAGCCTAAAGTGGGCTAAAATTGGACAGTGGAATGAAACACAATCACAGAATTATTGTCACCAATTAGGTGAAACTCACATTCTGAAAATGTTACTGGGGGAGTCATCAGGCGGTGGCACATTTCCTGCTAGTGATAGGAGCAGTTTCTTGGTTGAGTCATTTATTCATACCAGAGGCACGTGTTGGCAGAGTTTGGCAGGGTTTACAGGAAGTCTGTGAAAAGAACACAAGAAACTCTTACTTGTAAATGTTGGGAAGACCTCTCCCCTCTCATATTTGTGCCTGTGCATGACCCAGAGCCCACTGAGGTGTGCTTTGATCTTCACCTGCAGCACTTACTCACAAAATGCGGTTTAGGGTGAACCGGTGCAAGTTGCTGCTTGAATGTGACGGATGTCACCCTGCAAGAAAAGACAAAAATCCCTTAATGTATGTTTTTCTCATGTATCCTGGCAAAGATTGGATGGTAGCAGCCGTGTGACTCTACTCTTTGCAGCATTAAGGTTTGAGAGAAGCTGAGTTTGTACCTTGGAGCTATTTCCTTGTGTCTCGGTAAATTTTCTCTTCAATTTTTTTCCAAGTAGAAAAAGCAAATGTGTATAAAGGACCAAATAGTTTAGCAGTTAATAATTTATTCCTGACTAGGGTCATGTCAGCTTTTGGTATTCTCAGTCTGGTAGTCACAGTCAACCCTTCTCCTTTTTTACATTTATCACTGCACACAAGCTGCTTGCATTCCTGAGCAGTTCATGTCAGGATAGTTGCTTCTCTTGCAGTGGTTTAAGACCTTTCATTTCTTTGTCAGCTGTTGCCCAAAGTCTTCAAGGAATGATTTTTAGGCAGTAGGCTGTTGTCAGGATGATGTTACTTTCAGAAGTTCATGCTTTTGCCAAATCCCTGGCCGAGTATAAAATGTGTTGGCGTGTGATCTACAGGCACCAAGCAGAGGGAAAATCAGAGACCTTGAGGGATGCTTGGGAGAAGTGCTTGAGGGAACAAGATGTTCCAAAATCTCATTACTGGAGTCTGCTGTTTCATGTCAGGTGTGTTGCTGTCACTCCCTCAGGACAAGCCCCGTGTCACCCCCAAACCAGTGATCAGCCCTTGCTGGGTCACTGCTCAGGATGGTCTTGGATGAGGAGGAAAAGGCTCCTTGTGATGCCTTAAGTTTTACCTTTCATGTTTTTCAGATTGTCTGCTGCCTAGGGGTGCAGTTCTGAACCCCATATTAAGCTCTCTTCACAGAGCAGGGACACAAAACAAATCCTTTTCCTGAGGAAGACCAAGGACAACTCTCAGGCCCGAAAGTACAAACAAGGGTGGACTGAAGGGCGGAACAAGAAGGATGGGACCTCACAACCTGAAACTGTAATTGGGCAATTAAACCCCAATATGCAAATGGACCAAAACTTATAAAAATATAAGATCTCATGACTGGCTGTCCATTTTGTGACTATTTTGGGTCCACCCTGGGTGTAGCCCTGGCCAGGCCCTGTCCTGCCCAAGGTGGATCCCAGAGGCCTTTCAATAAATATCTGGTTTATTCTCCAGCTCTGTCCAGTCTCTGTTCCAGGTCAGCCTGCCCACTGGAGACATCTCCCTGGCAGAGACATCCCTCACTCCAGCACTGCAGACATGGACAGAATTCTTAAATTTCAAACCTCTGAGTGGTTATTGATATAACGTCGCTCTTTCCTGGCTGGGTGGCTTTGAGGCCTTGGGCAGCAAGAGAGTGCCCATGACCCCTGAGAAGCTTCCATCAGAAGTTTTGCAAAGCCCTCTGTGGTGAATTATTTTCGAAGTTTGGAAGCAAACCCTAGTGCTTGGAAAAGTTTTTTTTTTTTTTTAATGTAGTTACTATAAACCTAAGTTTACACCACTCTGCCACTACAGCCTTGAGACCACCCTTTCCACCAAGCAAACACAGACTGTGGCTGTGTAATGGAGTCTAATTGTGGGAGAGATAAATACATAATGAAAAAGGGTTTTGGATGTTGAGTCCTTAAGGGTTAGGATGAAGGTTTAGGTTAGACATTGAAAGGCTACAATGACAATTTCCTGAAATACACATCATCAAGTTAAGGGGCTGAGCTCCCTATATTTGGCTTCCGCTCTGGTCAGGGCACCAGAGCACCAGGTTCTGGCTTGGAGAAGGTGCTTGAATTCTCAGAATTCCTGAGAATTATGCCTGCAAATATTCTCAGGCATAAGAAACATCTTTTAGCAGCTGCTCATTGATTCTGTTGGTCAGTAGCTGAATGATCAGAGCTCCTCTGATTCATTAGGAAATGAGGTGATGAGCTGTGAGGATCCCTCACTGATGAAATAGGTAGGGCCTCATCCCATTTTAAATCCCAGGAATCTGATACATGAGACAGAAGGGAAGGTTGGTTTTGGTTTTGTTGGCTATCTCTTATTTTGTTTAGTTTGGGGGACTTTTTCTGTGGGTTTTTTTTTTTTGTTTTCTCCCGTGTCTGGGAGCAGATATTTAGGTGGGCACCATGGTATTGCCCTGCCCAGTTGTGGGGGCAGCACAGGACTCTTCTCTGCCACTTGTTATTGTAGACATACCTCAGGTTTGAAATACCTGTGAAATTCAGCATTGTTTAGGGGAATGAAGCTCTGTAGATGCCACTTTTTGGGGAACAACTTTCCCAAAGGCAGATATTAAATAATGAACTGGAAAGAAAAGCACAGACATTCTTCTCATGCTGGTCACTTGTATGGGTTTCCTGTGCTTTCATTTCCCTCTCTTCAGTTAAAAAATAATAATTAAAAAAGCCATCTCAGATGGCTCAGATTTTTCTTGGCAAAAAAATCACTCTGTTTGCCTTGATTTTTAAAAATTTTCTCACCAGAAAGGCTTTGGAGATGTTTGGAATTTTATAGGAAAAATGCCAGAAGAAGGGACCAACTAATGGTGTGTGAACTTGCATAAAACAACACGAAAAAGCAATGCCCAAGGTTCTCCCCTCCTGGAAGGTCTGTTACGTAATTCATGGTCTCTCTTGGGTTTCTTGCAAAAACAGGATACAGCAAAATCCTTTAAGATATACAAAACTGCTTTTTCGGTGCTGAAAATATGGGAAAACTAAGATTATATACTCCATGGTGAATGTCATAAATGGAAAAAAAAAAAAAAGAAGAGATGTATTAAATGCCTGAGTCTCTTTAGGGAGAATATGACAGACTCAAGACAGATGCATGTGAATAAATCTTCTTTTAATGAACGACACTTAGCTCTGCTGGGCTGTATCAAAAATATTGCCACGGTGTCTGTGCAGCTTCAGCAGCAGGAAGCTGAATTGCCAAAGAGGTAATATCCTGAGTCTGATCAGTGTATCATAATCAAACAGACTCTAAGCAAGAAGGATGGAGTGTCTCACAAGCCATATTGGATTAAACAAGCTTGCTAAGTATCCGTAATTTCTGTGGGCTCCAATGACTCTCTTAAAGGGCCAGGCAGGATCAGGGAGTGCATTATTTTGGAGGATCAGCACCTCCCTGAGCATTGCCCTGTGCTGTGGAATGCATCACCCCGGTTCATATTCCATGATAGACCCCATTTTCCCAGGGTCTATAACTCACCCATAATAATTTGCTGAAGGTTGAAACTTGGCAGACCGGGAATTAATTTTGGTAACGCTGTAATAAGTGTTCTTTAATTAATGTTAAATGAAAATGGAATTCCTGAGAAATTACACACAGCAGTCATGCTGAATGAATTCACCGTGATTAATGCTACTAAAACGAAATCAAAAGTGGTAAGTGGGATTTGCCTTTTATTAAAAGGTGTTGCCAGCATCCTTTCACTGATATTTGGCACCAAATTGCTTTTAAAGGGACAGCAGGAGGAAAGCACCAGCTGTTTAAAGGGGGAAGGAAAGTGAGCTGGCAGGTCTTGTGTGAGTGTGTAAGTACAGCTCAGTCCTCTGGGCCCTGGTTATTCCTGCAGTCTGGAGTCCTCCAGGGTAAGCACCTACAGCCTGAGTTAATGCTGGGGACAGCTCTGCTTCATTTGGATCCAAACCTTCATCAATCCCTTCCCAACATACCCAAGATATGGATAACTGAAATGCATGGTCTGGGTTATACAGAATTCTACGTCAAAATAGTGGTGCAAAAATTTCATTTCGGGGATGGAGGCATTATCTCTTTCAGGGCATAGCTCTCTCACAAAGTAAAGTGCTGATAATGATCCCCACGTGGCAGTCAGGGAAAGGACAAAGCAGAAAGGAAAACCCCAAAGGTGCTACCCCAGGAAGTCAGCCTCACATAAGGTGAACCTGGTTTTTCCTGTTATTTCCCATGTTTGTGAATGTCCCATCCACACTCTTTACCTTGTGCCACCTTTAACTACCACCATTACCTTTCCAAAATTCAGGGACTTTCAAATTACTTTTCCCTGCTCAGAGATATGCATTTATTCTTTAATTTTGATTAATTAAATTTGTGTATTAATACAATTTTGTATTATTTTTAATTGTAATTGTATTACAATTGTAATAATTTGTTAATTTTGTGTAATTTTGGACAATGCACCACAAACAGTTTGATGAATGCTACTGCAGCTTCTGCATAGGATTGTCTGGGCTACCAGATTTCCCTTTAATTAAGGGTTTAGTGAAACTCTGTTGGGTGGAACTGACATGGAGGGAAGAAAGTTCATCAGCAGGGAATATGGGAATAGATTCTCTCCAGCCCCCAGATACTCTCTTGTGACTCCCTACAGGGAATCAGCAGCCTCACGTGGGGATGTCTGAGCTGCAAGGAGTCCCTGTGAGATGGACCATGGCTTCAGTGAGGTAATCACATGAGTCATCTGCTCCATCAAATGACTCCACCAGAGTGTCACAGTCTATCCCAGACAGGATCTCACACAGAGAGGCCATAAATCACCTGAACTGCTCGTCACAGTGAGCAGCTTGGCAGATGCAGTTTGCTAAAGAGCTGTCTTGGGAAAAAAAAAAAAATTAAAAAAAATCATCATACTGTTCACAGAGTGAAATATTTGAATTTGGTTGAATTTACTCAGAAAGAAAAAAAATACAGTTATCTGAATAAGAAATCAGACAAAAAATTATTGAAATAATCTGCATTTCAAGAGATGAGATGTTAGTTTGACAAATAAACCATATATGCACACACGTTTCCTAGGAAACTTCTCACCAGCCAGAATATTGTTGCCCAGATAAATGGTGGAACTCATTCCTAAATTGACTGTTACCTTAGGAGGAAATACAGATGACATTATTCTTATTCCTCCTGATTTGTTTTCTGCAAACTTCAATATTTACCTAATTATTTTTTTCTCTGTATTTTTTGCCAATTTGTGCTTTACAGTCTGTTACTTTGATGGTGAACTAACACTCTATTACATGGTGACCTAGCAACACATAAAATATAGATTAAAACATTCATACATCATAATTGCTAAAAAAAAAAATAATTAAAAAAGAGCTCAAATTAGCTGCTTCAGTAGCCTCTAGGCAAGATGATTTCTTTAGAAAAAGAGCCAATTTATTAAGATTTTTGGAATTATTCTGCTATTGCAATGGAAGAAAACCAGACTTCAACAGATGGCTTTTGAGTCCCACATGTGCACCTCTGTCCAACAATCTGTTTACAGTTCAGGTTTATTTTCTTAGTGATCATTTATTTGGACAGGGATAACAGCAGTGCTTTCCCCAAAGAATGAGTGATTTGCTCTGTGGGGTGAAGACTGAATAATTTTGGCCATATAATGATAATCTTGACATGCACAGAACTGCACGTTCCCCGAATTTTGTGAAAAGCTGTAGAGTTTGTAGAAAATGTAAAGGTAATACATTGTTCTGCACAATGTGTTCTGTAAAAAGATGATTCTGAAAATCTCTACAAAACCATCAAAATGGTCAAGTAGAGTCAGAGCCACTTTTCATTTCCCCCTTGCTGACAATGGCTTGTAGGAGCAGCCTGAAGAGTTTAGGACTACAAAAATTACACAGGACTAAAGTTGTAGGCATCCAAATTTTATTAGCAAGAGGCAATACTAAAGGAGAGTACCTGAACTGATAGTGAATGGTTTATGTCTTGCATGTCTTCAATAGCACATGGTTAAAAAATAAGAGTAATGCCTCAAAGAAAAGAGAAAAAACAATTCTACACTTGCATAGTGAAAATCTGTCAGAGATCCCAGCCTGCCTTGCACACAACCACAAATAGTGAGGAGTGACATGGAAATTCTTTCTTCTGAAAAATCCAACCACATTTCATTTCCAGTGTCATCCATCACACCGCCACAACTTTGTACCTAAAGCTGTATGTTGTTGTTGGACTTGATGATCTCAGAGACATTTTCCAACCTAATTGATTCTGTGATTCTGAGATTCTGTGATTCTGTGATTCTGTGGTTCTGTGATTCTTTGATTCTCTGCACGGTATTGAAATGAGACATCATCTATTCCATGAATGAATGAATGAGAAGTAAATAAAGACTAGCATCCCATTTTAGCTTAAAAAAAGAGTTTATACCAGACTGCATTCATTTTCCTTTACTCCAAGATTATCCTACATGCCCAGAGAAATGACATATTTAACAAAAATGAACTCAGTTCCTTGAGAGTATTTGAGTTTATTTCACTACAGAAGTTTGCAAGAAAAGACAAAGAAAAAAACCAAAAAAACCCCAAACAACCCAGGCCTTCATGTCTCAATCACTGGAATCTGAGAGAAATTTTGTGTCTGAGAAATGTGGGACAAGATCACACCTTGAGAAAGCTCCAAGTGCTTTGCAACGTGCACAGAGGTGCATTACACAATAAAAGCTGTTTTGATGTTTTCCTGCTGAGTGGAATGGCTCAGGGGTACAGATCTGACCCGGGGTGGGGTTCCCAAAGAGCAAGACTGGAAAAGCTTGGGCTGGCTGGTTACCCAAGGGGCTCTGTCACAGATCAGGAGAATGCAATCTGAAGGCTGAACACAGCTGGAAAAGATCCAACAATTTAAACTCATCAGGGTGGAAAATAATTACACACTGACAGGTCTCCAGGGCAAAGAAAGACAGAGAGAGAGGGAAACAAGACCTTTATTAACTCTTCATGGTTTCAATAATCAATCAGTTGTTATTTAATTGAACAGTGGGTGTAGACACCTTCATACTTTGTACAAGAATGGCACTTGTTCCAACAGAAGTTTGGACAACGCGTTTGGGCAGAGGGTGAGATTTTTGGGGTGTCCTGTGCAGGGACAGGAGCTGGATTTGCTGATCCTGATGGGTCCCATCCGACTCCGCACATTCTGTGATTGTGTGATACCAAACTATAATATTTCCCTGTGGGATGGCTTCAGGCTGGGCAGGTTTAGATTAGATATTAGGGAAATATTCTTCCCCCTGAGGGTGGTGAGGCCTGGCACAGGCTGTCCAGAGAAGTTGTAGATTCCCCACTCCTGGAATTGTTCAAGGTCAAGCTGGTGAGGGCTTGGAGCAACCTGGGATAGTGGAAGGGAGCAGAACAAGATGATCTTGAAGCTGTCTTTCAACCCACATCACCCTGTGATCCTATTTGATCCGTTGTGATACAGGAGATAGAGGTGTTCCATGGATGACATAAGGAATTAAAACATGATGTTTTGGAAAAAAATGCCAGCTTCACAGTGCTACAAATTTTAAAAGCTGCGTGGATTTGGGTAGATCTTTAAGGCTAATTATAAAGTGTGGTGTAGAAAAATTTGAGCAGAGGGAACAAGGGAAGGCAAAGCGAGCACAGTGTGAACCAGGTTATTTGTGAACTGTTTGTTTCCTATGGGCTAAATGATTGTTAAATTTGAGAGTATCATCACAGCTTATAGAAGACTTTAAAAGCTGAACTGAAGACAACACTCAGGGTGCTCAGTTGATAAAATCCCTGTATCAGTGAGGAAGATGCATGAGAATGAGACCTCAGCTCCTCGCAGTGACAAATTTCTATATCTTAAATTAATATAATTTTTTTAAAATAACGATGCTAGGAACATCAATACTTAGTGAAACTAGATGCAAAACTACTTCAGGGCAGAGTGAAGCACGTTGCCATTAATCTTATTTTGCAGGGCTGGTGCCAGAAGCTCTGAATTCCATGAGCACCACACCGAGGGTTATCTGATTGTCCTCCTCAGCACACGGCGTGCTGCAGCCTATAGCAAGCAAATTAAATGTAATCATATCACGGCACTGAAATTACACTCCTTTTCCATATGGGGCCTGTGGGCAATAATCATGTTGTTATCCAGTTATCTGTTTCCCTCTAGGAAGTTTTCAGACTAACTAGCCAGAACAAATTCGAAGGCTCTGTCGTAATTTCAGGAATTGAATTGCCAGAGGGTTTCTAACACCTCTGGTATTTCTGCCTTTCCTGCCAGGGAAGGAGGGGCTTCTAGAATGGGTTGGTTCTTTATTTTTTGTTGTTATTATTATTTTTTTTTTCATCCCATGCCATATTTTCTTGTATCCCATTCTCTAGGTGGAGAAACATAAAGCTGCAGTGTTTTGCCCATACCCATGGCCATGCTAACAAATGTGTTTCCCCCAAATGCTGATATTGTACAAAGTGGAATGACACCACGTTGCTGCTCCCAGTTCGTTCCTCCCTGACAAGGGCAAGATTGTAGGGCGAGTAATTTGTCAGAGATACTGAAAACTGCTTGGGAACAACAATAATTGTGGATAGGGTGAGTGGGCTCACTGTTCTGATTCATACATTTTGGAAAACAGCCTAAAAAAATATCCATTTAAAGAAAAAAAAAGCCCCAAACCCAGAACCTGGGGCATTTGCTAGGGCCAGACATTAGTTCCATTTAGACCCTAAACCATCCCACGCTTAATTGTAGGTCTGCTGCTTTAGCTTGTAGGAGTAGTGAAAGCATGTAATTCGATCTAATCAGATGGGCAGAGGAACCCGAGCTCTGTGCCAAGACGGTCCCTGGAACAAAAGGACAAATGTGGCTGCAGGAAAGGAGTTTTACAGCCCCGCAGGAAATTCTTGCAGGGCTACCAGGTCTGCACAGAAAGAGCCAAAAACACCTGAGAATCTGCTGGAGTTGAGGCTCTTCTTGTCCTGTCCATGTGAAGATGAGCAAATGTGGCTTATAGAGATTCTCAGTGGTGTTTTAGGTGTTCTGCATCTACTCTTTTTTTTTTTTTTTAAATAAGTAACCTTTCTTTTTTTCTTTTCCCCCTCNAGTAGTTTGTGCTCTTTCAGAGAAACAAAAACAAAAAAGATAAAAAGAAGTAAAGAAAAATGGAAAGAAGAAAGAAAAATTTTAAAAAAGAGGGAAGGGAAGGGAAGGGAAGGGAAGGGAAGGGAAGGGAAGGGAAGGGAAGGGAAGGGAAGGTGTTTGGCTTTGACATATGAGCTTAAAAAGCAAACAAGCAAAGCCTATAAATGTGCATAGTTCATAATGGAATCTGCCAACTTGAAATCAGGAAAATGTGAGAAAAGCAAGTAGAGTTCATTAAAATCTCCTGTTCCTTTTAGGGTAAAGATAACTTAGATTTTTGTTTGTCTGTTACTATTCACCAATCAATCTATTTGCAGATGCTCCACTCACAGCTCCCTTATTGGAGCAGAAAAACAAACCAGAGTTCAGTGAGTGACTAGAACAGAAAACCCCTTCAGATGGGAGCAAACTCTGCTGGATGGCAAAGCCTGGCTTGGCCAGAATCCCAGTCCTTTCAGCAGGAACCCCTCAGGAGCTCAGCTCCAGCAGCTCCGGGATGTTGTCCCCAATCTCTGAGGGATGGGGACTGTCACATCCTGGCAGCAGAGGCATTTCCTCTACATCCACTCCTTTCTCTTTTCAGTGTGGCCTCGTTGGAGCAATTACAACACGGCCTGTAAATTGCGGCATCACAAACCCTGACACTGGAATTATTTTGGGATGGGAAGTGTGAACAGATGAAGTGGAGCATTAAAAAAGAGAACAATCTGATCTGTCAAAGTGCAATGGCAAATCCTGTGTTTGGGGACAATGGGCACATTATAGATGTGCTACACGTTTGTTTGAGTGTGCATGGTTTGTATAAACATTTAAATAGGAGTTCTGCCTTTGTCTGCGTGACACTTTTGTTTCTTGCATCCTAAAGAGAGGCCATTAAACAAGGCAAAAATTAAAGGGGAAAACCATGACTCTGATTGTGATATAATTCAGCAGGCAATTAATTGGTAATTAAAGTCTGGGTTTGCCTTAGCTGGAGCTAGGACCGTGTCATTGTTATTTCTTAATGATGATCAGATAATAGGTGTTAGACCAACACTTAAGGAAGTGGCGCAAAATTTTCAACAGTATTGATCACCTTTTGAGACAAAGACAAAATAGAACCTTTAAATTCTCTTATTTCAACTTCTTTTGAAATTTCATTTTGGCAGAAAATATGCTCAAATGAAGATGCGTTATTATGAAAACAATGATCTTACATCATATATATATATGTATATAAAAAAGCATAGTTTTCTGATCAAAATAATATCTCTGGACAGTGAGTGTCTGCTGGGTTTTACAACTGAACCCCTGCATTTCCCTGTGACTTTACTCTCCAGCTGTGCCATGGGTCCTTGCTAAACTGTGTGGTCTTTCCATACAGCTGAACCACCGCAGCACCTCGTTAAAAATTATTTAATTTTTAATTTTTTTCTCTTAATTTTTTTTTTGGCCTGCTCTTACTATGCTGTCAATTCAGAAATCTTGCAGATTGTCCTAAAAAAACCCCAACCACAGTAATATCACTTATCAGCTCAGGTAAGCCGTGCTGTCGTTTCAGCTTAATTCACTTGAATTGGTGATAAACTGTCATAGTCCTTCGGGTGGAAAATAGCAGGATGAAGTAGGCAGGAGCATCACTGGGGGAGGAAGAGGTGCTTGGACACGTGAGGTGATTTCCAGACACGTTGTGTGCTGCTAAACCACGCTGTGGTTTACCCCTGGACATTCAAGGCTTTTTAATTCCCAGCTTTTCACGTCCTCTGAGTCCCGCTTTTGTTCAGCTTTGTCGTTTTGGCAAGGAAAACATTGCTCTGTGAGGTCCTGTCCACTGGCTGGGGAAATAGTTACGCTTTTACAATTTGCATTTATATTTACAATTTACATTTTATTCTTACAACTGAGCTGCTGAAAGTGCCTTTCTATTTAAAGAAGTGCAAGTGTATGACTGCTCACCAGGATGGAAAACATGTTGCTGCAGAATTATCACCTTGGCTTTTATTGATGTTTTTATTGCTTTCTGTAGAAATATTTTTCCTTTCTTTCCAAATAATAAGCAGGAAACATTTGCTTGTTTAGATTTTATTTTGACTGAGAGATAGACAGAGTAACATTTTAGTCAGGTTAAAACAGGAGAGATGGGAGTGATATCCACAGGTTACAGAGAGTGCCACCACAATGGAGCCAGAGGAAAAACAAACATAGCTGGTGCCTGTCCCAAGAGGTATTTGTGCTGTAGCTAACATGACATGACATGCTGGCTGTGTCATTCTGAGCTGGAAAATCTCCTTTTTCCTGAAAGTCTTTTCTCCTATAACATGTTCACAACAGCACCAGTTAAAAAAAAAAACAAAAAAAAAACAAACACAACATCCCTGTGCTGGGTTTGAACCTTTCTGGGCTGAAGTTCACTTTTGGGGCTGGTCCAAGCAAAGCCTCCCTGCTTCAGTGCATCTTCAGCTGCCTGAGCATCCAGAACCTGTTGTTTTAAAAACACTGGACTTGCTGGATAAAATGTTGATGCAGGGTTGACTTCTTGTTGCAGAGGCACTGGGAATCACAGAGCTGCACGTGCACGGGGAGGAACAGGGTCAGACCTTTGGTCAGGGCCAATGTCAGTGTCAGAGTGGATGGGATAGTGCTGCACACGGGGCAGATTGGAGAAATTTGATAACCCCATTGGAAAAATGAGCTCCTACTGGGCTTTTACCCTTTAATTTCAGCAGTGCAGCAGCACCAGGTAGTCGAGAATAGAAATGTTGTGTAGCAGCAGAAATGTGAATACGGCTGAAATGTGGGTTTATGGAGGAAAAAAACCCAAACAAACAACCAAAAAGAGTTGTGCTTCAGACCCAAATTTGGTTTGGTGTATATGATGCCCAGGTGGTGTCTCTCCATTTCAGAGCACCAAGTTCCCTGACATTTTGTCTTTGGCTGCTCTTTTTATTGTTGGTTGTGGTGATAAGGGAATGGATTGTCTCAGAGCAAATGAGTGCCATGTGTACCCGAAATGTACCAAACGTACACAAAAATGTCCATTATTGTGTTGTGCATCAAAGCCACCCCACTAGAGATACATTTTAAAAAGTTCAGGTAATTTCTCCATATTTCTTCATGTTTGCCAGCAGCTGATAGCCCTGGCTTCTGTGTAAATGGAAGGAAAATCTCTTCTGCTGAATCAAAACTTGCTGATGTTTCAGTGACAGAACCCGCACTGGGTGTTCGCTGATCTGGTTTTCTTACATAAAAGCAAGGGAATGAATCAGAAAGTGTCCAAGGTGTGATATTTCTCTTTAGCCTGACACAGTTCGCAAGTGCTTTAAAGAATATAACAGGGCACTATCCTTTCCATTTCCTGTGCATTATTCAAGGGAATTTTTTGTTAAGTAACATTAAATTTCTGTAAGAAATCACAATAATTCTGAAGCAAATGTTTTATTTCCTCATAATTCTATGCTGATGTGACACAGAGGTCTTTTTATGTTAAAGTGAAATGCAGTTCTATTTTTTTTTCAAATGTTGCTGCCACAGAAGGTGGGTATAATCAACTACAGTTAATAACTGAACTAAAAATTTAATGTAAATTTTAAACGTTGGTTAATATATTATTTGAAATGTGTATGGTGGTCACTTTGCAGTTTCCAGTTGAGGACTCTAAAAAAAAGTAGATGAACAGGTTTAATTAAATAATGTGGATGTAATTTTTCATTGCTTCAAATAAGGACAAGCAAGAGATTTCAGATGGTCCTCAGACCCAAAATAATTTGTATTTTTCAAAAAATGAATAAATATTAAAGAAATTTTAAGACCAATTGTAAAGATTGAAGAGGGAAATTATCTTACCTTATTTGAAAGTCACTGTCTCAGGTTTCCCGAGTGTAAAACGGGCTGAAGATGCATCACCTACAGCTTGTCCAGAGGAGTTGTGGCTGCCCCTGGATCCCTGGAAGTGTCCAAAGCCAGGTTGGATGAGGCTTGAAGCAATCTGGGATGGTGGAAAATGTCCCTGATTGTGGCAGGGGGTTGGAACTGGATGATCACTGGTTTGACTGGATGGTCTTGTAAGACTTTTCACACACTAGAATAAACTTTCCTTTTGCAGAAATGGGGAGGATTATAAAAATTTTTGTATTGACTGTGAAATGCCTGAGAATTCTTCTGGGCAGGAGGAACAGGTGCCTTTCCAGATCTGTCAGAACCTTTTCTGAAGGAACAAACACTTGCTGGGGTTTGTATCTGCTGTCTGAGAAAGCGTGGATACGCTTTCGAGAGAGCACCAGGACTCCCTGAGTCCTTTGCCAGGTTGTTTACCAGGAGATTACAGCAACAGATGCTGTAAACAGATACGCGTTTTCCAGAGCAGGAAAAAGAAACCCAGATGGAAATCGAGATTTCACCAGAATACTGTAACTTTAACAAGTTGAGTGGATGTCCAGAGCCTGACAAGCATTAAGACTTCATTTTCACAAAGCTTTTAAGCACAGGGCTTAATTATAAACACATGCTTATGAATGTCACTGACCAGCAAAGCCCTTGCACAAAAGATTAACTTCACAATAATGTAATGGCTTCGCAACAGCAATATCTGGTGCACTTCCACTTGGAAATCTGCTAATAGCTAATGTTAAAATAAATAACACAAAGGAAACATGTGTGACTTCGCCTTTCCGTGGAAAAGAGAGCCATAAAATAGGAGAGGTCATGTGGCAAGTGTGATTTACCTGAACTTTAAGTACTTTGAAAATGAAACACCAGGAACAGCATAATCAGTCAGGAGAGCAATTAGGGACTCCATTACCACTCAAGAGGAGCAACTGAGACCGTAATCACTTGCCTGAGGAAATGGTTTTCACATACATTCCGAATTCAGCAGGTTTTCTCTGCATATCAGCAGTGTTCCAGCAAGGGAGTGTCTCAAGCTCCTGACAGAGTAAGAATAATGCACGGGGAATGGGGCTGTTGTTTAGGGGATCTGTCTGTTGTAATTTATTCCTTCTGCTGCATATCTGGAAGTAGTTGCTAAAAATGTGCAAAGCCTGGGCTTGCTGAAGATCTGTGGGATGCTTCAGCTGCTGACAAGGTTTGTGGAGCAGCAGAGCAGGGACACCAGGGAACCTTTAACTCTGTTGTGCAGCAGGAATTGCTACAATGTGCAAGAAGAAAGCCTAAATAGGTCTTTTAGAGGAATCCAGCTGTTTCGAAATGATAAAACCAATAGTTGATGGGAATTGTCCCGTTATCTAAATTTCAGGACAGGTTTCATGAGACTGAAGGCGATGGCTACTTGCAGCTGATGGTTTCATTCTGTGTTTGTGTTTACAAAGATGAATGTCAGGGGAAAATTCAAACATCACACAGTGATGCAATACTTTTAATAAGGAACAGCAAAAGTACTGTGAGAGTATTGGAAAAGGGTCTGGAGCAGGAAAACAGGCAAATGTGTACACATCCAATGAGAGTAAATAATGAATGATTTTGGTATATCCAGCCAAGGAGGTTCCAACACATGCTTTTTCCTACTATTTTATATTTTTTCATCTTGTTAAGGTGAATGAAAGATTTTAATGGCCATGAAAAGCCAATTAGTGACTTCACTCTAGTATGATAAAATATACTCTATACTACAGAGGATTTGTATGTTAAATAGACAGAGCAACCACAACTCCACAATTATCTAAGCAAGTCCTCCTTTTTGCTTAGACTCTTTTCTTCCAGCGTGGGTTTTGTTCATCCATCAAGAGCACTCAGACATCGAGAAGCCCTACTGCTCTGACAGGGCTGCTGGACATCTGCAAATCTGTGTGTGCCAAGTTCTTGAGCATCTCTTTGCTCCGCAGCTCATGCACGGCAAATCTGGGACATCCAGGAAGCTTCTCCTCAGGTCCCACGTGCCCAACAGCTGCTCCCACATCAATGGCTTCCTGGCAACTTCCTGGAAATCTCTTGGAGGAACAGGAGAAAGCTGCAGCTCCTTCGCTACAGCTGGGCTCTAAGAAACTCATTTTGCTTGTAAGACAAGTGCAATTTTCAGGGCAGTTATTTAATCAGATTATTTATTTCTATATCTGGGCAATTACGGTTGGAGGAGATTGGAAAGGCAAACTGGAGCTGCATGTGCAGAAATTCTGTCTGTGAGCCCTAATTTAATGGCCCAACTCACCACAGGATCAGCTCCAGGCTCACACGTGGTTTTCATGCTGAAGGTAAACACTCACCAGGGCATTCAGCAGCAGGCAGGATCAGGCTAATAAGACCAATTACATCTGCATGGAAAA
The DNA here is from genome assembly GCA_008694505.1 of Cyanoderma ruficeps. NCBI lineage: Eukaryota > Metazoa > Chordata > Aves > Passeriformes > Timaliidae > Cyanoderma > Cyanoderma ruficeps. Next base: position 25,723,079 of record VZDJ01000116.1, on the reverse strand, counting down.
ACTAAAAATTTGGGAGCAGAAGATATGCCATTAATTGCTCCCTGAGAAATACACTCCAGCTTTTTGGGGGCTGGTTATAAATGATGAATTTTAGCTGTGTTGCTTGTTAGTTCTTTTTTTTTTTCTTTTTCCACAACACTTTCCAACTGCATTCATAATCTCCCAAAACACAAATTTTGTGCTATGATGAAAGGTAAATTCCTTTACCTCCACATTCTCCACGTGCAGTTTTTGTTTAGCAGTATCTCTTGGAGAAGGGGGAAAGAGCAATGCATGCTCAGTAGTGATCTGGACCTGCAGGGAATTACAGTTCTGTTGTAAGTGCAATACGGTAGAATCCAAATTTAACACTTAGGTTAATAATTAAGGCAGTGGGAGGGGTGTTTGCTTTATCACCAGCCTTGATCTCCCATAAAACAAGCTTCTTCATGGTGCTCCTCCTGCCTGGAGTAGATTTTATCCCTGAAATGGCAAAAAGCTTTTTTTTTTTGTGTCCTTTCATCATGGATCAGGTCGGCCAAAAGGTCCAGTTCTAATGTGCACACATGCTTGTTAGTTCAATGTACTTATTCTTTTAATAGACTCCTTGGGTCATTTTTTCCTTTTGTGTTTAGCATGATCTTGCTGTATCACTTTTCATTCCTGGCTCTCAGCAGATTCGGTGCTCTGCAGCCTGAAGTGTCAGATTGTGGGTGGTCCATTTCATCTGAGGCATTTTAAGCCAAATGTGAATAGAAAACAGCTTTTGTTCTGCAATTTTGGACTTTACCCCTAAATACCTACCAGACTGTAATCATCCACACATCACCCACTGCCAATAAATAACCTCTTTTATTATCCAAGTCCCTAGATGGAGAAGAATACTTTTTGCTGAATTCAGCTAAAGGCAGCAATATACTGGCTTGTCTTTCTTTCCTTCCATTTCAAAAAGAGTCAGGTATTTTATCAGAGTGGCAGCAGTGCGATCATTTATTTTGTTATACATGAGCATCAATAACAAAATCAAAACCATAACGTGGAGTTTAAATGTTTCAGTGTTATATAGCTGCATAAAACAAAGCAGAATCTGGCCAACGGGGCTTTTCATATCTCTGGGGCCAGAATGTGTGTGCAGCTAGAGGCTGGGAAAGAACACAGCTTGATAGCCATGATAATATAATTTTACAGAAGCACTGAGAAATCGTAGTGAAATCCTAGGGTGCTTAAAATAGAAATGCTCTGCAGCTCTCTGAAAGCTCATAATCGAGGTGTCAGGTAAAGTCAAACAGGTGGATGAAGGAGGCAAACAGTGCAGGGAAAGCTGGCAGATGAATTCATGCTGCAACGTGCAGAGTTTAACAGAAAAGCAGATGCTTGAGCCAGGTATTCTCCAAATGTGAGTTCAACAGGAGTGGTACACAACTGCCCCAGCTGAGCTGAGCTTCAGGAGAGAATTTAAGGATTTAAAACCTCCAAGTTTTCTTCCTCCCCTGTTCAAATGTTTGGGAAGTGCATGTTTTCCTGTCCTCTCAAGTCATCCCAGGATGCTGACAGGGCAGTGTGCAGTAGCTTGGCCACACAGCTTCAACAGCTCCCGATTTGAAAGGGTTTGAGGAGATTCAGGCAAAAGTTTTCAGCCCCAAGGGGCTTTTCTATTATTTTTATGACGCATCACAGTTGTACTTGTGATGCTGTTCTCCTTCACAGAATCTCACTGCTCCGATTTGTGGTTCTCAGGAGAGTCCTTACAGCACAGATGAAGGGCATTGGGTTAAATCTCATTTTACTAGGCAACCTGCTTTGTATCATTTTCCTTTTCTTTTTTTTTCTTTTCTTCATGGATCAAGAATGCATTTTTGGCATATTGTACACAAACAACTGCTGCTCTGGGTGGAAGCCTATCTGGTAGTTGGAGCAATGAATTGTGGCTCAGTGAGTGATTGAGTCAGCCTCCAGATTCCTGGTTAGGAGCTTTCTATTGATTTATTGTGTGGCCACAGACAACCAGCTCACATCTTTCTGTCTGCTCTATTCTCTCTGTTGCTGCTTTTACGTGGGAGTAATTATACCACGCAACCCTTTCCCCCTGTCCCTTGTTAAAAAGGCTCTTTTAGATCAGGTGAGAGGTTTGAATGGGAGTTTCCATGTCCTAGGGCTGCCCTTCCCCTGGCCTGGGCAGGGGATCCTTTGCAAAGATGGGAGCAGGGTGTTCACTGTAAGCCAGGACTGTGATCCGTCCACTGAGAATTTTGGGCAGGTCCTGGCAGCAGGTTACTCCAGCCACACTGGGGAGGGCAACAAATTTTACAGACACTTCTGGAAGGTGTCCAAAGTGACCTGACTCTAGTGGAACGTTGGTGTGGCCATGTGTGTTTTCAGCTCTCTGTCTGGGTTGATATTTGCATCTCGATTTCTGTGCCTCTCTTGGTGTCCCAGTTTTATGCAGCATCATCTGGGATCACTCTGCAAGTTATCCCAAATGCCACTGAGCAGAAAGGCATGGCAGTGTCCCATGGGGGCTCATGAATATTAATATCATGGTGAATTTACTGGAAAGCTCCTGAATTTCACTAGAGCTCTAAGTGAAACTGTGCCCAGTTTTGAGCTTGTGGAGACCAAGAAACGTTTCTGAATTCTGTTCAGTCTCAATTTAATGCAAAACACAGTGCAGGGCTTGCCCAGAAACACCTCCTGGTACATAGCAAATGCTGCATTGTAAAAGGAAGGCATTTTTGGAGGCCATATTTTTCCCAAATCAATTGATGATATGGTTATAGATTTGTATTTAAAAGCCTGTGTTCTGTGTGGATTCTGTGTAAATTTAGATTTTGTGAGTCCCATTTTGGAGTTGTCCAAAGCCCAGCTCTCCAGTGCTCCCAGCTAGATGCAGCTGAAGTTTAAAAGTAAAACTCAATCAGAGATTCTTGGTGCTGTTCTGAAAGGTTCAGACTGCACAACTCCTCTTAGAAAATTTAATCTTCTTTCTGCTTAATGTTACTCATTTTAGTTCACATTTAACTAAAACCTTTGTAAACGTGTTAAGCTTATATTATCTCATTAATAATAAATGCTTAATATCACAACACATCCTGTACCCTGCACTGGGGGACTGTATCACTGATATCTTTCTGTTCCAGGCCACCAAACACTGTTGCTGTAAGAGATAAGCAGAAAGCAAATTTCATGGAAAGGTCATCAAATGCAATTATAATACATTATGTACGATGTGACAATCCAGGAGTGCCACAAAATCCCAATTGCACCTCAGTCTTGACACCTTTGAGTATTCAAAAATCTTGAATTAGGTGGGAAAAAATCATGGGTGATTTAAAACTCTTGAGGTTTTCAGAAAACTCTCTATGTTGGGCTCTCTTACTTGGTTTTGCTTTCAGAACTTATTGCAAGCGTTTCACATTGCTGAGTTTCCTGCCAGTGGCCGGTGTCAAAACTTACTTTTAGAATGAAGGTTATAAATGGAAATTGCCTGAGTTATTCTTGAGGCAATCTCAGAAAGGTCGCAGAAAGGTGAGAGTATCACAAGGGTTCTGGTGGGCAGTGGTTGATGATGGATCATCATAATGACATCACCAGCAGAGAACAGAGAGTCCTCTCTGCGCTCAGCATTTTTTTTTCCCCCAATTTACAAAGAACAAAAGAGTGTTGGAGAGAGCAGCAGAGCTGAGGCTGTTCCTTGCAGGTATTCAAGAAAAGGGGAGGAGAAGGCTCAGGAATCCTCAGCCTCCCTTTTAGTCCCCTTCTCTCCATCTGGTCAGGAGGAGGGACCTTTTTCCCCACCTCTCTCTCCGCTGGGGAAAATCTTGCAGGCAGTGGGGATGTGGCTCCTCCCTGGACAGAAGCCAACTTGTCACCACAGCTTCTGCTCCAAACTCGGGTCAGAAAGATGACTTCCACTTTTTAACAAGGGCTGGAACAAGGCCCTGATTATTTTTCTCCAATTTAATCTCCTGATTATGTCTCTGTCTCTAAAACCAGACAAATAAAGCTAATTTCCCCCAAAAGTTGTGGACAAATCCACCTCCAGAATTTTGGCATTCGACTTAGAAGTGTCCACAGGGCAACATAAGGATGAAAAGAATTAACTGAACATCCACGCAGAGTTTCTTCCCGTTGGTCTGTGCTACCCATCCCACTCACCGGATAAATTCCCACCAAAACTGACCAAGATTAAAACCCTCACGATGATAAACACAAAATTATTGTGATAGAAGCCTCGGAGTGATGCCAGGGACGAACATCAGAAGGAGTCCTGTGTGGACTGTGTGAGTTGAAAACATTAAGGAATAATCCCCCAAAATCCGGTCACTCGCAGCAGTTAATGACCTGCTAGTCTGCGAACCATCAGGAGAGGAAGCCGGCAGCAGTTAACACTTGGAGAGCTCGCTCCTGGCTAACAATGGTAATGAACCATATCTTGGGCTTCTTACCCCGCCTGGTGCAGGAGAAACTCTGGAAGTGCCTCAGGATGACAGTGAATAATTGAAATATCGAGGCGGAGAGGTGAGAAGAATTACGGGTGGGATCCGGGAATGGAAGTGGAGCTTAAATTCAGGGTAGGAGCAGAATAGCGCCGGTGTGACCCAGAGCGTGCTGAAAACTGGGGACAGGACATTTCCTCCTGCAGGGACAGAGAAGGAAGAAGGAAAAGGGAATGTAAATAAGTGCTGGCAGTCACTTTATGGGTTTACTCTTTGCTTGTTCTCCTGGCAGTCAGACCAAAAGACCTTACAAAACCCTGGTGCCTCAGAAAGTTTCAAATTTCCCAGGAAAAGCTGATCAGGAGCGTTCATTCCTCTGAGTATCCACCCAGTGGCTTACATTTGTCTGCTTCCCAACTGACAGGAACCTCTACAGGTTACATTCCCCCAAAAAAGAGGTGTGCAGGAATTCCCCGTGCCCAGTCCTGACCCCAAGGCTGTGCTCTAGGCAGCTCTTGCCTTTACAGAACTATCTGTTCAGAGCTTTATTCATGTAGCTCTGAATTATTCATGTAGCTCTCATGTATTCTAATATTTCTGGGAAGAAATCCCTGTGCATCATTCGGTTAGTCCTGCACACATATTAAAATCAACTTTCAGATTTCCTCAACATTTGCAAGGAAGATCCTTTCTCATGGCAAGGGCCTTCTTTTCGAAGCAAAAATGTACAACAGATATTCACCTGATTACTCTGCTCTCAGCCTCACTTTTTTTTTTTTTTTTTTTTAATTTCATGGAAGCAGCCATGGGATGCAAGGGCAGGATCAAAGGATACCTTTGGGGTGTCTCTGGCTGCCTGTGAAGTTTCAAGGACATTTGTGTGGAGATTTTTGGTGTTCTTTATGTAGTGACCTGACCTCTCACTGCTTGATATTTGTGAGACTGTAAACTGAATGGTTTCATATATTTTAAAAATAGGTTTCTCTGATGACTAAAGTAGGACCTTGAATACCCTTGATTAATGGTATAGATGGTTGTTTTGTGCTTGGGACACTTTTCTTTCTCTTTCTGTCAGATACCAATCTCTGTGCAGAAAAAGTCTCCTCACTATTCCATGTGAGATCAATTCCATTAGCTGGCACATGGGCAGGGACAGCAGAGGAGAGGGGGATCCATTCTGGAGTTGGGACAGAGTCCAATCTGGGTTCATATAAGTTTCTTCTATACCAAAGCTTCAGAAATTAGGAGTGGTGATTTATGAGCTTTTGACAAATTTCCATCTGCTCTCATTCCATGTAGTTTTTTTTCCCCCTTGGAGTTCAAAGGCTGTCTGCTGCAGAGCTGCACTGCCCTGGTGATATATGGCTGTCTCTGAGGCTGTCAGAGTTCTAATTTTAACGGTGACACAGCTCTGTGCCTGAATTCAGGAACCACCCGAAGAGCTCCAGCGAGCAGGAAACCTCCTCTGCTCAAACCCAGCCAGCCCAGCAGGACCTGAACCCTCATTTGTGCAAATAAACCCAACAACCTTCAGAAAAAGCTGGACTAGGAATGTTGTTGGGGATTGGAGGGCGATTGGTGATGATGTAATTTTGCATCATTTCTTTCCTGACTCCTACATTCTGCTGCAAAAGTTCTTTCTTTTTTTTTTCTTCTTTTCTTCTTTTTTTGACTATGTGTAGCTATCAGCATTTAGAAAAGAACAAACCATGATTTTTTTTTTTCTCCCAACTGCATTTTTGAGCTTTGTGTAAATACAAATGCCTCAGCTTTTCACTCTTTTATTGTGGAAAGTTACAAATTCAGGCGTGGAAAAAAAAAAAGGAACAGTATTGAGTAAAGGGTTACACATTTATTGGCTGAACCTTCATTATAATAGGGATTACATAACTCACACACTACACACAAAAAGAAGTAATAGATGCTAAAAATCCAATAAAAGGACATATTATTTGATTAATTTTATTAACACTGAGTTCAGTTCCTCCCTCAATTACAAACACACAAATCTCAGTGCGGCAATAAGAGGCAATGATAGGACAAATTCATCACATTTTGTCACTGCCCCCAGTTTCACACCTCTCTAACTTTAAAAAAGCCCACCCTGTATTCTAATATTTCCGGGAAGAAATCCATGTGCATCATTCAGTTAATCCTGCACACATATTAAAATCAACTTTTAGGTTTTCTCAACATTTGCAAGGAAGATACTTTGTCACGGCAAGTGCCTTCTTTTCAAAACAAAAATGTGCATCAGATATTCACCCAATTTACTAATATTTAGTTGTTTTTAAAGTGAGACTTTAATTCTTTATAGATAAGAGGTAAAAGGGAAATAAAGAATAAAAAATCAATGAACATGTTAGATAAATTGACATTATTTCTCTCTTCCTTCTTTTCCACCCTCCAACCTCAAGATGAATTTTTCTAGACTCCTGCACAGAGAAAACCTCTTCCAAATAGCTGAACATGAGATTTTTTTCCCCCAGTGTTGATCAAATTTTACTGGTCCTCAGTCTCACAGGGGGATGACCCAGCTAAAATATCCACTCCCTCTCTGTTTCTCATGCAAGCTCTTAGTGGTGTGCTCCCTTCTGGATGCAAAACACAGAAGTTATTTCAAACCCATCGATGTGTTCTGCAGCCCTGTTTTCCAGGAAGGATGGATCCTGCTGGCGAGGGATGGATGAAGCTGGGAAAATAATGTCAGACAGATAGAAAAAGAGCCAAGCACGAGGTTCAAAAAGTAACAATTTGCAGTTAAACTGGATTGTTCAGGGGGAGGGCAGTGATGTGGAAGCAGAGCTTTTGCTGAGATAAAGCCCCATTAGACACAAGATAGAGGAACACTTTGAACTTGGGCTGGATGTAAAATGGATGAGGGCTACCAGGACTGATCTTCTGTTGAATTATGATGATCCTAACGGGGAGACTTAAGTGAAAACTGATGGAGGGAAAGCAGGCCTGCAGTTAACTGGAAAAAGAGAGCGTTTGGCTGTTTGAAGGTCCAGATGTAAAAGCAGAAAATTTCAGTGGACATCCACAAATAATGAGAAGCATAATTTATTCAAGAAACTATCCTTTCAATTGACAGCCACGAGCACAGTACCATGGTCTTTCTCTCCCTAAGTAGTCCCTTTACCTAGATTTTCTTCTTACTTCTTACTGTGGCACAAAAATCTTTTCAATCTCAGCTTCTTTGTAATGTTAGAGTTTCAGGCAACTATTAGAAAAATTCGTAAGGAAAACAATTAACTCCCTTTAAGTCTATTTATACTCTGTTTTCATGGCTTCACGTTTCATTTCCAGAAAGTGCAAGGGAATTTACTGCTATGCTCCCAAGTGCTACTGGCAATGTTATTACTTTATTTATTATGATAGCAGTGTTTAATCATTATATACGTAATAGTATCAAAGAGTCTCAGTCATAATCCCTTCATTATAAAAACCTTATGAGCAAACCCAGCTTTTATTATTGAAGAATAATACTGTAAGCAGCAGTTGCTTTGAAGGGCAGCACGGAGGCCAAAGGTAAAAAAAAGGCCAGTGAGGTTCCTAAAAGGTTCTAAACAGTAAGTGACATTATTTTACATCTGAACACTTGTCTGCTCTCCGAAACAGCAGGAGTCAGCCTTAAATCGAAGGCTGCTTAACACTTTTTAAATTGCCTGCTAAACTGCGCGGATTTTTACCAACAAACCAGGCTCCAAAGGTTTGGTGGTACCCTAATTCTGAGCATCTGAAACGCTCTGTTCGGTCAGGTCCCGTCGATTGTCTCCTTTTATGCGCTGCAAACAAAGTGCCAGCGCTGCTAAGCCGGGCAGAATTAGGCACAAGCCGTGCAGGATTCCAGAATTAGTTCCACTGCGTGACACATGTTTTCAGAAAAGCAGCGGCACAGCGTGCAGCGAGGCGCCAAAGGACTTCCAGGAAACCCAGAAAATCCCGGGGAAGGGTTGGGTTGCAAACCTGCTGCATCCATCCACGGCTCTCCCCGTTTCTGCTGCTTTTGTGGAACTGTTCTTTTTTTTTTTTTTGCGCTCAGGCTGTCACTTTCGGTACATCTAAATAATTTATAAAGCCCTAGGAGGTAAACTCTGAGCAGGCTGAGCCATTAGAGGGATTGTAATATTATGTAGCAGGTCAGGTTTCCATATTGTTAAGGGAGCCCTGATCTGTTGGGCTGTGGCACAGGAGTTTGGACTCCAGGCCCAGTTTTTTTTCCTGGGAATTTCAACTGTGCTGTAATTTATGACTTGCCTGGTGCAGCTAATGCAGGTTTTCTCTAGTTTGAGTCGTGGATATTTGACTAACGAGCCAGGCTTGTGCCCATCTGCCCTCGTGCTCGTGGATATTGACTTCCTTATCCTTGCAAGGGCTCAAGGAATTTTATTGGAAAAAGGCAAATGTCAAAAGTGTAAAGCTACTTTAATAAAACTGGCTGGGATCAGGTTTCCTTGCTGGCTGCCTGCCATTGAAAATCCCTTTGTTAGCTTTTTAAAATTTCCTGTGACAAAAAGAGCCCTTTTCATTTCTTTCTATCAGATCGAACAAGTTTAATTAAAATGTGAAGAATTTGACTAAAAATGTCATAGCGCAGAAATCTTGGGGCTACCTTCCTTTTGAAGCTGAATGATTTTGTGGTTTACACATATTTTAAGGACAGTTCTAAACCTCATTGATGTAGGAAGCACAAAAGGACAAGAAAAATTCATCAATCATATTACCGAATTTTAGAGTGATTTTACCCTTCCATTTTCCGGGGGTGCTGATAGAAGTCCCATGAAAAACAGGGATCATGAGCTGCTGTGAGGGTAAAAAAAAATAAATAAATAAAAAAGAATGAAAATACATGTTAAATGTGAACACAATGAAACAATTAAAGCAAATGAAAGCATTTCTGTGCAGCTGGAACCCACGATTGATACACTGTGCACTGGACTGAGAGCTGGAGGAAACACTCATTGTCCCTACAGCTGCTTTGATTGGCAATATTGGGGTGAGCATAAGGAGCTAGTGAGAGCAATTGCATCATCCAAGTAAAGATTCCAGTATTTGACTAGAAAAAATAGTAGATTTGGCTTTCCACTATTTAAATTGCACTGGGTTACTATGACACGTAAAGTACTTGGAATGAACAAATAGTTTTTACCAAAACGATTAGACTCCATTAAAACGTAGCATTTTAAAATGCTGGTCAAGTCTTAATATTTTAGTCATGAAAAGAGATGTGATCGGGAGAGTAAATACAATTTTGGTGCCAAGTACCTATTAGAAATGTAATGAAATATTAACAAAGTGGTGAAGCACAAGTTAAATTTCACAACAAAGCCAGCTTATTTCCAGCAACAAGACGGAGTGTTTGGTGTACAGAGCACAGAAGGGCAGGTTGTAAAAATCCCAAGAGGTTTGATGTTGAAATTCTGGAAACTTAGAATTTAGGGTTCTAGTATATAGTAGTAAATGTGAAGCAATATGGAGGATTTGGGGCATTGTCTTTGTCCTTCTTCACTTTCTCCTTCCTTCTTCTTCACGGGTTTGGGTGGTTTTCTGTAATTGGGTGGAAAAGGTCTGCATTGCGGGCCTTGGGTGGTCATTATTGGGTCAGAAACATAAATAATAGAGGTGTCACCTTGGTATTGGGTGATTATCACTTAAATAACCTTGGAAAGAGTTAGAAGAACTCCATTATACCTCTTTTCTCTAACTCGTTAGTTAGAGCTCACAGCTCATGAGTCTGTAAATAGATAAGAAATAATAAACACCAAGTCCAAACACGAATTTCGGCTCCCATGTATTAATCCCAACTTTGGAGGAGAAAAAGAATCCAGAACCATCACAATTAGACATTGGTTTCCTTAGTCCACACTCTGCACCTCTCTGTTCTGTGGGTGTGTGTCCATTCAAAAAGAGGAGGAAATATCAGATAAAACTTCGTTCTGGCATCTCTGGCTTCTTGTTAGTGCCTCACCTGCTCTTGTTTGGGAGCAGTTGGATCATTCCCAGCAGCTCAGGGAATAAATGAGCAGTGAAAGCAATGGTCCCAGCCTGATCCCAGCCCTGTCACGATGTCACACGACAAAATGCCCCGGGGAGAGATAAGGGACTTTGCAAACAGCACCTCACAAAGCAGGAGGTACAGACCAGCATCACACAAGCCAGCGGTGGACTCGTTCCAAACGTTCTTTTTATCCTCTAATCACCCTTATTTGATTCTCTTTTGTTCCCTCACCTCCTCCGGAGACACAATGCCCGTGTGGTCCTTTGCAAATGAGGAACAAACTCGGCTTCCACAGAAGATTTTGCCCGAGCCAATAAAAAGAAGAGGCAGTAGCTGTGTGTTAAAACCTCACTGTTTTTTAAAAACACAGAAGGAGAATTAGCTTGGCCTAGCCTTGGGCCAGATCTGCTAATTTTCTGCAGTGTAGTGTCATTACATATTTCAGGAGGCTCTCAGGAGCTGATAGGAACCATCTGACTGCAGAGTTACAAAGGCATTCCTGCGTCTCTGATGAAAGGAATTAGCAGGGAGACTCTGGAAAGGTTGGGAAGCCCAAGAGGGGTGGGAGGCTGAGGGTAAAAAGGTGTGTGAGACCCAGACGGGCACTGAGAGGGTGTGTGAGACCCAAAAGGTGTGGGAAGCTCAGGCAGAGGTGGAGAACGTGAATATGTGGGATGTGCAGGCAGAGGCAGGACAAAAATTTGTGGGACAAAAGGAGGGTCAAATCTGTACAAGGGTCAGACCAACCAGTTGAGCTCCCAGCTATTAATAAATACATTTAGTCCTATTTTTAAACCTTTCCAGACACTGCTTAGTTTTGAAATGAAGTTATCTCAGAAACATAACTCTGGTTCCAAGGCTGCTCTGAGCTCTGGAAACAGCCTGAGAAACAGGAACTCTGTGCACATCATGTTCCTTTCAAATCAGATTATACCATGGGATAGGTGAGGTATGGCAAAATTCAGAATTCAAATGTCAAAATACAGATTTCTTTGGCTCAAATTTAATTTAAAGACCAGCAGCTTATAATGACTCCTGGGCACCTTTAACTGTCAGCTCATCTCTTGGATTGTCCAAGGTACTCTGCTTGCGTTTGGTGGAATTTACACAAAGCAAACACGACCTCAATGAATGGGAGACTGAAAACCTGTGTACAAGAATACTATTCTTCATCTCAGAGATATAAAACCTAAAAGAAGATATGTAGGCTTCAGAAATACATACTTAGGTAGGATTTTACTGCTACATTTTCAACAGATTAATTCACAGGACTAGTTTTTTTGTTTGTTTTTTTTTTGTGGTTTTTTGTGGGGTTTTTTTTNACCCACCTCTATTCTTTAGTTAAGGATGAAATTCATAAAAATAGGCTAGTTTGGAAGATTTTTTTTTTCCCCTGCTACCTTCAGGAAAGGGTAGAAAACTCTGTGCAAATAATACCCTGTGCTTAATTTTAGCTAAATGTGGGCAAGCTTTTGCCTTGTCAGTTAAAACTCAGAATAAAATACCCTGTGTGTATTCAGCCCTTAACCTTCCAGAATCTCAGAGCGCTCGAAACACACCAAAAACTCTTCACCCCATGCAGCCACAGCGCTGCTCAGGGCCACAATGGGGCTGTTGTTCAGCTGCACGAAGAAATGCCAGAGGAGGGTAGGAAGTTAAGAATAATACAGTATATTCAAATATAACTTTTAGGAGTATTTAGGTAGGCAGAACGCAGCTACCTGGAATTTGGCCACAAGACTCAGCTTAACAGCCCTGCTCTTGTCGAGAGCGGAATAAGATCTTTAATTTTTCCATTCCGTTTCCATTAATCACCAGAAGTGGTCATGAGGTTTTCCACCCCGGCCAGCAGTCAGGCTTTCCAGCAGCAATACATTTCCAGGGCACCACATGAATGCTGCTTCAGAGTGCCTCCTACTGAATCACCAACACAATTTCCTTCATGTCATGGGTTCACGTCGGGAGAACAGACCAGCTCTCCTGCCATCCACATAATGGCCTGAGGGTCTGAGAGCCTGGGCTTTTACTGAGAGGGCTTCAACCCGTCTTCAGGAAATCTCTTAGGAAGGATTAACTTCACTGACAAGCTGAGTGTAAAACAGCAATTGCCCTAATCTATAGTAATTTGTTATTTAAAATACAAAAGAGGTTTGGATAATAAAGAAGATATAAGAAAGAGTTGAAATTATAGAGGAATATTTTTATCCAAATTATTCTGCGTTCTCGACCGTCTATGCTGGGTTCTGAATCCAATTAGTGTCTGCACATAAAGAAAAAAAAATCAAAGCAAGATGATACAATCCCCTAATTACAGAGCCAAAGATATCAGTGTACAGTTTACAGAGACAGGAAGGAGAGAACTGATGATATGTGGCCTGATAGGGAAGGAGAGTTCTGTAGCTGAAGAAGGCAAAAGGAATTATTGACAGAAAGATTTTGCTGTGAAATTCGGTCTATGTAAATAACATTGCCAGATGCTGCAGTTAATTAGGATAGCTTTAACAATTGTATTTTATTTTCTCTTTCCAATTAGAGGACAGTATTTACATTTCTGGCCAGAGAGACTGAGGCTCTGTAACATTCAGAGTAATCGCCAGTGCCTGACTTAAGGGATGTTCCTAATTGGACAAGTTCTGTACTTTAGGTTAAGAATTATCTATTGTGTCTTGCATTTGTTCCAGTCACAGGACATTACGGTCACTGTGTTTCCTGGCAGCACTGGCAGCTGTTTCAGTGTCAGCTCTTCAGGCTGATGTACCTTTTAGCAACACACAAAACTGAAATATCCTATTTACAAACACATGCTTTGCATTTGAACTAGAAGAAAGCACAGCGAGAACTGTGGAAATGTATCTTTTTTTTTTTTTCAGGTAAAGGTTAATTTCTTATACATTTATAGTATTTTTGGCTTGCAGAGAAGTTTTCTATTTTATCTTCAGCAATTCTGAATGGTTTTACTGTTTCTCTTTGGATGACTTGGAAAGGAAAAGTTAGAAATGTAATATCTAATACCTGGAAGAGACTTATTCAGATGTCTCCCTTTTCTGTCTGTATTTATATTTTAAGAGTGTCTTAACATCTACCATAAGAACAGGTCTTTGTTCACTAGCTGCTGCACACATCCAAGTGCAGTAAGACTTTAAAACCCTCAGCATTTTAGAACTCAGCCAAAGTTGGCAAAATTCTTTCTGCCTGTTGCTGAGCTCTGGTGTTTGAACACAGTGACTTGTGCTGAGATTTGTTTTGTTTCGTGTGGACAAGGAGGTGATCAAAATCCTAGAGGCTGACAGTAGGAGGGAAAATGGGATACAACAATTCATAAGGAGCCTCAAACCTCAGTCTGCCCAAGTTTTCCAGACTTGGAAAAAACTTTGAAAGCCTTCCCAGAGCAGGCCCTGGGCACGAGGGGATGCAGCACTTACAGGGACACTCAGCTTCTAAAGCTGTTCAGTTCTTTTGTTTTCTGAGTACCTCAGAAAGCATAGCAATGATTTCTCTTTCGATGAGCTGAACTCAGCTCTTGGATTTATAGGTGCTTTTGGTGGTGTTCTCTATGGTAGGTATGGACCTCCAACATCCCAAAATTCTTGGGTTTAGCATAAGAGAAATCTGAGACAAACATTAGCAGCTATGGGTAAACTCACCTGGCATCTTCCCATTTCTGAAGGCACTTCAATAAAAAGTTTATTGGTAATAATTACTAATTGCTAGTAATGAAGTTTTCTAAGGTAAAATCCACACAATTTCATTCTGTAAATAAGATATTAAACTAGAAACATTAGTGTCACCTTTCTGGAAACTTGCTAAGAAAAAAAAACCAAAAAACATTTGGTTTACTAAGGGTGGGAAGAATTGAGACCATTTAACCACTGGAGAAAACAGCAGGTCACCTTCCTGTTACATGATCTCTTTCCATAGTTTGTCCAAATGCCCCGTGTACAGATGAGCAGACATTCGCTCTGATGAAGGCTGTTTCTGCATGTATTTAAAAGATTAAGACCAACATTTCCAACTTTGGGATGCCAGGAACACCTCAGCAGGTCCTGTGAGGGCTCGGCTCACCTCAGGGCCTGGCATTTCCAAAGATTAAACACTCATGCTGGACATGATTATGAGCCACAGTGGCTGGGAAGTTAAAAAACTTGTGCATGAAATTTTTTTCCACTTTGCACCTCTTTGGGGCCCTTGGTCTCTTTGCCATCTGCCTCTTGCAGGTCAGTGGAAATGTTTTTGCTGACCTTTGTGGGCACACTCGAGTTACCCACCGTGCGATCACGTAAAATACAGCTAAAACCACTCTGCTTCATCTAGTGCTCTTTCAAAATAATTTCCAGCCCATTAATTATGGTCTGCAAGCTCTTCTTTAAAGAGCCACTTTGATGTCGATGAGTCACAGGTCTCAAGCTTTCCTCTTTGCCACCGCACTTCCTTTAGGCATAACCTTGGTGACTTTTGCACCAAGAGGGGAATGGCTCTCTGACAGGACTTGGCCTTGTGTAAACACCCTCAAGAGACACTTCCCTCAAGCCAAATACTGAAGCCCACTTAAAAAACACTTGTAAGAGACGTTTTCCATTTGATGTAGCTCCACACAGGTATTTAGTGACAGCCAAGTGTAATCCAAGCTGAGACAGTGTTTGGGTAGAGCTGTGGGTGCTGTGCTGTAACCTCACGTCCCTGTAGCTGTCCTGGTGTATGTTAGTGACTGGTAAAGCTATTGCCAGGTTAATATTATCATAGTGAACACCACCAAAAGCACCTGTAAATCCAAGAGCTGAGTTCAGCTCATTAAAAGGGAAATCATTGCTATACTTCCTGAGGTACTCAGAAAACAAAAACCAAACAGCTTTAGAAGCTGAGTGTCCCTGTAAGTGCTGCATCCCCTTGTGCCCAGGGCCTGCTCTGGGAAGGCTTTCAAAGTTTTTTCCAAGTCTGGAAAACTTGGGCAGACTGAGGTTTGAGGCTCCTTATGAATTGTTGTGTCCCATTTTCCCTCCTACTGTCAGCCTCCAGGATTTTGGAGAAAGGTATTGCACCTGCCCCTGCTCCTGCTCCACTTTCCCAGCAGGAGGGAGGATGGAGCAGCTAAAAAGAGGGGTGGCAAGTGGGCAAGTGCTTGCCCTGTTTGAAGCTGTGCCACTGGAGATGGTCAGGCAGAGACTTGTGCTGGTTTTATGGACACCTCTCCACCCCAGCCCAGCGGGAAACAGGTTAACTTAAACTATGTGTAACTTTACACCTGCCTGCTCCACTGCAGATCGCAGCAGAATTCAGGAGGAAGCCTTGAGCATCTGTCAGGGCCCTGGGCTGTCAGAGATGTATCAATTAAAGAGAGATGTGGCAGCAGCGTTTGCTGTCTCCCAGCTGAGACACACATCTGCCTGCATCCTAGTTTGGGCAAGGCTGCAGAGAGCTGGGAGGCTGCACTGGGCTGGTGCCAGGGCTCATCCTTGGCTCACACGCTCCGTGCATGGACCTGGGACAGTTGCTGTGCAGCACCAGGCCCTGTGTGTTCTCCTTGTGCAACCTTGACATTTTACCAGCCTGAGAGTTTGGGAGCAGTCAGGTAACGGCAAAGCTTCTCTTCCTCCTGGGAGGAGGGCAGGAGGAAGGTTGCAACCATTTGAAATTCAGCAAAGGGGGAATTCACAACGCTTTCGCAAGTTTGGGGGGGAAAAAAATCCCACAGAAATGGCACAAAAAGGTGGAACAGGCTCAAGGACACTCTTCATCAAACCAGTCTTTTGCCTTTTTCACACTGAAATGAGCTTGGACTCATGCACTCCAAGCTGACATGTGCCTCTTACAAAATCATCTGTTTTGTCATGTTATACTTCTCTCTTCTCCGTTTCAAGGATACCAGTGGGAGGAAATCAAAACCTTGCAGAAATGTGTTTTCCCGCTTCGCTGTTATTCCCAGAAGTCACTGCCTTCCTTCTGTTGTGTCTAATTCAAAATAACAGGTTGATCCTTTCACAAGCATCGACCTGTTTTGTAACATGAAAAGGAGTCAGTGTTATCAGTTATCTCCCACATTATCCTGCAGCAAGCTGTTCTCCAAGGGTAGCCAGCTTGAACGGCTCACGTTGTTGTCCACAAAAGAGAATCACTCCTCATTCCACTGCCTCCATGCCAAGACGTGGCTTCCAATGAGGTAATTGTTTTGACAGTTTGGGGGAAAAAAAAAAGAAGAAAAAAAAAGTCAGAAAAGCATTAAAAAGTAAGCAGTCATATATTTCTGCTCGCTGGGAGCATTTGTAAAAGGAAGATTAAATGTATCCAAAGCTTAAAACTTCAAGGCACTGCTGAATGTTCTGGTTTTATAAAGAGGCATGTAACAGCAAACCTGGCATTATTAGCTGAGCATGTAAATTCCATGACTGTTTCATGGCTGTTGTTTTTAACTGCTGTGCTGTTTGTGCGTTTGAATCTGCATCTATGCACTAATTCTATGTTTAAGGGAAATCAAGACATTTCAAATCTTGATAATCGTTAGCTCCAACTTTGACACAGAGCTGGCAAAGAGAAAAAAAAAACAACACTATTCTTCGAGATCTGCAGACTTTTAGAATGAAATCCAAGGTTCTGCCTGTACTGGGCTGTTTGTCTGTGTGAGACATTTTCAGTGAACCCTGAACTCAGCCTTAGCCTGGGCTCAGTGCTCACTGCTGAGTGTCAGCCTGGGCTGGCAGAGTCCCTGCACTCAGCCTGGGGTTTGTGTCCAGCTTCATGCAGTGGCTTCTCGCTCTTGACTTAATCCCTAACAAGTTCTCTGTATCCTCAGTGCTCAGTAATATTCTGCAGGATTGGAAGCTTTGCCATTTTCAAGGCAAAATGTACTTTCCTGCACGTTATCCAAGGAAAACACTGTTAAAGCCAGACAGGGAGAAAGAAGGTATCCTTAACAATTTTCTCATTGATGAAGAGCTCCAGAGGCAGAAATATGGGAATATACACACACCTACAATAGGCATATATGCTATTTTCAATAGCATATCTCATCTATCTACAGCGGCTTCTGGAGTTTTACATCAAGTGCAAGAAACGTGGTGAGTGAGATGCCAAAAAAGACAAAGTGTTTAAGACCAGATGAGCTCAGGTTTTCATTTCTCCAATTCCCCTTGCCTGAAGACAGCTCGTTTTAGTAGCAAAACTGTCCTGGCTGATCCTTAGTGAAGCCCCATAGGTTTTAACAATCAAGGCAATCTTAAATACTTCTATAAAATTCCTGATACCATCTCCTGCATCTGCCAGTGCTGAAATTATTTGAGTTTACTCTCAGGTTCTCCACAACTAAAGGTTTTATCACATATCTTCTCAAACCTTTACCTGGAAACACCAACGGTGCAGAGTTCATGTCAATTTTATCTCCATCTCATCTGCAGGCTGTTTGAATATGCATTGCTGCATTTATTCTCAATATGGGAATGTAAGGCTGGGGAGCACGGGGGATGTTTTGGGAGCACGGGTTTTGCTGGGTTCCTGGCAGGCACTTTCATCTCTCCGGGCTTGAAGTTATCTTGGTTCTTTGGGGCTTTGCCTCTGCTTGTTCCTTGTCCTACACAAGGTGGGGTCTGGATCACATTACACGCACCAAAGGCTGACTTCTGCTTGCTCTGGGCTTGTGAACTGCTGGAATTTGGGGTTTCTGTGGCTGGATGGGGTCTGACTGCTCTGGGAGGGGTTTCAGTGCCTGTTGGAATAATTGCTGCCCAGGCCATGGCCCTGCACCACCAGGATGTTGCTGGAAGCAGTGGCTCTGGCAATTCTAGAGGCAATTCCATCTGGGTCTTTGCCTCAGCTCCCAGCCCTACTGTACCAATTAAACTTTTGGGGGTCTTCTGATTGCAGGAATTTAAGCTGGTGGTCTATCTGAAACCACCAGCTGAATGAATTCATCTTCCCCCCAGTCTCCCAAGGGAATTGTCTCTTTTAGAGAATTGTGACAGGGAAAGGAGCGGTTCAGTCTCTGGACAAAGCACATTCTGCTCTTTGGAGAGGTCCCAGTGCTCACAGCTCCACATACCTCAAAATAATGGACTTCTGTCCTCTCTGTGAGTCTTCCACATGCAAAGTCTTTCTGCCAAGTTTTCTTATTCCCCAAATCCCCATTTCTCTCTGTAGCAAATCCATGGTCAGGTTTGATTCTTTAACTCTATGGGACAGGTAACCTCACTTTTCCTCCACACCTCCACCCAAGTTATTCCTATTCCTTATCTCTAAGCAGTTCCACACCCCTTAGCAGTGATTCTCATGATAAAAGGACTCAAGCTGGATATTTTCAGATGGAATTGAGCAAGATATAGTGGAAAAGGTAGGACAAGTGGCCACTACTTTTTCTAAGTCTTCCCAAGAGTGATTGAACTTGTTTCAGGAAAGGACTATCCTTACTCTCCTGCTGACTTTGCCAAGAACAGGCACAGCTTTCCAAGGAAGAAACTTACTGGAGGCATTGAGAGAGAACAAGCAGATCCAAAGTGTTTGTCTTGCCTCATGGTTTCACACCTCTCTGCATGGGTGTGTGTGAATGCTCTGGCAGACCGATAAAAACCCAAAGCTGGGGTCAACGTGAGGGGTCAAACATGCTGGACCAGGCTTTGTGGCACTGAAAGGTGGTACTAAATGCTGCCAGGACAAAATGTGCTTTTCATACCTTTCAGTATTCCACTCTGGAAGGCACTTTTTTAAAAATGCATTGACTGCAAAGCTTTGGTGTAGGTGGTAATAAACAACAGAGAGGTTTTTTTGTAAATGGTCTTGTCGTGAGGAACACTGGGCTCTGACAGGTAGTGTCTGTGTCAGCCACAGGTTTGGGACAGCCCTGGATGCTGGGTGTGTCCCCCACCTAGACATGCCTCAGTTAGCACTAAATTTGGAAGACTTGAGCCCAAGATATGTGAAATATGTCTGGTCTGTGGCTGCAGACACTGGAACTAATCTGGAGTCTTGCTGGCAGTCTTGCCAGCACTTCAGGAGCTGCAGAGGTGTGGGCAGCAAGCAGGCTGGAATGTTCTCAGCACACCCAGGGGCAGCTCAGGGGCTGGCTGTGCGGCCCTGACTCCAAACCCAGGCTTCCCTTGCCATGAACAGGCAAGTTTTTAGAGTCATGACTCAACTGCTGTGCCCCTGGCCGTGCTCAGATATAAAACTCCATGTCCATTGCAACTGCTTGTGGCTGTAAAAAGACCCCTCAAACACATTTTGCCAGAGTTTGGGTGTCTGTCCCTGTGTTCTCTTTGGAATCCCAAGTGCCTTGGCCTAACTTGTTGCTGCATTTTCAGCTGGGTTTGTTATTTTTTGTCCTGTTCTTTGCAAACAGAGTGCTGCAGTCAACGAGGGCTGTGTAAGCACCCGCTGGATCAACATGTACCCGCGCTGGCTGAGCTCATCCTCTGAAGTGCAAGATGTCACTGAGATGTAATGTAAGGAGCTCTTTTTTCCTTTTTTTTTTTCATCCACTCTTTGCCATTTCAAAGAATCAGAATGCCCACTGCAATAACAATGCTACATCTTCCCTTCACTTAGCACCTTTAATGGAGCACGCTTTATTTTAGAAAGCCATAAAACACCAGGCTTAGCACAGCCATAGCCTGGCATGGTTTATTTTCCCTCTCTTAGATTTCAGATAGAACCAACGCAGCACATGTAAAACAAGGAAGGTTAAAATAAACAATCAGATTTATTTTACTCGCTTTTAAAAATATTTAAAGACTTTTGTGGATTTATAGCTGTAGCAGTAACAGTTTCTGCCTTATGTCATGAGGGGAAAGTTATGGCTTTGTTTGAAACTGCACAAGAAACACCATTGTAAGAGATACATGAGTCAGGAATTGCCATTAGTCAGTGCATATTCACTGAAACCCGCCTCTGAATTGATCTAGGAAAAGAAGTCTAAAGAGTGGCACGTTTCAAAAGTAATTATGTGATTTAGGGGAGGAGTTCTCCAGTATTTTTTCGGTGGGATGTGTCTTTTGAAATGATTGGTGAGGTTTTGATGGGCACTAACCCCCTAAAATGTCAGAAATCTCTGGAAGGCTGCAAGCTCAGTGGTTCTCCAATACTACTCTGATAAACAGCTTTGGAAACCGTCTCCCTTTTTCTTTAGGATTCTAGACCTGCTTTGGGAAAAAACGAGCCTCAGATTCTGTTTTTCATAACTCTGACCCCAACTTTCATCTTCAAAATTTACTGTGATTCATACCCTTCTTACTTCATAGCAGCACGGGTCAGGATAAAAAAGGAAATAATCAAAGAAAAGCAGAATCTCAACTTGCATTGGTGAAACTTTATCCTGTTTATTAACTCTGCTCTGCAAGCCACAGTATATTGTGCTTGGATCTTGTAACACTCCATTTTAGAAAATAATAGTCAAAGTGGTGTTTTAACCAGAGTATGAGGGTTTTAATATAAAATGTGCCTTTCCTTTAAATTGATTGCAAATGTACTTTCCAAATATTTTACTTCGTAAAAAAAGGATTCTTGGAGGCATTCCAGTGCCTGGTATTTTCCAGCTAGCTAAAACCCAGATAATTCCCCTTTCAAACACGCCTTGAGAGGCTTTGCAAATCCTGCCTGGATGGTTTGGAGGGATGTAGGAAAGAGCAGGAGTTGATCCTCACAGGTTGCACCCTGGTGGGAAGGGTGAGGATCCCTTGGGAAGGGTGAGGATCCCTTGGGAAGGGTGAGGATCCCATGGGAAGGGTGAGGATCCCATGGGAAGGGCGAGGATCCCAAGGGAAGGGTGGGGAGAGGAGCCTGGTGTGGCTGCAGGGATCACACACACCAGATGAGGATTCACAGTGTGAACAGCACTGGGCACAGCTGATCCCCATGGCTGATCCCATCCCATGGAACCCCCTGGAAAACGTGCAGATAATGACAGCAGTATAAATGCTGAGAACAGAGAACTCAGAATCCTTTATTACCCCTGACACAGCCCCCCCAGACCAAAATCTGTCTGCAGGATCCACTGACCCCCTGATTTGGCAGAACTGATCTGTCAAAGCTCACTCAGAAGTGCAGGGGAAGAGAGGATGGAGGATTTCAGCCTCCAGCCCGATGGGCAAATGAACATTTTCTGTGGCACAGCCATTTCACAGGGTGAGCTGCAAGATGCATTTCTTTCATGCTAAATTATTTTAATCTAAGTGGAAAACGGGGGATAATAATCCACTAAAATAATTTTCTGTAGCACCTGCTTTCGAGTAAGTCTCCCTAATGGTGTTGAAAGAAGCCAATTTCTCCATCCTGAAATATTCAGCAAAGCCTTCATCAAACAGATGGGTGAATGTGGGCATGATTTCCATCTTCATTAAATTAAGTTTTTGAAAAATCAGTCCTTTAATAATGTATAAATATCTCCTTCTTGAAGTAACTGCCTGATTTTCCCCACAAGGGCTGGTTTCTACTTTTTGTAATGAGACCAGCTCCTGATGGAAGAGCTGCCAGTGCATGTACACTTGCAGATGTGTTCTTCGATAAAACTTAATCAGCCATTTCAGTAATTTTCTCCTTCGTGCGTTTTTAACATTCTTCAAAGCTTGAAGTGAGATATATCTGGGTTAGAGAAAACAAGGCAGATATCCATAACCTTGCCTTGACTATTAGAATCAAGCTAAATGCAATGCAAAATGTAGTTTTCCCAAACCTGCCTATTCTTAGTGCTGCAAAAAGAATCCTTAATTTTCATTGTATCATTTCTAAATATGTGTTTGGTCATAAAAAAAATTATTAAGTATCTAGTTTTAAGACAAGTTTTTATGTCAGTCTTTAAAACAATTTTTAAATCACTTAAAATTGTGTGGGTTTTTTCTATGAGATCGGTATTCTGAAGCAGATAAACCAACAATAAAAAGCTTTTTTGTGATTTCACTTAGAGGCTGAAACGTGGTACCACCACTTACAGGCAGTGAAGAAATACAGTTTTCTCTCTGGCTGCCCAATTCCACAACCATGCACAAGGCCCAGCCAGAGGCTGCTCCCAGCAGGAATTATGCAAAGGGGAGGAGCTGTCAACACCAGGGACTGCACAGAGCAGGGATTTCACACACTCACCCTCTCAGGAGGCAGCAGAGCATCTTTTTGCTGCTGGGAGAAACCCAAGAGAAGAGGATAAAAGCAAGTGGAAAAACCCCAAACAAGCACTGGAACCGTTAGAGCTGTGCTGGGGCTGCTGCCCTGCCCCTCAGTCAGATAATTATGCTTCATTAAGGCTCTCCAGTTAACACTTGCTTGTGGTTTGTGCAGGAGAAAACCGTGTCTGGCTGCAAGCACAGGATATGAGTTTTCATGCAGGTCCTGCATTCGCTCTGGGTGTGGGTGGAGAAGTTTACAGAACAAATTCTTTTGTAGCAAAGGATGTACTTTTAAAATGCTGTATTTTATTTTTATTTATTTTAATTTTTGTTTTATTTTATTTTATTTATTTACCTAAAATGCAGTATTTATTTATTTATTTATTTATTTATTTATTTATTTATTTATTTATTGTATTTTATTAATTTCAAATTCTGTATTTTATTTTTCTGCATTTGGCAGAGCCCAAGCCTTATGTTTTCACGTTGTCTGGAGACTTCCCTGCCCATTCTGCCAACCAACAGGGAAAGGGTTCAGCAGTGGGGACAGTGGGGACAGTATCACTGGTGGAACACAGNTGACTTCCTCAGATATTTTGATTCTAAAGAGGGAAAAACATCACCTCCGATGAAGCCTTAGCTTCTTATTTATTTATTTATTTATTGTATTTTATTAATTTCAAATTCTGTATTTTATTTTTCTGCATTTGGCAGAGCCCGAGCCTTATGTTTTCACGTTGTCTGGAGACTTCCCTGCCCATTCTGCCAACCAACAGGGAAAGGATTCAGCAGTGGGGACAGTGGGGACAGTATCACTGGTGGAACACAGACATCAGCTTTGAGGGTCTCTCGCAGACATTGGAGATGTTGGCTGGGATTCACGGCTGGCTTCCCTCTCACCCCCTTCACACCCATTTGATGGAGGTGAGGAAGATGAGGAGTCTGGTGGGCTCTTCCTGCTGGGTGAGTTGGTCATTCCCCATGTGGCAGATGCTCCCAGCTGGGATCTGCCATCCCCCTGCCCAGCTCTGAAAGCTTCCCCAGCACGCAGAGCCATCTGCTTTATCAAGCTTGGTTTATTAAAGTACATCTTAGGATGATCAAATCAATCATCTAGGACATTTCTTCTCTAGTTCATTAAGTTGTTTTTATGTCCTAAGGCTGTGCTGGTTGTACCAACCTCACTAAAGCTCTTAAAAGAGCTCCTCTTAATAGAGATGACAGAGAGATTAGAGAAAATATTGGCTTCACTTTTTGCTTCATCACAATAACAGTCTTGGTACATCCCAGGCCCTTCACTCCTCTGTGCCACCAGCAGCCAAGGCTCAGATTAAAAATGAAACGTGTGTTGCTTTTGAACTTCCAAGGGGAGTCACTGATTTCAATTTTTCTCCATTAGTGATGGATGCAGTCACCAAAATTCCCTGGAATGGGCTCAGGGGCAGCAGCAATCTCTTGGGGAGGCAGCTCTGTGCTTGGAGCCCCAGGGTGGTGCTGGTGATCTGCTCCCCAAACCAGAGCAGACCCATCCTCTGGTGCTCACCCCTGAGCTGGAAAGAGCTCCCAAAGAAATTCAAATGTTCTCAGTGGTAGGTGGGAACAGCTAATGATTGCTTACATATTCACTGTAAAAACTTTAGTAATATTTTTGCCATGAGATTAAATTCAATTAGGTCTCATTTTCCTTTCTCTGGGTGATAAATGAGACCAACCTACAGGTTCACAGCTGCAGGGTCTGTTCTGGTGCAGATATTCCTGCAATTCCCCCTGGTAGCCACTTCAACAGGAGCTGCATGTGCATGTCAAAGGCAATAAAACCTTTAAACTCTGCCCTAATTTGCCTTTTTTTTCCCCCTCATTATGCACATAAGCACCATCAGGACTACTGGAAATTGCTCCTGTTATTGAAACAGGGGAATCTTCCGTATATGTAATTATAAATAGGAAGTGGGGGGAAAAAATCTCATTCCAGGCAAAATATACAAATGGCAAATCATATATTTGAATAGAAAATAACTACCAAATCTCTTCTGATGTAACCTATAGTATTAATAACACACTTATCAAAATGGTAATTTGGGGTTTGTATAAATTAAAGTATTTGGAATTGAATTTGATAAGGTTTTCTTGAAAGATGTTGCAGTAGAGGAGAACCTGACCATAGAAAACACATTTTCTTAGTATGTTTTACATCTTTTCAGATATCCAAATGAATTCTTTTTTTTCATCATTTCAGCTCCTAGGTAGGAATTAATATAAACTTACAGAAATGCTCTGTAACAAGTCACATTAGTTGGACAAACAAGAGCTTATTGGAAGAGTTATGTAAGTTTTCAATTGCTGTTTGACCAAAAATAGGATGTTCCAAAATGGCAAATCCTCATTGGAGACAAAACTAAACAAGTAATACTGTTTATCAGTATCAGCCTATTGTAATATTTTAAGTGATGAATTTCCAACAAATAGTTGGAAAAATCTTTAAACACAGCTTTGTGATATATTTCATACACAGAGAAATGTTCTGTTCATTTATAGGAAATGTAAAAACACACAAAAGAAAGAATATAATAATAGGTGATACCTTTGCCAGTTTAACTCTGTAGAATTGACTTTTCAGTGCAAAATTATGGATATTATTGTTGGAATCAAGGGTCATGGTAGGATAATACAAGCAGGAAAAATTCTTTTGACTGGAAGCATCATCTGTCCACCTCAGAATATTCTGTGATTCTGTTATAAACAAATACACTTTATATCCTTTTTTTATCTTTTGCTTGGTCTGATCTCTTGTCGTGCTGTCCTGGGTTAGGAAACCAGAAGTTTTCTTCCCATTGGAAACACTGTAAGAGTTTCTCACTGCAGACTCCAGACACCTTGCACAGCTTTCCTAGTAAAGAGGATGGAAAATGTAAAATCTCATTCACAGAGAAGGATAAATTTATAAATTTCAGGCTAATGTATTCCCCCCCCCCTTTTTTTTTAATAGTTTTAGTGTTTGTGGTTTGGGGATTTTTTATTTTTTTTCAAGGAGGACTCCTTAAGCTACCTTCTCTTCATCTTGAATGCCATTATCTATAATGCTTTGCATTTTCAGTTCTTCTGGAGTACTAAAATAGACTCAGTCAGGGTCTGGTAATGTGTGCCCGAGATATTTCCCAAGAAAAACATTTTCTGCACAATAACAAAAGAATGACTGCTGAGGCAAAAAAAAAAAGTGTTTTTTCTCCCTTGTGTCTTTTCACTTTTGGAAGCTGCATTTCAGCAGAACAGACTGAAGCAGGTGCTTGAACCTGTTCCTGTTGAGCATCACACATGTTTAAGCCTTAGTGGGAATAAAGTTAATCTCCTTGCTCTAATAAGGCTTATAAATTTAAGCTTATTTACACAAAAAGGGCATTTAATTGGAGTCAGAAGAAAATCAGAAGAAACCAGGCAATGTTAGGGGTGTGAGTGAGCTTTTCAGGGTGGCACCAGGGTTGCTTACGCACCACTTTTGTCACAGGCTCTGCAGAGCAACAGATAAAGCACAAAGAATCTGCCTTGTAAAGGAACTTGTCATGGAATCAGACCACTCTCTGGAATACCTGGGACAAAGGTTTGATTTTCAGGGGAAATAAGGCACCTTCAGGTATTTTGGGAAACCATCAGGATGCCCCGTTGCCACTTCCCTTGTGTTGGTTTCTGGTCGTTCTGACTGAAGCCTGGATGCATCTGGAGGAAGAATTGGTCCCATATCCCCTTTGAGCTTGGTTTCAGCATCACTCACACACATTTTGCTTGCACGTGTCCCTTATTACCTCCATCACATTGGCACATGTCCCTTATTTCTCCTTTCCTTCCCCCAAGCTCTGGCTGAACAGTGCAAGATGGATCACCAATAAAATGGTATTTTAGGAAAGAATATGAGAAGCAAACTCCTCGGATAAAGAGAACAGATTCTGCCTCCTGAAGGGGCCAATATGGAGCTGGTTTCTTTCTAGCAGGTAATCTGATCAGAAAGTGTCAGAAAATGTTTGGGAACACATCAGAAAACATCTGCTGGGAAGGAAACACGCTGCTGAGTGGTGCTGCAGCCAGGGATTCGGGGCAGAACACGGTTTTTAGGCACATTTCAGTAACCTGGGAGGCAATCTTTAATGGGTTGATGATGGGGCACTCGTACACATCCCCATCCGTTTCACCTGCACTGCAGAGGAGGCAGGGACAGCTGCTGAAACACATCTGCACCACTCGGGCCTTGAGGAAAAACAAAATATGCACAGATTTGAGGGGATGGTTCTGTGTCTTTAACTGAGCAATTTAAAACACCAGCCGTGGAAGTTGTTTGTTTAACACTGGCATAAGAAACATCCCCCCCCCCCACATACACACATTTATAAATTGTAACACAATTGCCTTTGTTTTGAAAGGAATTATTCTCTCATTCATGGCATGTTTGAATTTACTTCCTTGTAAATTGTTTTTGGCAATGCCTGGTGCAGTGCAGCAAGGGAAACTATGCATTTCCACGTATGTAAACCAGGAAAACCATGTGATTGTGGACAAACAATGTCCTCCATTGTGAGTTATTTGTTTTCCTCGCTGTTGCTAAACCCTTTGTAGCTACAATGGGCATTGTGATCTGAGAGCTCTCCGGTGCCAGTGGTGCATTTTAATTGCTTGCCTCTACCACAAAACAGCTCTGAGGCTGTCAAACAGGAGAGCTGAAGGTTTCCCTTACCTGGAAATCCCTGGAGAGACCAACTTTGAACTCGAAGAAAACAGGGAATATCAGTGGTGGGAGGGGCTGATCAAGCTCATGGCACGTCTCTGATCTCTGGTCTTACTGGAGTTGTGGTTCCCAACAAAAATTGCAGTTCCAGTTTCTGGGGCCTGTTCTGAGTTGTGCTGGAGTGTGTTTATGGCATCACATTGGTTTGGCTCTGCCTTCCCACTGTGCTTTTCTCAGCTGCCAGGCCTAAATTATAGAAAAATATTTGTGTTGCTACCACTGCAATGAAATGCGTTCACATGACCTGACTGGGAAACGATACTCTTTTAAATTAGATTTTCCTGTTTGCTATGGATTTCTAAAGATTTTTATTACCTGGGCAAGAGCAAATATCCAATTTCAGTAGTACAGAGCCTTTACCAGGAGATTGCTTCATCAAATGCCTGTGTAAAAACAACAATTCATGGATCATTCGCCCCAGAGAGGATCCTGGTGGGTCCCTTCCAGCTCAGAATATTCTGTGATCCTGTGAACATGAAGTGCCTTGTCCACAGACACGCTGAGAACTAGATCTTTATGGATGAGCGTGTGTTTATGGAGTGTGATGCACAGAGAGATGAGCATTTCTGTGCAGATGTGTGTCTTGCTGGCTCTCACCCCTCCTATTATCTCTAAATATGATTTTAAAAGGAAATAGACTTTGAAAGGGGCAAGAGGCTCTAGCAAAGGATTTAAACTTTTTCTTCCTCTGAAAGGACTCAGTCTTAGCTCTTATTTAAAGTTAAACTAAGAAATGTCTCTGAGGAGAATTTCAAGCTCTCTTTCCAAACACCACCGAGCCAAGAATTGTTATTATCTGAATTTAATTCAAATCATATGAACCTCCATAGCTTTTGCCACACTAAAGATTTTTCTCCTTTACAATCTGGCAATACATTCATCAAGTTGTGGGCAGACCCCACTCACATAAAGGGGTAGCTTTGTGAACTCGATAGCCTACAGGCTGTTCCAGGTTCAAAACACATTTATGATTTATTTTTCTTTAAACAGACACGCTAAACAGTCCCAGGACTGCATAGTAGCAGAATTCACCATGTAATTTACTTTGTGTGAGTCATAATGAGGGGAGAAAAGAAATCAAAACTTTGAAGAATTATCCTTAAATTGCTGTATCTAGAAAAATATTTCAGCCCTTGTGCTTTCCCACAGGCCCTCTCCTTTCCTGCCTCCTGCCCAATCCAAGAGCTGATTTTCCTGGATGAACATGGGATGTTACCTGCAGCCCTGAATCCTCATTCTGGCTTGGAGTCTCTCTGGGGACAATTGCAAAGAGTTATAATTACCCACCCACATCACTGCAGCCCTTTCAAGCTGGATCAATGTCTTCTCAATGCCTGGAACATGTAAAATGCTGCATAAAAAACGTGAAATAATATTACTTCTCAACCATACAACCAGCATTTAAACTGCTTGAAGGAAAGAGGGTGGGGGGATAATTACAGAC
Source organism: Cyanoderma ruficeps (assembly GCA_008694505.1). Classification (NCBI taxonomy): domain Eukaryota; kingdom Metazoa; phylum Chordata; class Aves; order Passeriformes; family Timaliidae; genus Cyanoderma; species Cyanoderma ruficeps. Next base: position 25,694,374 of record VZDJ01000116.1, on the reverse strand, counting down.
TGGCCCTTTGAAATGAGGTGCTCAGGAAGGGAAGAGCAGGCAGGGTTGCAAAGCCCTCTGTGTTTCTGGGCACTCCATGGTTGGAGGTGCTGGGAATTTTCCAGACCTGTTCACTCCACGTCTGCAGGCATGCAGAGTATTTTCAATCAGTACTCCTTGCATGGAAAGTATGTTTAAAATGCTTCCTCAGCACGCTGCGTGTCCACAGGCTATTCCATGGCTTTTCCTGTTTCTTCTGCTGTGCTCCCAAGGCTTTGGCACTGCAGCTGGCTGTTCTTCCAGCGCTTTGTTCTGCCCACTGCCCTTTCCTTATTCCATTGTCAGTGCTCCTGTGAGCCCTGTTCCTCCTGATTGCTGTCACATGTACTGCTCTGCATCCATACCCTCTCATTAATTCCCAGTTTAGGATGTTTACTCTGCTGTTCCAGTGGAGACAGGGTTATCCAGTTCCTAGGAAACAGCTATTATTTATCCCTCTGGATACTGCCTGTGTTGCCATATTTCAGGATAATTTCAGTTCGTGTTGCATTTCACTGAGTGGATGTCTCAAGAAAAAAAAATAATTTAAAAATTGTTGTTGCATCATAGCAACACCCACAGCAACACAATAACATACACAGGGCTTGTATGTACCAGAGAGCTGCAAAACATGTGAAATTTGAAATATATTGGCTGTAAGGGTAACTCAGTGCAAAAAAAAAACAACCTATAAATGGACCAAACCAAAACTCTGGAACTGAATCTGAGCAACAGACTTCAGAGAAGCTCAGATCAGAGCAGGGTGCCCAAACTCTCCTTGTTACAAGCCTTTCACTCGTCTGATCTCTCTGCAGCTTTCTGGCCTCGGGTTTTTTAAAGCCAGCCTGGGAGCTTAGACACCCAAATATCATTAAAATGAATAATCATTCTGTGTCTTTTTGGCCTTGCAGTTCCACTCTGATGATGTTTCTGGTAGAGTAATAATCTTTTGTTTGGAGGTGTTCCTCACCATGTCATGCAGCAATGAACTCACACACCTCCCTATAGGTCACTGTGGGGTTTTTTCTAATAAAAGAACAGTGATATGACCAGAAAAGTCATAACCCACATTTAATAAATTATTTGTATTAATCTTCTCTCAATAAAAGGCCTAAATACCAGCAAGAATGACCTGTCCTAAAAGGATTTTTAAGAGCCAATATTTATTTTATTCTTTTGCCTTAGTCTCCGAATAAAATCATCTGGGACCCAGCAGTCCAGGACTGTTCAAAATGTTTCTTATAAAATTTGCCTGACACAGACTTAGCACAAGCTAGAATTTGGCTTTATGGGCATTTTATAAACTTCTCTGTGGAAAGCCTGAAAGCTGACCTCTGATAAGGGCTGAATTCCTGTTTAAAAAGGGGCAGAAGGCTCATAACATGGGTAATTACCTAAGAGCTGGCAGATCCTTCTTCTCATCTTCGATGTAACTGTAGTTGGAAAGAAATGGTGTTTAACACTGCTCTATACAATATTTCATTCTTCTTCTTACTGCATTAAACTCAGGGCATGTAAAGAGTGGATCTTAGGGGCCGAGGTGAGCTGCCTGCTCCCAGCTGAGCGTTTGGTGGCTTTTTTTAGGGCTTTTCTGAGCCCTTCCACACCTTCCTGGAGGATTTGGAGGCTGTGGGATGGGTGAGGCTGCCCAGGTGCCAGTGAGAGCACCGGTGGCTTCAGCAGGGCACGAAACTTCCAGCACCAGACCTAATGGAAAATTACTGTAGCCCTGCTCGTTTTCCCTCTGCTCAAACACATTCTGCTGCAGAAGGAAAGGAATGAGATTTTCTTCTGACAGAAAACACCAAAGAATCAAACAAATTTTTGTAACAGAGTGGGGATAGACTACACTGCACATTAAGGACAATTGCACCAAAAATCTGAGGAGATGTTGCACATTTTGTCCTGGAAACAGCCTCTGGGATAAGATTCAGGAGATATGATCAAGCATTTTATCACACTATAATCTCCTCATTAGTTTAAGCTTTGCATTGCCTGCCAATACTTGTAACCCCACTCTGTTTAAAGCAAGTTTCAGTTCAGGGAAAATCTGAATTTGCTTTTGATTTTGTCTCTCAGGCCCCCAGAATTCGGTAAGTCATTGTGAAACAGAGTTTTGGCTGCCCAGCTCGACTCCATAATGGTGTTACACTCTGGAGACATTTCCAACACTTCAGCAGTGCAAACTCTGTATCCACACACAGGGTCATGTCAATGCAACTATTGTGCACTTTCAGCACACACTTCATTTACAAAAAGTGCATTTTCTTCATAAACTTTCCTTTATCACCTTCCTTCATGTGCATGAGACCCTCATGTGAATGTTTGCACATGTAGAAATGTTAATATAAGTTCTGTCATTGTTCCTGTTGCTGCGGCATCTTCTCTGGGATTGCTCTGGTTTGGGAAGGGGCTTGGATTTTTCTAGGAGCAGGACAATGTAAAAAGTTGGAATAATTACACACTGGTCATGTTGAGGAGTATGGAAAGTAATGAAATTGATATTAAACCTACCATTATATTTAAGTGTTTCTATATATCCTAATATGTATCTTTCTAATTAATGATTTATTTATTTTTAATAGGCCGTGTTTGAATACAGAGTTATCATATATATATCTATAAAAACAATATTTTATTTTCATAATTAAGGTAAAAATAGCTTTTGTCATTTCTTTACAAAGAGAAACAGCATGAGGCAACCTACAAAATTTTGAGTGTTATGTGTCACTGATAATAATTTTGTTCATTCATCAGAATGTAAAGCTTATTATCATTAATTAAGCATTCTGATTATATATATGTTAATTGTTAAACACTGGTGTTTCACATAATTTTGACCTTGAATTAGGGATGATTTTTTTGGATCAGAATGTATTTTATCAACACGAGCAATTTTATCTGAAGACTGAAGAATTATGCACTTTGTTTGCCTTGGAATTTTGTTTCAGTTGGATCACTTGAGATGGAGGTGTCACGGGCAAGGGCTGAGTGAAATCCCAAGAACATTCCAGTGTAGGAAGCCCCATCCCATTTCATCTTGGTTTGGGCCCTGTAATTGCAGAACCCTGCAGCAGCTTGGCTGTGTCTCCTGGTAAACTGAGGCAGAATTAGACTTTTTCTGCTGGGAACCCAATGTATTGTGCAGGGGTCACATAAAATTTGTGGAGTAGAGAGGGAATTTTCATTCTGATCCTCAGTCAACCAATTGATGTGACTTATAATTGACCCTATAAGTAATAATTTCCACCCTCCCCCCTGAAAAAAAGGTGTAAAAATAAGAATTTAATTCATATCCCCCCCCAATTACGTGCTTTAAAAATTAGCTGGGAGCAGAGTTCTCCTTCTGCATTCAGGTCGTGCACATTGGGGCTGGGATATGAATTTCAGCCTGAGCTGTCTGGGCTCTTCCTTCCAGGAGAGTTTGTGTTTTGCTTTCCTACAAGCCCAGCCACGTGGCCCTGAGCCAAGCCCTCCTTGCTGAGGCCTGAATGAGCCTTTCAGGCTCTCCTGGCAGCCCCCACAGTCACACACACCAGGGCCAGGAGGGGAAATCACCCTGAGGACACGGCAGCTGAACAGGCCAGCTCTGGCCCCAGCCTCACCAGCTCCTTCATCATTTCCTGGGCAATTACGTGGGTGGAAGAGCTGACCACGATTTTTTCCCCCTCTCTTTGACCAAGGTTGTTTTCTCTGTTGCCTTACTGAGCTTTACTTGCAGCCCTACCCTCCTGCAGGTTATTTTTTTTGGTACCAATCTCCATGCCAGGGTCTCTTGCTGCAGCAACCTCAGACTCCCTTGAGACAAAGTCCCCAAAACCTTATCCCATCCATTCCTGCTATTCTGAGCCCACTTTGTGATAATAGATCTGGAATACATCTGATTCCTCTTCCAAACTGAACCTTTTCAGGTAGTTATACAATTCATGCCAAGCAGCATCTCTTCAATGAAAATCTGTTTAAAAATAGGCCCTCGTTACTGTGCCCCTTGCTGGCCTCCACTCCTGCTCCATTATGTTAAACTTCTACATGCTGCACATATCCAAGGTCACGCTGGTTATCTCTTTGCGGAGACTTTTTACAGACTGTTTCTGGGTAAGGCTGGAATCTGCTGCAGGGGGAAAGTACTCTGATTTGGAAGTACATAAACAATTTAATGTGGTCATGGGAAGAAAAAGAGTTTAACCAAGTATGGCTTTAATAATGTTAACTAAATGCCCATGAGAACAATCTAGAGCTGTAAAAAATTTTTTTGTGTGTGTTTTAACTAGTTTTGATTAAACTTTTCTGTGTCAGAATGCCTATAGTGGATGTTTGCTGATGACAGCTCAGGACTTATCAGAGTCTTGACGACTTCAAAGGTCTTTTCCAAACTCGTTCATTCTGTGATTCTGAGTCCTGAGTCCAGAAAACATTTCCAGAACTTGGATCTTTGGAGAAAAGAGAAGAATTTGAAGATGCATGCAAGGACAAGAGATCTCAATGCAATTGTATCTGTGTTCCTGTCAGGTCAGACATGCATGATTTAGCACTTGGTGTGCACCTCAGCTGTGCCCTTCATCAGTGAGGACATCAGCCAGGACACACCTATTCTCTCTATCCCAAACACCACCACTTGTTTTCCCAATAAATAATTATATTTTGTGCATCAAGTTGTACTATGCTATTGTTTTAAACATAACCACCACTTGTTTTTCCCAATAAATAATTATATTTTGTGTATCAAGCCATATTATGCTATTATTTAAAACACAATCAATGGGATAATGAGAGTTCTAATTCCCATTTGTTAACTTCCTTATTTTGGGTGGTTCTTGAACATGTAAAGGTGGTTACTTGTGTGACACATCCAGCCAGCCACTGCTTTAACAGCTGGTGGTTGGCTTTCATTTGTGTACTTAAATTCCTTTAATGCTTGAAAATTTCCTTTTAATAAGAGACAACAGAAAACCTGTAAGAAACTGCTCAAATGTCTACCGAGAGTTTAACCAAAACCACTCTTGCTTCAGCCTAGGTTTTCATGGCTATTAATTTAATTTATTATACAGTAATGAACCATGCAGGATCCAAACTGACCCAGGATTTACTTTAATGGATCATTAACTTGTCAGGTTCCCCCTTCTTCTTTCCCCCTCCTGGTATTTTCTTGTCTTGCCAGAATTCTCATTATCCCAGCTATTAATCCATTTATTAACTTTGGACAAGGATTTATTTCATTAGCGAACACTTAAAAATTAATGATCACCCACAAATTAAAAGTCTGCTGTAAAAGGATAGAGTACAAATAGGGTCTTTAGGATGTGGGTTTTATTTACACTCCAAATGAATGGCACACTGACAGTGGTTAAAGTTGGTGTCAAAATTATAGGATCATTAAGGTTGGAAAAGAGCTCTAAGATCATCAAGACCAACCATTAACCCCACAGTGCCAGGTCTGGGTATTCACAGATTTTCTCCTGTAGATTTACAGAACTGGCTTTTACAGACATCCACTAAAAGTTTTCCTGTCCATTATGTTGCTTTAGAAATAATATTTTAGACCGACCCCAAAAGTAACTTCCATAAAAATGTCAGCTGTGCTTTTTTCATTTCTGTAGGGTCCAAAGGAAGAGTTTCAAACCGCTGGAATAAAACACTGAAGGCAGTGTAGCTACTGACAACCTCCCATTTTGTCCCCGGTTTTCTTAGAAAGTATGATCAAATATTTAGGACCTAATTTTCCTGGAAAGTATGACCAAAAGTTTAGGACTTGTTACTGCCGAGTGTTTGGAAAATACATGTAACAGTCGTCACAGTGGTGCTGTCTGCTCAGACACCAACCCACGGTGTGTGTGCAAAACAGGGGAAAATCCCTACGCCACTCAGGGAGGGAAATTATTTGGGCTTTTATCAATCCATCTATTTTTAACCTGTAAATATTAATTATGTATTTTCCCTTGCTGTAAAGGTTTCCCAGAAGACACTGCTGGGAGAACACACACACACTCTCATTGTTCATGGCTGGGTTATTCCTTGTGAGACAAGTGATGTCCCAGCAGAGTCACCTGAGAGTCACTAATTCTGTGGCAGCACTTTTCAGGAGAAGCAAGCAGAATGTTTTGGCTTTTTTTCCCTTTTTCTGTTTTGATCCATTCTTTGATGCAGTACAGTTAAGGATTTGGGGTTTTCCACATATGTTAACGTTCACTTCAGTTTCCATCACAAATTAGCACTCTTGTTCACACAGCCCTGTACATGTTAGAATTATTTAATAGGAGCAAATGATGTATTTGGCTAATCTGCTTTGGTGACAGATGTCACAGTGTCTGTGTTACGCTGCAAATGAATATGAAGTGAAATAATTGAAAGGAGCAGGGCAAACCTGGATGGTTTCAGGTCTTGTGGAGCTGGAGAACTGAACACAGTGGAAATGCCAGTATCTACATGTTGGTGTGCACATTCCAGGCTAAGAAATTCCTTTGGCCTCTCATTTGCTAATTCAATTGATTTTGGAATTTACTACCTAGTTTAGTTTGCTGCCAATTTGAGCTCTTCTTGAGCAGGAGGGTTCTTCTGGCTGCTGAGATCAGTAGACTCACACTGTCCTGGTGTGTCCTGACTTCACCAGCACCCAGAGGGAAACCAAACTATTTTTTCCCTGCAGAGAAGGTGGCAGTGCACCCTCAGGACTCAGCAGGAACCACGTCTGTGCCATCCAACAGTGACAGCAATCCCTGTAAGGCATCAAAAATCAGGACTGAGCATGAAGGTGTGTTAGGGCAGCCACAGCAAGAGGAAGATCCGTGAAACTTGCACAGTTTAGCTCCCTCTGAGCAGAATGGCTTTAATCCAGCAGATGTTCCCCACTTTCCTGACCAATAAAAAATGTCTGGAAAGTGTGTCTTGGTACAGGATATTCTGGTGCACCTTCTGAATCCTTCCCACCTACACTGTGGTGCTTCTATCTCCTGTGGAAATTCAGCCAATCACCCCTGGGTTTTACATTTCTAACAGGGCACATCAATCTCATTAACATCTGAAGTTGTTGGGTCTGGTGGCTTCCCTTGGCATTGTTTTTTTGCAAATATCCCCAATAAATTCCACGGATAAGCTCCACTCTGTTCTCATATTATCCACATCTCTGATTTATCCCTCCTCTAACAAACATGAAACTACCTCAGCCTGCCCACGACCTAAAAATGACCTGCAGTCATCTCGCCAGCATTTGTGCTGAGCCACGTCACAAGTTATGCTGCCTTTCCAACAACTTCTAGACCAGTGGGAATAAGAAAAGCTTTTTTTTCCCCATAATCCCTCACACATAGGCTGGAGGCAAGAAGTCTCAAAAGGGTCCAAGGTTTCGGTGCTTTCATCTTGAGGCTACAACAGAACTGCTTAAGAGCTACGTTTCTGTCTTGTTCATTTTATTCATTTTAGGGATTTAATGCGAATTCCTGGCATGATTTCAAAGCA